>CM030932.1:1213073-1296692 GCA_018136815.1 Isochrysis galbana
ACGCTCGCTTACGCGTGGGAGCGCCCGCCTGGTCAGGCGGCGGAGGCGGCAGAAAGGCGACTGACAGAAGGGGGGGGCGTTCGGGGGAAAAGAGGGAGGGGAAGCGAGGAGGGAGGAAGGGAGGGGGGAAGGGTGGAGAAGGGAGAGAGGGATGGAAGCGCGGAGGGCGCGTGAAGGTGAGAGGGGGCCGGGGAGGAGGGGAAGGGAGGGGAGGGGAAGGGGGCGTGGTAAGGCGCGGGGAGCGGAGGGAGGCGCGCGCGCGGGGAGAGGAGTGAGAGGGAAAGGGAAGGTGGGGGGGGGGGGGGGGGGGGGGCGGGAAGGGGAGAGGGGGGGGGGGGCGGCGGCGGCGGGCACCCGCAGCGGCGGGCGAAGAACGAACCTCCTCCTCCGCTTCAGAGTGGGCCCGTGGTATAATCTTCTGTACTCTTTTCTTATTAGGGCCTTGGGAGGTTTCCGGGTCGGTCGGGGCATCCACCAACTTCAAATTTCTCCACCCAGCCAACAAGACGAAGGCCCACAGTGGGCCACGGGGTCCTCTGCACACCTCCCAAAGGGAAAGCCAAGTGGGTGGGCCCCTACAACTCTGTGGCACTGACTTCACGCTCCGGCAGGAGGTGCAGCCCAGTGCCTAGTCAGACATCAGACAATAGACAGCCCAAGCGAAGCCGCGTCGAAATCGGCCGCCGCGGCGCCCCAAAGCACGCGCGCCAACGTCCGCCACCGGAGGCCCGGAGAGCCCAACTTCGAACCGAGCCCGGGCGTGCTGCGAGACCGTTTTTGTTTTTGGTCATCAGCCCGGTGCTGGGTGCCGGTGCCCGGTGCCCGGTGCCCGGCCCGCGCCACACATCCGGAATACGTAGGAACCGCCGAGCAAGAGCCAGCGACGACAATCATCGCGCGCGACGCGCCCCAAGGCCGCGTCGAAATCGGCCGCCGCGGCGCCCGAGACCAAAAAACTAGGTAAGTACCGCGCTTGTTTACGTTTACAGGATAAGTCCGGACCCTAGATGGAAAATACGTATTTACCGTATTTGGCCCGAGGCCAAATACATATGTATTTGGCTGTATTTGAAGCGCTTCCTGGGTTGTAGGCCTCGAGTGTTTTTGAAATGTATTTGGCCGGAGGCCAAATACATATGTATTTGGCTGTATTTGCATTTGCAGGCCCCAACACCGTATTTCCCATCTAGGATCTAGGGTCCGGACCGAGGCCGAGGCCGAGACCGAGACCGGCGCCTGCCCTGGCCCTGGTAGGCTGGTAGGCGTAGGAGGCCTGGATGGGAAATACGTATTTACCGTATTTGGGGAAAGGCCAAATACATATGTATTTGGCTGTATTTGAAGCGCGTCCTGGGTTGTAGGCCTAGAATGTATTTGAAATGTATTTGGTATTTGGCCGGAGGCCGGAGGCCAAATACATATGTATTTGGCTGTATTTGCAGGCCCCAGCACCGTATTTCCTATCTAGCTAGGGTAGGAGGTAGGAGGAAGGTGGGGGAACCACGGACCACGGATCACCGGGGGGGGGGGGGCTAGATGGGAAATACGTGTATTTACCGTATTTGGCCAGAGGCCAAATGCAGCAGATGTATTTGGCTGCTGTATTTGAAGCGCGTCCTGGGTTGTAGGTTGTGTAGACCTCGAAAAAAAATATTCTTGAAGGTGCCCGCTATGCTGCTACTGACTCACACCCCTCCGGTATCTCACTCGCCATCGGCCCTAAACCCCACACTCTCACCCCCTCTCCCGCTACCCCCCTATGGGGGGTGGGCCCGCGTGCACGCGTGCACTACGACGGGCCAGACGGGTGGGGGACAGGCTGGGGCAGGCCTGTCATTGCCGTATTCCATACGATGACAGACTTTTACTTCTAACCTGTGGGTTATTTTAAGCCTCAAGGTCTCGTCGATTGACATTCCGCATTCCGCCCCTTCTCTTACTTTCTTTCGATGTCATCAAACGTTCCATGACTGTCTTCTGTCTTCTCTTCGTGTATCGGTTGTAGCTCCCCAGCGAGGTCTGCCCTCGTTGTTCCGACTCCTCTGTCGCATGTCCGTGCGCCGATAAGTTGCCTTGGTACCGACGCTTGGCAGTCCGTCCTGGGTGTGGTTAGTTTTCGCCCTGTTTGGTTTAGTTCGCGTGTGTCCGTGTGTCGGGAATTTTTTGGAGTCCCTGCGTTGTAGTCCCTCGTGTCTACCTTGGACCTAAGAAGCTCTCGTTCTCATTCTCTCTCTTCCACTAGCTCGCTAGCTAGCCTCGTCCCTACCCTCCAACGCCGCGCGTTGCGAACCTCCGGACCTCCGTCTCCCTCTTCGCCCCAGCGCTTGATGGCAGACACTGTCAGACCCGACTCCTACTATGACCTCTCAGACATATTCCCGCAAGCAACAACCAACGACTCTTTCACGGCTGCGTCAGCTGCCGGCTCGATCGAACGGCCCTCTGCCTACGAGCCAGTAGTCATCGCATGTTCGACAGTCATCTCTATCTCTGCGGACAAACGTAAACACTCGCGTCTCTTACCTTTTTTTGTCTTCTTGTTTTGCGGCCCCCGCCTCTTCAGTCGTTTTCGTCTGGCGCCGCGCTTACGCGGTGCCCGCCAGTCGCGTCAAGTGTCGACCTGGAAACATATCGTAAACAGGCGTCAGTATTACCTTTTCTTTGGGTCGAATCGTGTCGTTTTTTGTTGTTCTTTTCTCGGCCTTCTCTTCGTTCTCCTGCGGGCGTGCGATGCCTGCGCGCGCCATGGCCCTCCTCTGAGGGGACCCTCGGGTCCCCCAGAGGGCCAGCTGGGCCAGCTCAGGGGGCAGTGGAAAAAAACCTTCTAATATTCTTACCGCACTCGCGGCGAATGGAATCACTACCTACTACACGTAGCACGTAGCATACTTTCTACACCCCCACTCCCCCGGCCCTTCTCCCCCCGCCATAAGGCGGCTCCCCCCGTGCACTACTAGGAGGGGGATAGGGGTGAAGGGCTTAGATATGGTCCGGTGGCCCGCGCCCCCCCCCCGGTGATCTTTCCCCCCCTTCCTCCTATGTCTCCGAGTCAATGATGGTGCATCAATTCATCAGCTGACACCAACTTCGAGGCTGACACTGATATCATAGCTGATATAAGCTGATGGACCTCATCAGCTGATATCACCTCAAAGGCCCTGAGCGAGCAGAATATCAGCTGATATCAGTGGCTTGTGTATTTGCTGCAGATCTAAATATTACTAAATACGACAAAACGGCCTCAACATAGCTATATGTGAACGTCAGGTGGCTCAGGTGACAGTGCGTGGGCGATGCGCAGAGCGGAGTACAAGTTTGACTCCCATTCGACCAAAGTGAAACTCAACTTTTTTGCACTTTATTTTGGCTGTAGAAAGTAAAGGGGACTGGGTGTTTTGTTTTCTCCCCGCTCCAAGCTGCTGACAACTAATAACTGATATCAGTTATCAGCTCGAGGTGAGCTGATACTGATGTAAAAAACTGATATTAGTACTGATGCACCATCACTGCTCCGAGTGGGCGGCCGACTCTGTCCCGACTTATCCTGTAAACAGGAGCGGGACTTTACAATTTTTCGGTGGGCGTAGCTCTCGCTCCGCCCACCCCCATCTCCGCGCTCTCGCGCTCTCTCTCCCCTCTCCTGCGGCACGCGCGATGGCGCGCCTGCGGCAGGCCTCCAGCTGCCCTTTGGCGGCCCCTGGAGGCTCGCTCCTGGAGGCCAGCTCAGGGGGCAGAGGAGGCTGGGGCTGGGCCCTGGCCTCCCCTGCCTCCCCCTCGCTGGCGCTCCTGAGCCTCTGGGGCCCCCACGCTGCACCTGTCTGCCTGTCGACCAGGGGAGGAGGGGGGGTTGGAGCAATGGGCTGGTCACGAGGGACCAGGATGGGCGAATGGGGCGATCCTGTGGGGAAGGGAGTGGGTCAGTAGGGCAGTGGCCTCCTGGCAAGCCATCAGGCGTGCCAGGAGGATGAGTGGTTCCTCCCCCATGGCAGGGGAGGAGTGGAGAGAGGGGGGGGCTCGGGGGCTCGTGCCCCCCCATGGGGCAACCAAGTATAAACTTAGTTGCTCAGGGGGCAGTGGAGGCTGGGGCTGGGCCCCTAGCCTCCTCTGCCTCTCCCTCGCTGGCCTCGCTGGCCCTGGGTGCCTTCCTGGCGGTTCGGGTGGTCTGGTCTGTGGCTCAGTGGTGAGTGGGGGGTCAGTACGATGTGGGGCCAGTTCAGGCGGATGCATGCGGCGCGCGTCGCGCGCTCGGCGGTAGACTGGGCAGGAGTGATGCCAGCTCAGCCCCTGCCAGCAGGCCAGCAGGCAGGGGCTGAGGTTGTGTGTGCAGGCCCACCCAGAGGGTGTCTGCGATGGAGGAGGGGGGGAACGCGGCCCCCATGACCCTATCAGTTTTACTGATAGTTGAGGGTTGTAGGCCTCGAATGCATTTGAAATTTATTTGGCCGGAGGCCAAATATATAATATATACAGCCACTGGGGCCGGGGGGTTTGGGTTTGCGACTGCTTTACTTTTGTCTTATTTTGTCAGTATTTGTGGTTACCTAGTGCTTTATTCTTTATTGTGGGGGGTGGTCTGGACCTTAATGGCTAATGGGCCCCGCACATGTGCTTGCTGGGTGTATTAGTATTGGGAACTGTTTACTGAAAACAATCCTCAAGCTTCCTCACCTCTGAGGTGGTCGCGTGTACTCGTACTAGCAAATGAAATAAAATTTGAAATATTACATCACAGATTGTAGAACAAAATAATACGAGAGCTTGTAAAGACCTACTGAGATAACGCTGCGCGCAGCGTCTACCCCACGACTAGGTTGGGCTATCTAATCCACCTCCTCGATGTTGGGGCCACCCGCGCCGCCAGCTGCACCGGCACCGGGCATGCCGCCCGGCATGCCGCCCGGCATGCCGCCCGGCATGCCACCCATGCCTCCCGCGCCCTGCGAGTACATAGCGGTCATAATGGGGGTGCAGATGCCTTCAACTTCCTTGCGCTTGTGGTCGAACTCCTCCTTCTCGGCAAGCTGGTTGCCCTCAAGCCACTTGAGGGCATCCTCGATGGCGTCCGTCGCCTTCTTCTTGTCGTCCTCCGAGATCTTGTCCTTGACCTTCTCATCATCGAGAGTGTTCTTCATGGAGTAGCAGTAGTTCTCAAGGGCATTCTTTGCCTCAACCTTCTGCTTGAACTCCTCATCCTCCTTAGCGTACTTCTCAGCGTCCGCAGTCATCTTCTCGACGTCCTCCTTGGACAGGCGAGACTTGTCGTTGGTGATGGTGATCTTGTTCTCTTTGCCAGTCGACTTCTCGAGCGCGGAGACATTGAGCATGCCGTTGGCGTCAATGTCGAAAGTGACGTCAATTTGGGGGACACCACGAGGCATAGGCGGAATGCCAGAGAGGTTGAACTCGCCAAGCTTGTTGTTATCCTTCGTGCGCGAGCGTTCACCCTCGAAAACCTGGATGGTGACAGCCGGCTGGTTGTCGGAGTAGGTGGAGAAGGTCTGCGACTTCTTGGTGGGAACGGTGGTGTTGCGCGGGATGAGGACCGTCATCACCTCGCCAGCCGTCTCGAGGCCGAGCGAGAGAGGGGTGACGTCGAGAAGAAGAAGATCCTCGGTCTTGGCGGAGCCAGTGCCCGAGAGGATGGCCGCCTGCACAGCAGCGCCATAAGCGACAGCCTCATCAGGGTTGATGGAGCGTGATGGCTCCTTGCCATTGAAGAAGTCGGAGAGGAGCTGCTGAACCTTAGGGATACGGGTGGAACCGCCAACGAGAACAACGTCGTGCACCTGGTTCTTCGACATCTTCGCATCGCGGAGCACCTTCTCGACCGGTTCCATCGTGGAGCGGAACAAGTCCATGCAGAGCTCCTCAAAGCGGGCACGGGTGATGGACGAGAAGAAGTCAACACCCTCGAAGAGGGAATCGATCTCAATGGACGTCTGAGTCGAGGACGAAAGGGTGCGCTTCGCGCGTTCACAAGCAGTGCGCAGACGACGCATGGAGCGGGGGTTTCCGGTGATGTCCTTCTTGTGCTTCCGCTTGAACTCCTGCACGAAATGGTTGACCATGCGGTTGTCGAAGTCCTCTCCACCAAGGTGAGTGTCACCAGCGGTGGCCTTCACCTCGAAGATGCCCTCCTCGATCGTCAGAAGCGACACATCGAAGGTGCCACCGCCAAGATCGAAAATGAGGACGTTGCGCTCCGATGAGGACTGCTTGTCGAGACCGTAGGCGATGGCAGCCGCGGTGGGCTCATTGATGATGCGGAGCACATTGAGGCCAGCAATCGAACCGGCATCTTTCGTCGAGGCACGCTGAGAATCATTGAAATAGGCCGGGACAGTGATGACGGCGTTGTTAATGGTCTGGCCGAGGTAGGACTCCGCAATCTCCTTCATCTTAACGAGAACCATAGAGGAGATCTCCTCGGGAAAGAACTCCTTGGTCTCACCCTTGTACTCAACCTGGATGGCCGGACGGTCACCATCCTTGGCGATGACCTTGAATGGGAAGTGCTTCATGTCCGACTGAGTGGCCGAATCCGAAAAGCGGCGGCCGATCAGACGCTTAGCATCGAACACGGTGTTGATCGGGTTCATAGCAGCTTGGTTCTTCGCGGCGTCGCCGATCATGCGCTCCGAATCGGTGAAGGCGACAAACGATGGCGTGGTGCGGTTGCCTTGATCATTGGCAATGATTTCCACACGGTCGTTTTGCCAGATGCCCACGCACGAGTAGGTCGTGCCCAGGTCAATGCCGATGGCGGGACCCTCAACCTTGCTGTCTTTGCCCATTGTTTGCTGATTTCTGAGAAGGGATGGACAAGGAGCGTGGGCGTCAGCAGCGTTTGAAGACAGTCGTGCGGTGCTGGGAAAGATGGTGGACGGTGCGCAAGTGGACGAGAGCGTCGATTGGACACGACACAAACAGATTGGGGCGTGGGCGCAGGCGTGTCGCATCCGCGCACGCACAGAGATGGGTTTGAGAATAGAGGGGAGGGAAGGGAGCCAGGGGCGGCGGCGACTTGCCTGTCTCTCTCTCTCTCTCTCTGAGAACTGGATGCTTCTGAGGAAGGCGCGAGACGCGCGTGCCCCCCCCCCCCCCCCCCCCCCGCGCGCCCCGCCCCCTCCCCCCCCCTCTCCCCCCCCCTTTTCCCCGCCTCGTCGCCCCCCCCCCCCGCCCCCTCCCCTCACCCCCCCCCCCTTTCCTTTTCTCCTCCCGCATCGAGTTCACTCTCTTCTCCTTCCCGCCCCCCCCTTCCCGTGCCCCCCCCCCCCCCAAAAGCCCCAACGTGTGCTCCAAGGGGATGTGTGGAAGGCTCTGGAGCCTTTGGCCGACGGGGCCGCGCGCGCCAGAGAGACTTACTTGGTGCTTCCCGCCCCCTGCCAGAAGAAAACTCCGGAGCCAGCGTCGGCCTCCGCGACAGGGAAACGGGGCCATCTATTCTAGCACTAACCCTACTTTACTTTATCTAAAGATCCCTTGATCCTCCTCCCCTCCCCTCTGGAGCTTTAGGGCGATCGAACACTTTGAAGTGCCCTTCGAAAAAAGAAAGAATCGGGTCTTAACCCTAGTATTTAACCCTAGTACGGCAAAAATGGATTTTGGGGTGCTGGCGTGCTGGCGTGGTGGCGATCTGGCGATTGGGCCAGGGGGTCAAGTAGAAGCCAAATTCTTGACTGGGCAGACTGGAAATAGGCAGAACAGAACCCCCCAAGCATGGTAGCATGCAAAAGAGAGGGTTATACGCAAGTCATAAAACATAAAACTCTTGGGATGCAGAAAGGGGAAAGGGATGAAAGTACACTAGCACAAGGGACTATGGCGCTATGGCTATGGCGGTCAAACACTACTTGAACTTCTAAGGGTGTATAAATAAAACATTAGGATTGAGCTAGGAAATACACCAAAGTCCAAAGTAAATATCACAGGACGCCGTCCTTTACTTTCTACTCACTGCTAGGCCTTACTAATAATCTGCAAGATTCAAGATTCCCTCCATCAAGTCAAATCCTCCGGACTTTGACCTCGAGATGATCGTCTCCACTCCCTTGCACACGATGTGCTACGTCTGAGTCAATCTCGAACGCCTGGAATATTCTCAATCTATGTCTACATTCATCATGGACTTCATCTCAGTTCACCTCAAGTTTCCAGACTCCTCTGATGCTCAATCTCGATGTATTCTCAAATACCCCAAGGCACCCCTAGGACACCCCCTTGGTGAACCACACCCTCAGCCAATCAAGGTGCCCTAGTGCCTTTCTAACCCATTCGCCAATGTCCAATGTTACTATCATTCCGCTCTTCACTTCGATTCTGTTCTTTCTCACTTCTGTTCTCTTGCGATATCTTAATACGTGTGATACACAACTATCGTTAAAACGATAGGGTCATGGAGCGCGCGCCGCCGCCCGCTCTCGCTGCCGCTGCCCTCGCCATGATGGACGAAGAGCTCACGGACACGCCGCTGTCAGGCGGCTTGCCTTCATTTGGTCTCCTTTCCCTCAGGGTTTCTTCCCCTCCCTGTGGGGAATCTCACCCTACCATGAGCCCCCCCGCGAGCACCCCGAAGGAGAGGCCCAGGAGCACCCCGTACGCGACGAGAACGGCGTCGCCTTGGCTCGGCATGAGGGCGCGCCCCGAGAGGGCCTGGTAGACGCCCACGCCGAGCACGGCGTAGCCCGTCCCCTTGTGCGCGACCCGCCACACGGCGCGGCGTGCGGTGCGGGCGCCGGGCGTGCCGCGCACGAGCGCGTTGAGCGGCTGCAGCAGGGCGAGGGCGAAGGCGACGATCCCGAGCGTGTGATGGGGGTGCGAGAAGTGGCGCCCTCGGGGCACCCACGCGACGGCGAGCGCGACGCCGGCGGCGGCCACCGCAAGCCCGCTTCCCTGAGAGAGCGGGGGGGGGGGAGTGCCTTGTTTCCTCCCTTTTTGGGTGGGAGGGAGGGCCGATGGGGGGGGGGGGGGGCGAGGAGGGGCTCTGAAGGATATTTTTCAGGACTCGCATGTTCTGACGTTGGAATTGTACATTGTCAATACAATGATAAACCACCCTGAGATTAGCGATCAATTGAAACCCCCCCTGCGCGAGTATAAAGGGAAGTACGATCAAGTATTAGAGGACTTCTTCCCGATGGTCAGTCTATTGCAATATGAAAAGAAGCCAAGGTCAATAATTGCTCGATTCAACGAATTGGAAAAGAAGCTGCGCGTGTTCGTTGAGGCCGTCGATGCAAGCTTTCACAATCATGCCAGCGAATTCATTCAGAGGACGTCAGAACTTAACGAAGAATACAAGGTCGCACTCACAAAAGCTCATGAGGCTTTTCGTGAAATACGTGAAAGACGCACAGGAAGACCTCCTTCATGATGTCATGATGTCGGAGACGGTGTGAGAAGACCCTCTCCCTCGGAGGGGATAACCTCGACCTCGCACAACTCCTCTTCGTCGGCGAAGCACTCGTACTCCTTCTTCAATTGGTCCATTGCCTTTTCGAGTTGGTGAAACAGGTCCTCGTCATCGGTACGGAGCGTCGGGACTTGCTTACAACAGAGCAAGAAGAATATCGCCTCCTCGTGCAGGTTGTCGACGAGATCAACCACCGTGATGACGCCCTGCTCAAGCTTGTCGAGGCCTTCCTCGAACTCCTCGACCCCCGGGAAGAGCTGGAGCACATCGTTGCGCAGGGGCAGCTTGCGCGTGTCGTGCGCGTACAGGAAGTGGATGACGCCGAATTCCTGCATGTGGGTCGTCACTGCATTTTTCGCCTCGCAGAGGCTATCCTTCGTTGCCGCAAGTACGGGAGTCGACGCCCCGCTGCCCATCATCACCGGATAGAACTCGCTCAGCACCAGCTTCAGGATGCGCATGCTGCGCACAACTACCTTACCCTTGTTGATTCTCATGATGACCTCCTCATCCTCCTTCGTCATGGAGGTCATTTGCATCTGTATGTCGTAGGTCGTAGTTCACTGTCTTGTAGTAGTACTTGCGCATGCGTATTTTCCAATTGAATGTCTCCGCAAAAGTGATCTTCTCGTCCATCTTCTTCATCTCATCAATCTTCCTTTTGAAGGAAGCCAATACCATGTTCCAAGGCGGCGGGCCGCGCTTGCCCACCTTGACCACTGCCATCTGAGAAGGGAGCAGCGTGAGGGGTGTGTTTTAGCAACGGCAGGGTATACAACCTGGCTATGTGCTTCCAGTCGTTTTTGGTGATGTCGAGGCGGTTTTCCCACGCCTTTCTGGCTGTCTGCGAGTCGTTGCGGCGTGCTGCTTTGAGCGCGATCTTTGCAATGTCGGAAACTGTGATCGCCCCCGGAAACCGATGAAAAACGAAAGAAGGGGGGCAGGGGAAGAGGTGGAGGGAGGGAAGTTAAGGGCGCTGTAGATAGCATAGGCGAAGGAGAATCCCATAGCTAGTAGGCGAGCAGCCCCGAATCTTCAGAAGTTTTTTTTTAATATGTGTGATACAGGTTCCAGGCGCTGTTGGAATCTCACGTGGCACAGTGGTGTTCTCCTTGGTGTCCTGTCCCAAGGTGGCCCTCAGTGTTCAATTCTATTCCTCCCCTCGTGTATCGTGTACCTGACTGTCGCGATCTCTCACGATGCTGCTAGTCCTTTTTGCAATCCCTCTGTCTGCTGTCTGTGGTCCACTGCTAGGTACCAGTACAACATGGAGCTCCCACCCAGGTGAGGTTGGCTGCCACTGCCACAACCATGCCTGCCTGCCTCTTCTCGCCCCACTGGCGCTCGCTCGTCGCCCTCGACGAGCCGTCCGTCTACCCCCTCTCGAGCCTCTCGAGCGTCCGCTCGCTCACTCCATTGGGAAGCCTTTGGAGTGGGAGGGGGTGGCCCCCTTCCGTCCCATCTTGCCTGCCCGTATCAGGCATCAGGATATCAGGATTGGTCCTGCGCGAAAATGCGCGCTGAACGCTTGCCATTCGGCGCCGCTCCGGCGGATTTTGAGGCGAGGACGCCAAACGTCGCCCTTTCGACGTCCTCCTCTTTCCTTTTCTCCTCCCACTTGGAAGGGGATTTGGGGGTTTCACTCACCCCCACTTTGCTCTTGCACCAAAGGCCTCTGCCTCTGCCCTCTTTGCTCCTACCCCCACCACTTGGTGGGCCCTTCTCACTTCAGACTTGAGCTTGAGAAGCGAGGACCAAACACTCACGTCGCACTCTCGACGTCTTCTCCTTCCCTTTCCTACTGCCCCCTAGGAGAGGAATCATTGGGGGATGCACTCACCCCTCTCCTGCACTTGCACAAGGGCCCCTTCTCCTTGCCCTCCTTGTCCTTGACCCCATCACTTGATGGGCCCTCCTCACCTCTCGCGCCTCACTGCCTCGAGATCGTAGGCACTGCCGTTTGCGCCCCTCATCCGCACAGCCCACTCCGTGCATCATCTTACCTTTTCCCCCTCTTGGGGGGGAGTGGCTATTCACCACCCTCTTACCACCTCTTGCACGCACTTCTGAAGGAGGTGGACCTCTTTGGGGCCTTTACCTTGCCCCCCCTCCATAGGTTGTCATCGCGTTCGACTCGACGACTCGCGACCCACAACCAGCAGCGTCACTGCTCTCCCCACCAACATCAGCGCACCGGCGCACCGGCAACCACACCTCTCTCACCACACCCTTTGGCCCTATGCAAGTGCTGGGCTATGAGAGGGGAACCTACCTCTCCGTGCTCCACTTTCACTTCATCCAACAGACAGGTGGTCAGGTGGTCCTCAAGATCTGGGTGGGCTTGTGGGCGGTGACCATTGACGCGGGTGGCCACAGCCGTGCTGACAGAGATGCGCAAGCGCAAGAAATTGAGTCAGATGAAGAAGAACCACTTGTGCTTCCCCTCAAGAAGCAAGAAGAAGCAAGAAGCGCTCCGGATACGCGGCTTTCTATCACCGTGGCTGTCGACCTCGCGTTTCCCTTCCTGACACTCACCACTCACCCTGCAACACCACCCCGGCTCTCTGCCGCCTCCACTTCTCTACCTAGGCACCTCAATGCAACTTCGCGCCGCCCGCTCTCTTCCCAACCCTGCGGCTTGTGCCTACCGGCGATGTTTCTCCTCTTGTGCCAGCTACAGCTACCGACCTATGCTTGCGCCTCAGGGGAACGTGGGAACGTGACTCTCTGCCTGTGTTCTCTGGGGAGCGCTCCGAATTTGTTGATTGGACCATCCTGTTCTCAGCCTATATGTGGCATGGAAACTCACGGAGGCGATAGCCTATCGATCGATCGCGTTGCTTGACAAAGCGGGCGGCCGCCCTTGACGAAGCGGCCGCCCGCCCCCCGCCCCCCGCCCCCCGCCCCGCAGAGGATGAGGTCAAACAACAAAGCTACGACTCTCTCAACACTCGGCTATATGGCTTGCTCATGCAAGCCATGCCTGCATCTTTGCGAGTCTCCCTCTTCCACGCTCACACAAATGATGGTGTTGCTGCCTTGCGTCTTGCGTTACCTTCGTCGCACCTTCAGTGCCAAGCGGGACGACAACTAACTTTATAGTCAGTTGCCATGGAGCGCGCCGCCGCTCCCCTCCTCTCCATCGGGTCCCCCGCCGAGGGCGGCCCCCCAGCCCCCATGGAGCAGTCGCTGGTCCAAGGTCTCTAAGAAAAGGAGCTCTACAGCCCCTAGTTGGGCTGTAAGTACTGATATTAGTACTGATGCATTAGTATTAGCTCCCCAGGAGCTGATATACTGATGTTAGTTCCTAGGCTGCCAATTCAAAAATAAAACTGAAAACAAAACTCCGGAGCGGGAACGAGCCCCCGCGAACAAGCGCAGAGGCGCGCCAGCCCGCTCCCTCCCCCCGCCTATCTCTCCTGCTAGCTGCCCACCCCCCACCAACTTGGACTCTTGGCCTCTTCACATGCAGCATACATGCACCTGCCAACTCGTGCTCTCTGTTTGTTTGCGCTGCCCTCCCCTTTGCGCGCGCGCCACGCGCTGCACGCTGAACACCCCCCAGTAAGTATAAGTATAATAATAGCGATACTAGAAGTTATAATAGGGGTGTAAGCTGATATTAGTACTGATGTAAGTACTGATGTAAGTGTAAGCTCAAAACCACCGTAAGCTTACGGACTGACAGCCCAACTAGGCTACAGCCTCTGATTACTCTAATGTGTTGATGTGTTGTCTTATTTAGAGTATCATCTTTTCGAGTTGTTTTTTCTCATGTTCTCATGTGCAGGGCCGGCATGACGAACGCAGTGGCGCGGCTCTACCGGGAGACGCTAAAACGGTGCCGCCATTTGGGTGGGGAACGAGGGCTGGCGGCGCGGCTCGATGCGAAGAGCTTCTACCAGCGCTTCCGGGAGCCAGGCTCAGACGCTGAACCTCTGCTGGAGGCAGCACGGTCGAGACTATCTTACCTACGGATGGTCACTCCGCGCTTCCACGGTGGGAGACGGTTGGGCAGCATGGGCGAAGGCATGGCGAGGAACAGCGAGGGCAAGTCGACCTTCGTCATTCGCGGTGGTGTGCTTCAGGTGTGCGCCGGCAGACCGCCGCACTTGTGCACCAGCGCGAGGTCTCTCACCCCAGATGAGCATACGATTCATCGCCGTTGTCGTAGCCTGGTGAGCAACGCTTGGAGTCGAAGGCCATTTGCAATTGGGGAGAAAGGAATGTGGACCCTGACGTGGTGAGCAGTGAGCTCCCTGCCCTCTTACTCGCTCCTGTGCGACGCGTATGCGAGTGCAAGAAATCGACGTAAGCCACCCTCTCGCTATCAATGCAGGTGGCCAAGCATCGACATCTAGTGGAACGTCAACATTTTGGTGGGGAATACTGGCGATCCCGTGGCGTGACATCCGCGCCTCGACCATTCTTCAGGCGATGAAGGTGGGCGCAACCGCATTCTTCACAAACCTCTGTCAACCTGAGCATCTGTCTGAAGTGTGAAGTCCGGCAAGATTGGTGACGGAGTAAGGCTCTATTACCAGTGGCAGTGCTCCTACATGACTACATTTGAACGTAGCCCCTGTTCTTTGCTTGCGGACTGAATGACAGTATGCCTTATTAGGAATCCAATGAACAACTTTTGTAATCCTTCAATTTATAGAGCGCGCCGCGACCCGCTCCCGATCCCCAAGCCCAAGCCGGTCACGGGCGAGGAGGCAGGTCCCTTTAGGGCCTGCCCAAGGGTGCCGCTCTCTCGAGCGTGTGTGCGTTCTTCGGGTTGTGGTCTGGTGGGGATTGGGACAACAGTCCTTGTTTTGAGCCTTTGGCCCCTTTCTCGATGGTTGGGTCTAGCCTCAGCGCCGCCCTCCTTGGGCCTTGGGGAAGGGCGCGGAGTGGGAATGGGGCGAGTCCCTTGTGGAGGCTCGGCCTGCCGCCTTGTCCTTGTCCCCCTCCTCCAGGGGCTTGTGCGCATTGCATGCTGAGATGCTTTGCTGCAGCAGACCCCTGTGAGAGGGAAGAGGGAACTGTGTTGACTGGTGACTGGTCGGGCCTACACCTCAAGCTGTCGCATGGGGGCCGGTACCTCGACTGTGTAGGGTGTAGGGGCCCAACCCGAAGGCTTTCCCTATGGGAGGCGTCTCTGTGACGCGGTGATCCGCTTTGGGGCCGGCGGGCCGGCCGCAGGTGGCTGTGGGGCTGGAGTGGAGGTTGTGGCCATGGTGGCCAGTGGCCATGTTGGCCATGGTGGCATGCGGCTTGTGGGTGGTGGCACGGGCCGTGGCTCGTGCTCACCTGTCACCTGTCACCTGACACCTGATCGGCCTTGGGTGCAGCGCGCGCGCGCTTTGCGCTTTGGCGGTTTGGCGGCGCAGCCATGGTCGCGGCCCGTTCGGCCATCGCGGCGGGGTGGCGGCAGGGGAGGAGGGTAGCGACGGGCGCTTCATGACCCTATCTTTTTAAGGATAGTTCCTCAACTATCAGTAAAACTGATAGGGTCATGGGGGCCCCGTGCCCCGTGCCCCCCCTCCTCCATCGCAGACACCCCCCTGGGTGGGCCTGCACACTCAACCTCAGCCCCTGCCTGCTGGCAGGGGCTGAGCTGACATCACTCTGGCACAGACCCTCGCCGAGCGCGCATCGCGCGCCGCACGCATTCGCCTGCACTGGCCCCTGATCGTACTGACCCCCCACTCCACCACTGAGCCACAGACCACCTGAGCCGCCAGGAGGGCACTATCGCCGGGAGCCCGCAGCGCGAGCCCCGGCGGCGGTGAGAGAGCGGCGCGCCGCGCCGCCATCGCGCTACGCCATGACAAGATGATTAAAAGATACCTAGGGGGCACTGCCACACAAGGCACACTAACGGTATAGAACCACAAATAGCACAAGACACCCTGTGATACCCCCTCCTAAGCGGAGTACGGATGGGATCCGAATGACGCTTACACAAATTGAACACAAACAAATGTCAAATGTGCGATGGAAAAGCAAGTTGCAACTTGGCCAACAAAAAGGGCCAATCTTTCCCAAGGGACAATTCCTCCCAGTAGGGGAGGAGAGAGAGAAGAGAGACGAGACAGCGGTGCAGCCGAGCGGTGAGAAGGACCTTGGCTGACCCTCCCAGCCGGGGAGGAGAGAGACAACGGTGCAGCCGAGGTTAAAGTTAAAGTGACAAACCCTGCCAGTGGGGGAGGAGAGAGAGAGAATACGGCGCAGCCGAGCCGGTCAGATGGACCAACCCTCCCGCCAGTTGGGGAGGAGAGAGAAGGGACGGCAGTGCAACAACGCAGCCGAGCCGGTCAGATGGACCGACCCTCCCAGTAGGGGAGGAGAGAGAAAGTACGGCAGCGCAACGAAAAAGAGGCCCAGCGGGACCCCAACTCTCCCAGACAAGAGGAAGGGGGGAGAGGCGGAGAGAAAGAGAAAGAGGGGCACTCACCCAGACGGGGCACTCGCCCAGCAATGAATCGAGAAGCGATCAACGGGCCAGGGGGGCAGCTCGCGCGAGCGCGCGCAAGCGAGGCGAAGTAATGCGGGCAGGGGGTGCACACAAGGATCAATGGGATCCATTCCCATTCCCTCCCGAGCAAGGGGCCCAGAGGGACCACCTCCCCCAGAGGGGGAGAGAGAGAGGGAGAGAGGAGGGCTTGCTACCATGCGTCGCCATGCAGCCATGCAGCCGAAAGCGACTGCGCGAGCGCGCGCAGCTCGCGGCGGTCCGCGAGAGTCGGCTCAGCAAGCCCAGCCCTGCCCCTCTACCTGGGTGGGAGCTCCATATCGCCGGGAGCCCGCAGCGCGAGCCCCGGCGGCGGTGAGAGAGCGGCGCGCCGCGCCGCCATCGCGCTACGCCATGACAAGATGATTAAAAGATACCTAGGGGGCACTGCCACACAAGGCACACTAACGGTATAGAACCACAAATAGCACAAGACACCCTGTGATAGGCACCCAGGACCAGCGAGGCCAGCGAGGGAGAGGCAGGAGAGGCCAGGGGCCCAGCCCCAGCCTCCACTGCCCCCTGAGCTGGCCCAGCTGGCCCTTTGGGGGGACCCGAGGGTCCCCTCGGAGGGGTGCCATGGCGCGCGCAGGCATCGCACGCCCGTAGGAGAACGAAGAGAACCGCGAGAAAAGAACGATAAAAAAACGACGCGATCTGACCCAAGAAAAGGTAAGACTCACGCCTGTTTACGGTATGTTTACAGGCCGACACCCCGAGCGACACACGAATGCCGCGAAAACGCGGAGATACTTGAAAAATACGCGAGGAGAGGGGGCCGAGACCTCCCAGGGGCACGAGGTGTCACATGCAACAGGCGTTTACGTTTGTTTTGCCACAGGAACACCACACCAGCAGGTCTGCCCCAGCCCACCCCCTGCACTTGGCCCGTTGTAGTGCACGCGGCCCCCCCCCCCCGATACCAAAGACAAAGGAATGAAGGGGGTGGTGTAAGGGAGTGAGTAAACTGGGGTATAGGCGATGTCGTGAGTGAGTACCGTGAGTACGTGGACTGTATAGCTAGCGTGAGTAGCCCGAATCTTCAGATGTTTTATTATTATTTTAAGGATAGTTCCCGAACAAAAAGGACAAAGGGGGGGGGGGGGAAGGGGGGAAGCGGAACGGGGAGTGGTTAGTGGGGCAAGGGGCAAGGGCGACGTCGCTAGGCGCCCGGAAGCAGGGAGAGAGCGTAGTATGCAGTCATCTTCAAGATTTTGTGTGTGTATCGTCTCGTTTGGTGCTTTGCCCTGTTCTGTGCTCTCCCGCTGCTCCCTGTGTCTACCAGTAGTACTGTGTTTCTAGCTAACTAGCTAGCTAGCTAGCTAGCCGTGGGGCCGTCGAGCCTTGCCCCGTCGGCTCTTCTACTAGAGTACTAGGCTCTAGAGTACTCCAGTGGCGCGGCGCGCAGGGAAGACGGCGGCTCGCTCTCCACACGCCCGACGGCGGCGAGGGGGGGCGGCGGGGGCCCTGATTGCGGGCTTTGGGAGGAGGGCGGGGGGGGGGGGGGGGGGGGGGGGGGGGGATGAGGGGGGCGGGAAAAGGGGGGGGGGGGGGGGAGAGGGGGGGGGGGGCGGGGGGGCGGGGGCAGTTTTTCGCGCCCTCGCGCCCTCGCGCCCAGCGGCGAGTGGCCAGAGAAGAGAGAGAGAGAGCGGGCCACCGGACGCTGTCCTTGGCGCGCTTGCCGCTCGCCGCTCGCCGCCCTCGTTGCTCGCTGTCCTCGCCGCTCGCCTCTGCGACGCACGGCACGCACGAGCTTTCCACTAGATGACCACTCTCGGCGCTCCCCCGCACTGCATGCTCGCACGCGCGGCGGCGTGGCCCCACGGTGCCAGCTGCAGCTGCTGCACTCACTCGACCACAGGCACTCCGCCGGTCGGTGCGAGCAGCGCAGGTGGCGCAGGAGTGGACAATACGGCGATTGCAGCCATGCAGACTCCCGACGCGGCGGCCGCACCCGTGTGGATCACCCCCGAGAAGGATGCGGCTGTCCTGTCCCCTCGTGTCTCCTCGCGGGGCCAGTGTCCGCAGAAGAAGTGGGCCTCCAGTAGCGTCCCTTTGCTCTCGTCCACCATCCGGCTGCTCGAGCGAAGCATGAGCGGCGTCTGTCCCGCTGCCGACCCGGAGGTGAGTTAGATCACTTTACGCGCCTGCTGAGAGTTCAGACGCACTGTGAGCGAACATTGAAGCTCCACACTCACCATTCATTCTGCATCCGTCAGGCTGTCTTTGCCCCCCTCTTCCACTCCGTGACCGTGCCCGAGATTTCACCGAGCGCCTATCTCGAAGGCTGGCTGCTTACCATGGGACTCCTTCACAAGGAGCATCTTCTCGAGCCCATGCTGTTGCACATGATTATCTACATCGACCGACTGTTGAAGCGACACGCAGTCTACGGCTTTCATCTCTGCGCATCCAACGCACACCGCCTGCTCCTTGTCTCCGCCGTCCTGTCGAGCAAGGTGGTCGATGATGAGTCGTACAACTCACGCTATTGGGCTTCTGTCGGCGGTGTGTCTGCCATCCACCTGACTGAGCTCGAACTTTACGCCTGCCGTGCATTGGGATGGGAGCTGTTCATCAGCATCGAGGAGCTGCGCTCGACAAAGGCAACCTTACTCTCCATGTGAACGGCAGGAGGCTATCCACTGCCTGGCTCTCACGGCCTTTTGAGCATCTGTCCATGCTTGCAATAGGATTCTCTTCTTGCAATCGCACGCATTATGCACGCATGTGATACCAACACTTGGTCCATTAGACTAGGCGCTTGCGATCCTGTCGCATGGGGACACAAAATCTGAATCATCACGTCATGCATGCTGACTCTGCTCACACATGGTAGCTCTATGCAAGTGTATATTCTTTCCCATTATTGCTGCTGACCTTGTCCTTGTAGCCGCACCGCACTGGATTCTGTTGCCCCGTCCCCATCACGTCTCGGCCACCTTGTATGCTGACTGCTAGCACCACGGCGTCTAGTCCCATTTTGTATGTGGAGTTTTCTTTGTTTGGTGAAGCCTCTTGTGCGCGCGCGCAACGGTTCAAGATGTGTCGCCGGATGGGACCTGCGTCAGGCATGAGGTCGTTGAAGAAAATGCCAACGGGCGCAGCGATAGCTTTGAGAAGAGTATCTTGGCCATATATAGACAATAGGCTAATAAGCAAGCATTTGCCCGAGTGCGTGTCAACGTGAACCCATACGCCCTGCTCCGAAAACGCTCGACCCTACAGGTCCAGGCGGGATAAGAATGAATAACGGAAAACATAATTGTGGGCGGCGATGCAACAACTGAGCGCTTGCGTATTAACTTCTTAATAGTCTCACCGCACACGCGGCCGTGGACCCTCTACTTTCTACTCACGCAGCAAACCTTTCTACACCCCCTCTCTCCCGGCCCTTTCCCCCCCGCCATCAGGCGACTCCCCCCGTGCACTGCTAGGGGGATAGGGGGAAAGGGCTTAGATATGGTCGGTGGCCCGCGCCCCCCCCCGGTGATCCGTTCCCCCCTTCCTCCTATGCCTACCGGGCTGGCGGCGTCCTCAGTCCCGACTTCTCCTGTAAACAGGTGCGGGACTTACGTATTTTCCGGTGAGCGGAGCCCTCGCTCCGCCCACCCCCTTCTCCGCGCTCTCTCTCCCCTCTCCTGCAGGCACGCGCGATGGCGCGCCTGCGACAGGCCTGCAGCTGCCTCTGGCGACCCCTGGAGGCTCCTGGAGGCCAGCTCAGGGGGCAGAGGAGGCTGGGGCTGGGCCCTGGTCTCCCCTGCCTCTCCCTCGCTGGCGCTCCTGGGCCTCAGGGGCCCCCACTCTGCACCTGTCTGCCTGTCGAACAGGGGGGGAGGGGGGGTTGGAGCGATGGGCTGGCCACGAGGGGCCAGGACGCGCGAATCAGGCGAACCTGTCAGGGAGAGAGTGGGTCAGCATGGCAGTGGCCTCCTGGCAAGCCATCAGGCATGCCAGGAGAGTGGGTGGTTCCTCCCCCATGGCAGGGGAGGAGTGGAGAGAGGGGGGGGCTCGTGCCCCCCCATGGGCGAACCAAAAGTATAAACTTAGTTGAACTGAGCGCTTGCGTAGAAGTCACCCGGGACACTAGCTAGAACCGCGTTAGGTAGGGCTTAGGGCGAAAAACCTCAGCCACAGCGGGCTTTCAGGCAACTGCATGCAGGGGCCAAAGCTCCGCCAAGCACGAGCGCTCTCGGGAGTGGGTTTCCTCGACGCTCACTCACTCGTCAACGGCGCATCCAAGGGAGGATTCACGAGACTGGCGGGTACGGATAAAGAGCAAGGAAAGAAGAAAACCCCACACAGTGGTCAGTGGGCTTCGCGTGACGTCCCACGCAAAGCATGCACATGCACGAGACTGCAACAGTGTTACTTATTTATAGGCAACAGATGCGCGCGCAAGCGAGAGAGAGCACGAGCAGAGGAGAAGAAGAGAGAGAGAGAGAATACGTGCGCGGCGCGAGAGAAACTTTCGACCTGTAAAATCCTCCGCGCTTGTGCGACACGAGGACAAGGCGGGGAGAGAATCTTCCACAATCGGTTTCGTCGAGACATGCAAATTCTCTCGCTCTCCTAGACCTTGAAAGTATCTCAGGAGTAACATTGGCGTCTCACGCCCACGCCAATCCACACCCCCACACTCCCCAAAAGTCACGTAATAGTGTGCATCGTGTAGACGTGGACTAGCTAGACAAAAAGTCTATGATCTTCGACGAATCAGATAAATAGGCTTACATGGGCGTACTAAGTTAGCGAGCAGCTTGGATGAGATGAGGTCACACTGGTTGCTGTCAGCGAGAACCTACCGACACCAGCACCATATCCAGTGGTGCCAGATGTGAAGCCCAAGGTTGAGACCAGCTGCGATCCCAGCCGCCTTTGCGCATTGCTTCCCGCACGGTCGAGCAATTGGAGACGGCCGTAAGAGTAGAGCTGACGGTGTGGCCAAGCTTGGACAAGGAGTTGGGGCCGCGATTCGAGTCGCAAGCCTCATCAGGCAAGGTGGTTTGCATAAGTGTACATGTGTTGTTCGGTGCTGACCCACCCGACGAGAGGATAGAGCTCGTGCTGGGCTGGTCCACTTCGGAGGAATCAGACCACTCTAGAGCAGATGTGGACGCGCTAGTGAGTGCGCTTGATGCGGGCAACACGTGAAGCGTGGCATCTCTAGATGGTATAGGGGAAGGTCCGACTAGAACATCATCGGGCCGGCCTACTGCGCAATCTGCGTCGCGGCCTGTCTCTTTCGATGACAGTGCCGTCGAGCTAGCAGATCTGGAGTGCGTGGGCGGCGCAGGCGCCGCATTGTGCGAGCGGAGAGTAAAGAAGCTTCGTGCCCCAGTCACATTGGCGTGGAACGAAGATGAGTGGAAAGGCGAGTACGAGAAAAAGGTGGTTTGGGCAGCTGGCGCCGGGCGCGTCAGCGTACCCGTAGCTTCGCAGGTCACCTGACCATCGTGCCGGCCATTTACAATGAGCCGGTCGGCATCGAGGCAAAGCGGTTGGCAGGCGCCAAACGTGCTGCTGTTGCCCCTAAAGGCTGAACTTGGTTGTGAGCCGCGTGAGCGCTCCTTTGCTCCCTCCGTGGGTGACGGGCCTTGAGGCTTGATGGGATTTGTCATAGAACGCTGTAGCTTGTTGGCATCTGCGATGATCACCTCAACCCCCAGGCGCTGGGGCAGCTTGGCATCCTCGCAACTAGCTTCCACGGCCCGCAATGCAGGCTGCGCCGCACACGACGGGCCCTTACCCAACAGTTCAGGCACCCAAACGCGTCGAGCGTGCAGGCTTGCGGGCAGAACGATATCGCGCACTTCTGCAAGTGTACGGAGAAATTCGCGGCGCGGAATGCAGCGCGCGCCCAAATGTAGCTTGTACGGCAGCTCCATGCCAAGGTCCCAGCAGCGGACTCCACTACGTTGCAATATGCGTGCAGTCGCTATGCATTGCACAGTCCCCGATGATGGGAGCAAATAAAAGCCTGAGATGGAAGTATAACATGCGCCGAAAGAGTAGCCTAGTTCTCCAGCCACCAACTTGCCCTCGCTCCAAAGTTCAAAGGAGTGGAAGCGCACTCGGCCCTTTTCTTTGTGAGACGCACGTGAGGACTTCAGCATTAATCTGGTGCTCTCTCGCAATTTGGCTTCCAGGTCCGGCCCGTCTCCTAGGTTGCCGTCGCTTTGGCTACTTTCGTCAGATGGCCTAGAAGAGGGGTGTGGCGATTGGGTACGCGTGCTTGTATAACCTTCTTCAAAGGCCGACGAACGGGTCATTCCCATTCCCCGCTTGCAGGCTGCGTCATTGTGCATCACTACTCCTGTTCCCTCATGCTTTTCTAAGGAACAGCAGCCCTTGAGCGTGACGCATGTGGCGCCAAAAGCAGGAAATGCCGACTCAGCGTCGGCTGTAAACGAATGACCAGCGGTATTCGGGCAAGCGCCCATCTCATTTGTAGAGGCGATCGTCTCGTCGTTTCTAGGGCGATCCCTCTGGGCTGGTCTCTTGGGGTCGCAATCCACCGCGCCGTACGAATGAGGCGTGTGCAGCTTGCGAAAGGCCTCAACGAGTGACGGGTGCAGCCAGCAGCCCTTGCCATGCTGCCGCTGGCAGCCCCGCACCACCTCATCAAAGCAAGTGTCTACGGTCATGTAGTACTTGGCTGCTCGTTTGCGTACCTGGACACAATGCACGAGCGCCCCGGGACAAACATTGACAATCGCTCGCGCCTCCGCACAGCATGAGAAACACGGTGATCTGCAACTGCTCAGCCATGAAGGCGTGCGCTAAGGTGGATGTAGCAAGCTGTGACAGCCTACATCCCTTTGGGCTGCGCACCTTCTGTGGGATGTGCAGCTGATCGAAGTCCAGCATGACGCATCGCTGCATGTGGAGCTTGGGCAAGAGGACGCATCGTCCACCAGGAGCCCGTTCAGCCATGGGCAGGAATCCTGAGCGGCACAACTCTGCCCGTGGGAGTGAGGGCGAGTCAGAACGGCAGGTAGTGGTAAAGGATGCTGAGCAGCCAGATGCTAGCCGAATGCGCGTCATTCCTCAACCGTTCGACAGCCAAGAGCAGGGCAGTCCGCCGGAATCTACGAGTCTTCCCAGCACGGAGGTGCATGCAGACAGCATGCGAAAGGGCTGCGCGCGCTGTGCTCACCAGCGACAAATTCAGGCGCGAGATTCTGGGACCAGCAGTACTCTCCGCTCATCTGTTCGAGCTCGCGCAGCGTGGGCAGCGCGTCTACGAGGAAGGGAAGCTGCGAGAGCCACGGATTGAGCGCGAGGGCCGAGCGGCGGCGCTCCTCTGCGAGCGCACGCTCCAGGCACTGAGCGCGCCAAGGGGGGTCCGGGGGGGGGGGGGGGTGTTGGGAAAGTATCAGGGTCGGGGAGAGCGAGAGCGAGGGGGAAGGGCAGGCGAGCGAGCGGGCATGGCGAGTAGGGGCGAGAGGGACCTGCCCCATCGCGTGAGAGAGGGGGGAGGGAGAAGAAAAAGAGGAGGGGAGAGGAGGGAAGGGGGAAGAGGGAAGGAGAGAGAGAAGAGGAGAGGAACAGGTTGTTAGGAGAGAGAGTTGTGGAGGGGGGATATGACGAGAAGCGGGGAGAGAGGAGAGACTCCGCCCCCCCCGAAAAGAGAGAAGAGAGCGGGGACGGAGAGAGAAGAGAGGGAGGGGAGGGGAACGACGGGCAGAAGCAACGCGCGGCGCGGCGGGCCGGCCGCGGGGGGAGAGGGGGGGGGACTTTCCCCCGGAGAGTGGGAGAGGGGGAGAGAGAGAGAGAGGCAGGCAGAGGAGAGAAAGAGGAGAGAGAGAGGGAGGGAGGGAGGGAGGGAGAAAGAGAGAGAGGCAGGCAGAGGAGAGAAAGAGGAGAGAGAGAGGGAGGGAGGGAGGAGAGGAGAGGAGAGAGGAGGGGAAACGCTGGGAGGGGCGGAGAGAGAGAGAGAGTTCGAGGAGAAGACGACGGCAGGGGAGAGAGAGAGAGAGAGAGAGAGAGAGAGAGGAGAAGAGAGGCGGCGAGAGGAGGGATCTCAATCGATCGATGGACATGAGAGTCTTCTGCAGACTGCCCCCCCCCCTCCAGACATGCAATACGAGAAGAAGAGAGTCAGAAAGGAGGGAGCTTTCCCACGGAGAAGAAGAGGGAGGGAGAGAGAGAGTATTAGACTCCCAGGCCGTGAGAGAAGACGAGAGGAGGAGAGGCGGTCGTCTCCAGTTCTCTTGGGGGCGCGGGGGGGGGGGGGGGGGGGGGGCGGGGCTTTTTTCCCGCCTCTCCTCCTCCTCACTCTCTCTCTCCCACCCCCTTTCCTTCCTCCCTCTGGCTCGTCGTCCCCTCCCCATTCCTCTCTCCCTCTCTTCGTTTAGCGCTCCATGTCTCTCGTCTCTCGCCTCTCTCTCTCTCTCCTCTCGTCTCCCTCCTCCCTCTCCCCTCCCCCCTCTCCTACCTACTCTCTCTCCCCCCCCCCGCGCCAGCCCCTTCCCCCCCCCCCCCTTTCGGCTCCGACTTCCTCGTTTACTTTCTCACTCTCTACTTTTTTAAGAGTACTCTCCTCTTGCTCGCTCCACAAGTTATAAAGTAGTGAATAGTGAAAAGTACAGCACAGTCTTTTGTGCTGGTGTGCTGGTCGGACCGTCGGACCTCTGGCGTGCAGCAGCCAGCACCCGTGTTTCGCCTTCCCCCCCCACCATGTGAAAGCTGAAAAGGTGGACGACCCTTGAGTAGAGACCGCGCAGGCACCGCGGCGCGAGCCACAACCACAAACAACGGCAAACACCACCAACCAGCAAGAGCAAGAGTCAAGAACCAGTGGAACCAGAGCCAAGAGCCAAGGGCCAAGAGCCAAGAACCGAGAGCAAGAGCAAGAGCGCAGGCGCAGGCAAAGCACGCATTGAGCATTGAAAGACCAATCTATGCTGGTGCTGGTGAAAGCAGTCCCCTTCACAAACGCAGACATTATGACAGTATCGCGAGCGATACTTATAGCGGCAAGTCACAAAGGTCGTTTGCCTTCATTTGGTACCCCCGCGGGCGCGACCGCAAATTCTTTACGGGTAGAGCGTGAGCGCGTGTGGCCGGGGGGGGGGGGGGGGGGGATCGAAAGTGCGTGAGCGCGCGTGATGGTGACGGATCCGAGGTTACTTACCACTGCCTCAGATGGGAACAGAGGGGACGAGGGGACGGAAGGGAAGCGGCGAGAGGCGCGGCGGAAGTTGGGGGGTGGCCAATGACGGGCTGGACCACCTCCTCAGCAGAGAAAGGCGGGAGGACGGGCTTGGGCGAGGGCGAGCGTGACGACGGAGCGGACATGGCTGGGAGGGTCGGGATGGATAGGCTGAGGCTGAGGGATTGGTGAGGTTTGGTATTGAGGTCAACCTACTTTTATAAGTGGGGGTCAATGGGGGCCTCGCGCCCCCTCTCTCCATCGCGGACACCCTCCGGGGTGGGCCCGTACAATCAACCCCAGCCGCTGCCCTTTGGCAGGGGCTGGGCAATCAACACTCTGGCCCAGACCCCTAGTGGGCGCGGGCCGAGACTCGCACTCCCACGCCCTGCATGGGCCTGCCCTCGAGCTGACTCCCCCCCCTCCCCTGGTCGCCAGGCAGACAGAGGCCACCGGGAGGCTCCAAGGGCCAGCGTGGCAAGCGTGGGAGAGGCAGGGGGGGCCAGGGGCTGAGCCCCAGCCTCCACTGCCCCCTGAGCTGCCCTTGCTGGCCCTCTGGGAGCTCCCAAAGGCCCTCTGAGAGCAGGCCGTGGCGCGCCGCATGGCGACGCGCCGCAGGGAGAGGGGTGGAGGAGAATGGAGAGAGGGAGAGGGGGGGATTTGCACCCCCCCCGATGGAGTGCGGTAAGAAACGGGCCCCGTTTGCGTTAGCAAACGGGCGAAGGGGGGCGGCTGGCGACGGGAGGGAGAGAGGAAGGGAGTGGCTCAAGACGTCCCTGTGGCAGGTATCGGGGGGCGCAGTCATTTATTTCTTCGAGGACTGCTCGCGGCGCGAGCTGTAAGGGCCGTTCTGCTTCTCGACGAGAGGTCCCTCCCCCCCCCCCCGGTGTTTTTCCCCGGTGGGTCGCCCGACGTAGGTCGGTCCGCCCCACTGGGTTTTCCCCCATTGTAACTTGTGCTGGTTGCTGAGGTTTGCATGTGGTGCCACATGCCACCAAGCATGGTGTGATGGTGGTCAGGTTGACCGGCCGGGTCTGCGCCTCGTGCTCTCGCACTCGGTCAGTGCCGCAGCGGTGTAGGGGCCCAGCCCGAAGGCTTTCCCTATGGGAGACTGAGCTCTGTGGCTCAGGGTGTGTGTGGGCTTGTCTGTGCTGGCTGTGCTGTGTGCTGGTGTTCTGTGCGTTGTTGATTGAGGTGTGCGCTGTCTGTCAGAGTCTAGGGCCGCGGCGTGGGTCGTGGCTCGCGAGTACCTGGGCTGGCGTGGCCCCGGCGGGCGGTCGCTGCGGCTGCAGGGCGTCGGTCATGGCTTGGTCGGCCAGCGCGGCGGGGAGGGCGGAGAGAGAGGGGGGGAGCGGGGCGCGCTCCATGACCCTATCGTTATAACGATAGTTCAACCATGACGCTATGACGCTGCGGCCTTGATGGTACCGATGGTGGGGACTCTCCGCTCGATGCTTGGACCGAACATGAGCCGAAGGGTGCCCCTGAGGGGGGGCGACATCGGCGACATCCGTGGCTCGACGAGAAGGCGGTGGTGCACATGGCATCGAGGAAGAGGTAGCTCATGGTCTGCACCGCCGACGTATCGGGGAGGTTGAAGGCCTAGTTGAACGAGCTCGCCTGCGACATCATGCCTCTGATCACGAGCGGAGAAGTCACAAAGCTGGATGGATGGAGCGGTAGATGGCGAACGGGCGTGGTTACATGCTCCCTAGTAAAACACAGGGGCCGCGCGCCTGTGGCGTGCAATATTCAGGAGTTTTTTTTCGAGGTAAAGGTAACGGTCCAAGGGCCAAGGGCCAACCAAGGGCGGCAAGAGGCAAGACGGGGAGAAGCAGAATTATGGAGTATGAAGTATGGCGGCGATGATGAATTTTGATGACGAATATTGGCGCCTATATACACTTGCTCGGCGCAAGTTAGAGACACCCACCAAGCGTGGCGCATAGACTTTCGCACTACCACGGTGGCAGCAAGAACTAGTACTTTAACGGCTTGGTGATTCTCATCCTGATTTGAATCGGATTCGTGGCCGACGATAAGCACTGGCCCTTCCGATATAGTGCCGTGTGGCGCGCACCACTTCTCGAGGATCAAGGCGCATGCATTCGCCGTTAGGAACGCCGGGTCCGCCTGCTGCCTGACTCCTAGCCTTTGGCTTTCGAAACGTGGCCAGCGGACCACTGTAGAGCGGACCACTGTAGCGACATGGGCATGCCGGACACCTACTTCTTGGCGTTTCGCTTTGCCACTTTGACCAACTCCTTCTCAGCATTGGCGAGCGCCTTATCTTTGCCGAAAGCGGCGCGCACGCGTGCGAGGACTGACCATGTGGCCTCACGCACCTGCCGGAGGCGAACCCACTTGTGAGCTTGCGCGTCGATTGGGTTGCACATGATCGACACTGGGCAACGCGCGACAAGGCAGGCAGATATGAATTGCGGTACTGAGATGGCAAACAGCGAAAAGTGGGACAAAAAGGAGAGTAAGTCGGGTGGGGGATAGGCACCGCTGGCTTGAGGTCCCCCGGATGAAGCGCCTCGGACGCATAATCTGCACGTAGTCGCTCCGCCCCTCCCTGGTCATAGATGACATCGCCGCCGTCTTCAGAGTTTCTCTTGATGTGCAGCGCGGGTGGCTGCGCGTAGGCGAGAACAAGCTCAGTCGAAAGGTCAAGAGGCGGACAGAACGATGCATTGCCCGGCTCGCAGAAGGCCTTCTTGATCTTGCGGGTGACTTCCGGCTGTGTGTCTAGAAGTAAGAGCTCGGCATCCATGTCGTCAGGGAGCGCCGACTCTCGCAGCGTGAGCGGAATATCTGCCACAAAGGGCAGGTAGAAGGGACGCGGCGCGGATCTTGCTTGGGGTTCAACCAGCACCGCAGAGCGGTGCAGGGGCAGGCGCGTGACGTGATGGGGGGCGATGGACAAGGTGCGCCGTATGGAGCAAAGTAGGGGTGGGGAGGGCACGCTACCATTCGGCACCACAAGCTCGGGCACCGCCAGAGCGGCATCTTTGAATGCTTGGTTAGCGTGCATGTACTCGGTGGCAAGACGCAAGGTTGCCGCATCCCGCGGCGAGGCGGCTACCAAATGGCGTGGCGCAGCATTGGACACGCCCGCGATGGAGAGGGCATCAGCGACCGTCATGAGGGCCGAAATCACCTACATCGGCCGGAGAAAACGATGGATGACTTTTGCAAGGCACTGAGCTGCGAAAGCGAGGCGCGCACACAAAAATTCGTCGAGCTGGAGCGCAGGTCGTGTGCGCGACGAGCTCCTTGCCGACAGGCAGCTCACCTGAGACACATATTCGTTTTCCGGATCGCATGCTCGTACCGCATCGAGCGAGTGTGCCCGACCAGCGTTGATTACGCTAAGCCAGTAGTTGGACGGGTCCGAGAGGATAGCCTACGTGCATTCAGGTGGACACTAATCATACCGCCGAAAGTGCTGGAGGGTTACGGCTTGGCGTGTGAGTTGCACAACGTTGACAGGCGAGATGCGCCGAGCACTAGGGAGGGCCTAACAAAGCCCGCCATGTGGCGGTACGGCATCAATTGTGCAGGGCAAGGGAGGGCACGCGACATCTTGCGCCATCGCGAATGTGCGTGCATGTTGGTATCGCAGCAGGCGTACTTCCGACTGCCACATGACCACCACCTTCTCCATGACGTCCGGTGCGATTGCACGCAGGCCTCCGAGGAGGACGTCGTAGGCAGCATGCACGGCCTTCAGGTCGTCGGCAGTTGTCTTACCACCGGCAAGGCAATTCAGGCAAAAAGCGGACCAGTCAGGGAGCCACAGGTAAACGGAGGCTCCGGCTGGTGCAGCTCGGATGCAGCGAAGAAGATGGATCGAGGCTCCGAGGGTGGGAGCCGCCGTCGGCCTAGGTGCGTAAACGATCCATGCGGTTGACGAATCCGATGGTGCCTACGAGGGATGGCAACGTCTAGTGGGTAATTGGCTACAGGCCGTGCGAGCCTGGCGCGTAGCACATGGGGTGGGCTTGAACGATGAGAGCTATTCGATGCGCCATCGCGCCAGGAAAGGGAGTAGGCTGCAAGTGCGAGGCCGGCGCAGCCACAAACAGATGCTCTCGTGTCCACGACATAGCGCTGTCTAAGATCGCCTGAGAGTGGTGGGAACGATCTCACCTTCCTGACCATTGCATCTAGCCGGCGAAGTGGCGACGCACGCATCTCTTTCGGCTCCGCCATCCATTCCTTAATAGAGGCCAGGATGGCCTTGGCCTTCTCGTCCTTTTCGAAATGCTCACGAACGGGGTCCAACATCCGATTCACGGCGTTGGCCAGTCCCTTCTTTAGGTCTGGATCTCGAGGCAAGGGGAAAGGAGTAACCGAGTCGGGTGAGTGGGTTGGTACAGCTATAATCGATGAGCCACTAGGCGAATAGCCTCTAAATTTTCGGGTGGCCAGGATCGGCGCACGCGCGCTCTCGCCCTCAAAGGATTCCTGCAGCGTGCCGTCCATGGCTCGTGCAAATTGGGTGCGCCAAGACAGCTCGCGCAAAGGATCACGCATCGACAGCCGACGACTTGCACGGCCTCGGGGTGGAGCATGCCACGTTTCGAGACCGGGAGAGGCGCACCAACTTCGGAGAGATTGCCGCCGAGGAAGGCCTCTTTCGTGCTCGCAAAATCCAAGAAAGTCGTGCCACCAGCTGTGAAGGTGGCGCCGGGCGGTGCAAAGACTATGTGCTGGATATAATCCAAGCAAGGGTTCTTCAACTTGTCCTCGACAAGATGCATCGATTCCTGTGCGGGCAAAGGGGCGGGAAGCCAAAGGTGGCGAATGGACAAGAGCAACGCCACCCTGGGCCGTCATGCTCTGGTGCCGTGATAGGATCGGTGTGCCTCGCTCGCAAAGTGGACGGTGGGGTGAGCCGACCTCGGCTGACACTGTCTGGAGGGAACCATCCTCAGATTTGGGGCAGTACGCGTTCATGATCTTGCGGTCCACCTCGGACGAGGGGTCTTCCATGAAGATGGCCGAATCCTTGTTTGATTTGGACATCTTCACCTGCGTGGCAGTGTGGGCAATGGGAACCGGTAGTTGAGTGAGGGCTTGACAAGAAGGCACACCGCGCGTGGCCCAGATATCACAGTGCAAAGTAGACCGGCCATGCAGATCGCGGGACACGACTCGCTCGCCTGCCCGGCAACAAGGCCGTAAAGCATGTGATGCGACAGGATGATTGGCTTCAGTTTGATCTTTGCCGCCTCGCAGTACTCCCGTGCGAGCATGTTGACCTGAAGAAAAAGGTTCCAAGGGATGTCTACAAGTGAGCCAGATCTCAGCCAAACGGCGGGCTCAAGAGATGTGCGGGGAGGAGCGCGAGAGCGACGCTATGTAACGAGAGACTCATGATCCCGCAGCCGGCGCAGCAATGTGAAGGCAGGTCGAAAGCAGGCGCACGCCCCGACGTGCCGCCAGCGCAGGAGCGTGACGAACTTTGCGCTGGTCAACTCCTAGCTGGCAGATGTCCGCGCCCAGGAAGAAGATGTCGGTGCACTGCACAATGCAGCCCAGGAGGGGGATGTCACCACCGGGCACGAAAATGCTCTGAGGTATGGAACCCGTGACGCCTAGAGAAAGCTCGCTGCCGCAGGCACAGAGAGATCGCATACGAGGCGCCGCGACGGTAGCGTCAGCTGAGCAAGTTGCGCGGGATGCGGGCAAATCTCGATTCCTTAGTCGCAAGAGATAGGGCCCATTGTAAATACATCATAGATTTGAGCGCTCGTGGGGACGGACCTGCATGATCGGGTAGAGCATCTGGGCCGCGGTGAGGCTCCCCTCCTTACGACCCATGATTTGGCAGCACTTGGAGATGCGGGCGACCGTAAACCGGCGCGCGACATCCAGTGCAAGGGTCCAGTACCTGTCAAGTGGGGTTTCAAGGCAGCTGACCGTTGATCAAGGCCGGACGATTCCGTATACAGCCGCTCGTGCGAGCGCTATAGGAAGCGGGCCGAGCGGAGCGGATTACCTATGCGCATTTTTGGTGATCTCCTCAGCGGCCCACTTGAAGACAACGCGTGACATATCCATGCCGACAGCGGTCCACACCTAAAGCGGCATGGGTGGCAGTGTGCGCATGTCAGCCCGAGGCTAGTAGCCCTGCCTTTATGCGGATGAACGGACACACTTCTTGCCGAATTTAATATGAATAGGACATACCCTTATACCGGGCAGCGCAGGGCTACGGTACCGGCAGTTCGGCTAAGGCTAAGAGGAGCGCGGCAGTCTATGGCAAGGGGTATTTGAGTCATTGAGACCCAGAAGGCAGGTGTACCTGAATGAGGTACTCCCCAACAACTTTGATCCGGTCGAGGTCTCCACCCATCTTATCGTTCATGAGTGCAAACCAGTCAGCGACCCAAAAGATGAAGGTGCCTCCCGCGGTGGTGCATTTGTTGACGTTCATTGCCTTGAAGATGCCTTGGGCAATGTGCATCCGCCCCGACGGCTCGAAGCCATCGTAGAGAACAAACGAGGGCTTCTTGAGCAGTAGGTTTTGAAGCTCAGCCTCGGAGACGCACTCCTCGCCGACAGAGAGGAGAAGTGAAAGGTTGGCGGCCACCCTCTCCGCCTCGGCCGGGCTGGGCGCCTGCGGCTTCTCCAGAGCAGCTGTCACGGCCTCTTCCCCTTTCGCAGAATGAGCGCTCTTTGGTGAGGGCTTGGGGGCAGCCTTGGAGGCGGGCTGAGGCTCGGCCTTGGGCTGAGCCTTGAGCTGAGCCTCCGCCTTGGGTGGGGCTGGGGCCTCGCGTGGCCTCAGCGAGCCTGCGCGCGTCTCGTCGATGATGGCGGAGAGAAGCGAAGTCGACGACGCCATCGCCCTCTGCAGGTTAACAATAAAGAACATAGAATATGGTAGATTCGTAGATTCTACTCCCTTGGAGATTGGAGATCGATACTCGGCGATCGGAGGTCGCGAGGTCGCGTCCGTTAGAACTTAGAGCATTGCAGTAGAACATCTTGTTGGCTAGCATCTAGCATCCCTAGCCACATACACTGGACGTGACATGCACCAAGCGCGCACACACCCATCGCGGGGGAGGGACTCCGTTGCCGACACGGACACGGCACGATCTAACGATCTATAACGTCTAACGTGTCCCTTTACCCTAGCTTTATTTAACCCTGAACCTTAACGCCTTAGCCCTTATAACTAAGTGTATACTTAGTTCGTCCATAGGGGGGCACGAGCCCCCCCTCCTCTCCTGCTGTGGGGAAGGAACCACCCAGTCTTCTGGCTTACCATGAGCACACAATCAATGCCCCTGCTGTCGCATTCGCGCCGAATCGACAATCGACAATCGACACTCGTTAGGCTTTTGTCTGCTCTTCTCTTTCTCTTTCTTTCTCTTTCGTCGTTCGGCATTTATCGTTATAAATCTCTGCTTTTAGGGCGGTCAAACAGTGTTTTTTTTAGGGGTGAAAAAATGACCATCTCACGGTTAAGGAAATTTCAGTAGCCCGGTCACTCACTATGGGGGTGCGGAGTGCGGAGGGCACCAGCTACAATGGGTAAATGAAGGGCTAAATAAGCTCCCTATAGGTTCCGGTATGATAGATCAGCCAAAAAAAATAGGGTTCTCCGGCGAAATTTTCGAAAAATACCGCGAATTTCAGGCCTTCGAAGACGGTGCGCCTAGGTCTAGGTCTCACGTGCGCACGTGCTTAACTGGGAGCGCTCGAGTCCTTCTGTAAGGCCGGCGTGTTAGGGCAAGTCCCTTGTTTTCCCTCTCCCTCTCACTGAGGGAGCTCGTCCCTAGTCGGGAGTCGGGAGTGTTCGTTCCAGCTTGCAGCTTGCAGGGATTGGCGCCAACGGGCGAAGCGGGTGGGTCCTTGAAGGCTTGGGTTTCCGATCTCCTTTTTGTTCCTCTCCCCCCCTTCTCTGTTCGGTTCCCTCTCTTGCGGTTGGTTCGCGCTGCTTTACGGCTAGATGCCCCCCCCCCCCTTCCGGATTGAGGGGATTGGGCTTTCGCTTTCGGGCTTTCGGCTTTCGGCTTGAGGGCAAAAGGCACAAGGGGCAAGGGGGTGGATCAAGGTCGACCGGTCCTAAGCTAATTAGTCGACTTGCCTAAGTCATACATCCGAGCTAGCCCACAACTCCCCACAGCCCTTCCCACTAGACATAGCCGTCTTGAGCACGCAGCACGGTCACCGACGCCAGGCCCCAGGCCCCAAGCCCCAAGCCCAGTAGGCTTTAGAGAGGAGTTAGCTTCTTCATTTTTCATGGACCCGTAGAGTATCCCTTATTTTTCTTGATTTCCGGATTCTTTTTTCTTTTCCCATCCTCTCTCGTTCAGCTCGCGCGCTCTTTCTTCGTTTTCTCTCTTGTCGGCTGGAGATGTCCGAGATGGGCGAGATGGCGAGCAACCCAACGCGGCTCACCGCCGCGCGCGGCCGCCGGGGCGGTGCGTCGGGCAAGCGCGCACAGCGGGCAGCCGAGGCGGCCGAGGCGGCCCGGCTTACTGGCGCCCACAGCTCGGTGCCCTCGACCACACCCAGAGAGGACCAGAGCAGCGAAGGCCGGTGGTCCCACGTGGAGTCCAGAGGAGAGGAGGCGTCAGTCTGGGCGGAATTTTGCGCCCAGAACGCGAAAGTGCACGGGGCAAACCTGCAGCTTCGACACTTCTTGGGAAGTCTTGACGGCCTCAGTGTTGGTCAGGTGGAGACGCTGCAAGAGGTCATGAGGCGGCTCTGTCTTGAGCTCGAAGAGTGCCGCGTGCGTCTGGCACGAGCTCAAGAGAGAGAGGAGGTGTTGGCTCACGTCGCTCTTGAGCTCGAGCGGCAGGGAAGCGTGGCCTCTATTGATAGTAGTTCGCTTTCATGGGCGGCAACAGTCGCTTCGCCTGCCGGGGTGTGTGCCCCTGTCACCCACAGGGACAGCCACAACATTGCAGCGCGCGCTATAGGGATGGAGGTCGAACTATTTCAGCGCTAGGGCGTTCCATCGGCTAGACCAGCACTTGCTTCAGGGAGAAAACCAGACGTGAGAGCCTCAGCCGATTGCTAGGCAGGAGGACTTGAGGTATTCGTAAAGCTTAGGCTCCGCACAGATAGGATTGATTGTTGTGGAATTCGGTGGCGGCTCGTCTTTCCAATAGGCTCTCATGTCCTTCTCATTCCCTCATTCAGTTCCCAGCGATTCTGAGATTGATGTGACTATGCCACTGAAAATATCAATCAGAACCATTCTCCCTCCGCCTTCAGGCAAAACCCTGCTCCCTCAGCCCTCTCGACTATCGTTTTAACGATAGGATCATGAAGCGCGCCACGCCCCCCACCTCTCTCTCCGCCCACCCCGCCGCGCCGGCCGACCAAGTGATGGCCGACGCGATGCCGCCACAGCGGCCCCGAGCTAGTGATACCACTCCGCAGGTACCCGTGAGCCACGGCTCGCCCGCCCGCACGATCAATGCACAACACAATCCCAAAGCACTCGCCACAGTTGACCAGGAGCCAGGAGCACAAAAGCAGAATACAGTCAGGGGGAGCCTCAAGGCCCCCTCTCCCATAAACCATAAAAAAACCTTTAAAATTCTTACCGCACTCGCGGCGAATGGAACCACTACCTTCTACACGTAGTACGTAGCATACTTTCTACACCCCCACCCCCCCCGGCCCTTCTCCCCCCGCCATCCAGCGGCCATCGGCCCTTAGCCGTCTGTCGTCTGTCGTTCTTCGTTCGTCGCTCTCGTTCTCGTTCTCGTTCTCGTTCTCGTTCCCGTTCTCGTCCCTCGTTCTCAACACTACCTCAATACCAAACCTCAGCCTCAGCCTATCCATCCCGACCCGCCCAGCCATGTCCGCTCCGTCGTCGCGCTCGCCCTCGCCCAAGCCCGTCCTCCCGCCTTTCTCTGCTGAGGAGGTGGTCCAGCCCGTCATTGGCCACTTGGCCACCCCCCAACTTCCGCCGCGCCTCTCGCCGCTTCCCTTCCGTCCCCTCTGTTCCCATCTGAGGCAGTGGTAACCTCGGATCCGTCAGCCACCCAGGATCAGCCAAGCGACATGGTCGCCTGCCAGCAGAACGACATTGACAACAGGATCGAGGAGGAGGGGTGTGAGAAAAAGACGAAGAAGATGAAAACTCAGCCTGCTTAGCTGGGTACCGTGGGGAAAAAGTTGCTATGCGCACGCGCCGCGTTGTGCATGTACTAACATAACAGTCTGAGTGAAAACAAAACTATCACATGGCCCTCTTTTGCCTTTTGACGGAACGCGACTTCAAGGGGTCTGCAGCATTTGCTACATGACTCAACAGGACCACTTGTACGGATAAAGGTACCTAGCTTTATAGGACGGGTCCTATAATGTAGGACGCACTTCAGTACTTCTGAAAGGGGGTATATTCGCCTACTTTTGAGCCCAGTTGCTCCGTCGGGTGTCACGTCGTCAGGTCTCGGCGACCTTACACCTCATATCAGGACCTAATATCAGGTCCTCATATCAGGTTGCTAATGTTATAATATGGTAGTGTAATAATAGTAATGAGATCTAATGGCTAATAGTCTAATGGTGTTATTTAGTTATAGTATAGAGACCTCCTTCCTGCACTGCGTGTCTGGGCGTCTGGGCTGCTAGTTTTTCTAGGGTGGTGATTATGAAAGGGGTGTAGCCCAGAATCTTCAGATGTTTTTTTTCTTCGGGTTCCGGCCATATCATGATATTTGTGGGTGACTACGGCACAGCGGGTCAGCGCAGGATCCGGTTGTTCGAGCTATCGGGCTCTCGGCTCTTGGACCCTTAGCCTTAGACCTTAGAGGTATGCAGGCAGAGAAGAAGGCTAAGAGGCGCGCGTTAGCAACTCAAGGCGCTGAGGAGGCGCAAAGGAGGAAGGCAGCACGGCAGCACGGCAGCACGGCTTGAGTGGACTACCGCAGCAGATGAACTCGCGCAAGCGCGGGTAACGGGTAACCTCCTTCCGGGCATGTGAGATGATGTGTACGTGTGGGACTGATCCGTGCCCGTGGCCCGTGGGTGGGTTATTTCATGTTGTGTTCATGTGTTCATGTGGAAACTTGCTGAAGAATGAATGAATGAAGAAAGAAGAAAGGAGAAAGGGGTGTGCAAGAAGAAGAGAAGAGGGAGTGTGTGCAACGTCGAAGGGGTGCAGTTTCCGGGCTTGAAGGCGCCCTCGTGGCGCGAGAGGCCGCTGTGAGGGCTGTGAGTGCCTCCCCCCCCTGCCCTTGATATCGGGACTGGTTTGTGATTGTGAGGCTCCTGCTTTCGCGCGCGCGCTTGCGCAGAATTTCACGGTGAGTCATCACCACCATCTTTTGAAAAAAGAAAAAGAAGCACACGTCGGCCTAGGTAGTGACAAGGGGCAACTTTCATCTAGTTGGAGCAACCTCTAGAGGGCTAAGGCTCAACTTTTAAGCTTTCCAATAGAAATGGGGCCGTTTTGAGAAGCGCACGCCTCTAAATATAAATAAAGCACGTCTCTCCCGAACAAAGTTCTCCGTCCTCAGGCCGGGCGGGCCATACTTTAACTGTAGTATTACCAGCCTTGGTGGGGGGGGCAGAGGGCTTCATCGTCTCCTTCCGCTCCATCCCCCCCCCGGTACCATCCCCCCCCCCGCCCTTCCCTTCCCCCTTTCCCCCGGCTTCCTCACGTACTCAGCACCCGCAACTCAGTCGTACCCACCATCCCCACCAGCAGAGAGAGAGAGAGAGAGAGAGAGAGCCGTCCGAGGGCCCTCCCCCCCCCCCCCCCCCCCTCGCCTTCTTCCCCCCTCTCTCTCTCTCTCCCCGACGCGGCGGGGGCGAAAGGGGGAAGGGGGGGGGGGGGGGGGGGACGGGGGGGGGGGGGGTGAAGGGGGGGGGGGGGGTTGAAGGGGGGGGCAGACCGCAGGCGCAAGGGGCAGAGGGCGACGGCAGGGGGGGGGGGGGAAGGGGAGAGACGAGAAGAGGGGAGGGAAGCAAGGAGGGGACGTGGCGTGGGGGAGGGGAGGGGAGGGGGAGGGGCGGGGGCGGCCGGTGTGCGCGGAGAGCGGCTTCGCGCCACCTACCGACCGTCGCCCCATGGTCACTGAGCTCGAGGTGGATGTGGGCCAGCGCGACGAGCCAGGGTTTGTGACTGTGCTGCCTGGCCTCGAGCCCTCGCGCTGCCTTGCAGACCACTACGAGCTGCTGCAGTCACGGCTCGGCCACGGGGAGTTCGCAGAAGTCCGCCTCGGTCTGCGCAAGGAGCGGCTGAGCGAGCGCGTCGCCGTCAAAGTCATCAGTAAGACGAATGCGCTCGCGCACGAGCGGCTGCAGGCAGAGGTGGAGATCCTGCGCGCGGTCGCCGCGCTCAACCATCCAAATCTGGTCAGACTTCTTGACGCTTTCGAGACGCCCACTCATATCTATCTGGTCTTTGAGCTGCTCAGCCGAGGCACACTCCTCAACTATGTCGCCACTTTCAGCGGCAAGGCATTGCCCGAGAAAGAGGCACGCAGGTTGCTCCGAGACATCGCCTCGGGCCTTGCTGCCCTTCACAAGATGGGCATCGTGCACAGAGATCTCAAGCTCCAGAACATCATGCTTGATGAGAGCAACACTGCCAAGATTTGCGATTTTGGATTTGCGAAGCGAGCCTCGGCCGCCGACATCTCCAACCTTGAGACGGCCCGCTTCGTCTCGCCGTGCGGCACGCCAGGCTTTGTCGCCCCTGAGGTGAGGTGTTTAATGTGCGGCCTACTCCTGTGCGGAGCAAGCGTCGGACCTGTCCTCCAGCCTCCCCCTCTCAACCATCTTTTCCCCACACCACACCACACACCCATAAGTACTCGCCAAAACATGATGAGTCGTCCACACCCCACACCGACTCTCCACTCCGACCAGGTCCTGGGGCACCAAGGCTACGACTACTCTGCCGACTTGTGGTCCCTCGGCATCGTCGCTTTCGTCCTCCTCACGGGCAGGCCTCCGTTTGACAAGGAGGCGTCGGCCGACCGCCCTCGGGTCGCTTCTGCAGAACCTCCTACGGCGGAAATGTCCCAGCCGCCGACAGCTAGTGCCATAAAGGTTGGGACGGGCTCTGGCAAGCCGCGGAGACGTAGCGTCGTCTCGGCCTCGCCTCTGGTCCATCCAAAGGACTCCGTGCCGCAAGCGAATCCTAGATGGACGAGGATGGCTGGCAGTGAGGTGGACAGTGGGGAATTGGGTCGTTCGCACCGGCTTAGCGCGGAGGAACCTGACTGTGCCCAGAATCATAACGAAAGCCCTGCAAACAGTCCGTTGGGGCCGCGCTCTGCCTTTGGCCTCCTCGCCCGGATGCGCAACGGCTGGCGCTTCCCCAAACCAGCTCCAGGGGAGCCCGAGGTGTCGGAGGGAGCGAAGACGTTGGTGTTCGCCCTGCTCACGGAGAACCCCACGCTCCGACTCACTGCAGAGCGGGCACTGCAGCATGCGTGGCTGTCCCCTCCGTACGACGACGATAGCGAGAGCCCTCCACGAGTTTGCCAAAGGCTGCGCAGCTTGTCCTCACCAACTTTCTCGGCAGCCTCGCGCGGCGCGGCTGATCTCCAGGCGATACGCGACGCCAGGCTCATGCGCAGAGGTGCGGATGGTGCAGCGGTCGCGGAAGCTGCTCCATCGCAAGGTGCTACTAGCATCGGCGCTGGCGGTTCAGTGCTCGGCCGGATCACAACGCGCTCGTCACAAGGCTATCGGGATCCGTGCGACGAGGATGAGGACGAGGATGAGGACGACGACCCACCTTTTCGTCCAGTGTGTTCCTACTCTTACGGGGCTCGGCCGATGCACAGTGCATCGCGTGGCCTCCTCCCCATGTCCGATGCGGAAGACTCGGAGCCTGAAATCGGCGGCGAAAATGATTCGCCCGCCTCGGGGATGGGTCTCAGGCGACCCGTGCCAGCCGCGCGAGACTTCGGGCGAGAGCGACCCCCGGCGATACAGCGGCGCCGGAGATGAGCCCCCGACAAAACGAGCATGCTCCAACTAGGCGCAGTGTCTCACGTGCACACGTGCAAAGTGAGATGGGCTAGTCTTCGCAAGCTAATTTGGGACTTGTTGTTAGGGGTGGTGTCTGACTGGTCGAACGAGGCCTCAACGCCCGCCCCACGTGTTCAACCGCTGCGGTGTGACGCTGTCGTGTGCTTCGCGTGTCATTTTCATCCCGGTACGTTCGCGCGCTCTTGCGGTGCGTCTGCGGGAATTTGTGTGATCTTGCTTTTCCATCCATGTTGTGTTGCTCTGTTTGTAGTATTGTGTATTGTATTTGTTTAAGGTTCGCGGGCCCACGAAATGACGACGCATGCTTCTCTCTCGGTGTCCATCGCCTGTACTTGAAAGAGCTCGCAACTACCGTTAAGGCGATCACAACTAACTTTATAGTTGGTCGCCATGGAGCGCGCCGCCGCTCCCCACCTCTCCTTCGGGTCCCCCGCCGCGGGAGCCCCCCCCGTACCCATGGAGCTGTCGCTGGCGAAGCGACCGCGTCCGCCCGCAGAGGCCGAGCAGGTGAGCGCGACTCAGGTCACGCCGCACGGCCCGTGGCCCCGGCCACACCAAGGAAGACAGCCATGCTGGCCCACCCCATGGTGGGCCACAGGCCACAGGCTGTGACAAGCATCACACCAGCACCAGCTCAAGAGAGACAACCACCCATCAGGCATGCCTTATGGCAGAGGCCTCTCTCACCCTGGGGACGGCCGCGCTGCCTCGGCGGCGCGGCCCGAGACCGGGTGGCCCTTATGGGCACAAACTCAACACCATCAACAAAGCGCACATGGACATTGACTCACAAATAGCCCAGCACAAGACCTCACAAATGAGAGACTGTTCGGATGCGCCTTGGGGCGCACACTGCACACTACACCGCCATACCCACCATCCACACAGACCCACTCACCGCCTCACCACCCCCGACCGCCCCTGCCACTCAGGAGCCGCCCTCAGATGAGGAGCAAGGCGCCATGGACTCAGACGCAAACTTCGAACTGTCCTTCCACCAAGAGGGCGACTACACTTTCCTGGACGCCACGGTCTACGCCGCAATTGTAGAGCTCCTATTGGAGCTCGAAGGAGTCGACCCGGAGCCGGACTTTTGGGCCCGCTCCATTCGCGGACCATGGCATATAGCTGTGAATGAAGACTGCGCGCAACAATTCAAGGAACGCTACGGCGACATCACCACGCTCCGCATCAACCAAACCGACATCTCGGTCCGCGTCCAAGTGGACTCCATTGACGAAAAGATCAACAAGAAAGGCTCCACGTCACGCAAAGCGCTATACAACGCCCTTCAAGACGTTGCGGCGCACTTGGTCATCGAGGCCGAAGGCCTGGCACAAGCAGCACAAATCAACTTGAGCGCAATCATCCTGGCAATCGAAAAAGTAGGGCTCACCTTCTTCCTTCTTGAAGGGCAACCGAGAACGCATGAAGCTTGAAGGCGAAGCAGGCACATTCGTGTCCAAGGCGGCCTATTCGACCCGCTGGCATCTTTATGTTTCAGCGGGCCAAGGCTCGTTTCTCGACGGAAGCTTTCCTCGAAAGTTGCTGCTTCTGATCGACGGGAAGACGATCCCGGTAAACTACGCCGTGCGGGCGTGCAAGGAGATCAGCATGCCAGCAAACATTCAATCGCCCCACAAGCTAATGATCCATGGCAGCCTACGTGGCTGCAAAGGCTGGCGGCCGGAGGTAGCAAAGGGCCTCCCCAACTCAGCCCGCATCTGCGAATGCGAGCAAGAGGCGGCAAAGCGCCTCGCAAGGAACGAAGCGCAACGGCTCAACCCACGCCCGAAATCGGCGCACGAGGCCCTGGGGAAGGGCCCCCCCAAACAATGTGCGCGCTTCACACAGGGGCTGTGCCTCAGGAACAAACGCGGAGTACATTGCAATCTCTCGCACGACGTTCCGGGCGCGTGGATCGACAATAAGTGCACGATCCGCTGCCACCTACACCCGCACAAGAAGATCCCGGGCGTATGTTTGAACGGCCCGGCATGCCTTTTCCTTCATCCAGAGTACGCAAATGCGAGAGCGATTGCGGCCATAAAGCTCGCCGTGGCGAAAGTGATGCCCTTCCGCCCAAGGCTTAAGTTTGATTCCACCCTTGGATACCCAGGTGAAGGACCCGTCCGCATTGCGACGTACAACATCAACGGCACCAAGGGCGGCAGGTTAGCCGCCGTGCTGTCACAAGCTCGAAAAGCGAAAGTGGTCGGCCGAGGAGAGGCGGACGGAGAGAGAGAGAGAGAGAGTCTCGCAGAGCGACTGCAGAACGAGAAGTCGAAGTCATGCCGGTTTATTACCTTAAACGAGCCAACAATTATAGTAACAGCAAAAACAAAATTCGAATCGCAAATTTCGAGACCAAAATCTGCGAACCTGGACTTGAGACCATGGGGAATCCGAATCTGTGTGTCTTGTGCGTCAGTGGTAACACGGGGAACTGTTCAATTGTAATTGTGAGCGCGTACCTTACACGAATATTCATGCCTACAGCCTTCAGATGGGCAGGAATACAACACTTGGAAACTCCGTGGCTGGTGGCTGGGCGGCTGGTCGTGGCTGTCGACGCGTACAGTGGCGGCCTCCTCGGCCTCTCGCTGCGCCCGCGCGGCGGCCCGGCGCTCGCGGTCCCTGGCGGCCTTGCGCGCGAGCTGCTGGACACGCCTGGTACGCACCAGCCGGAGAAGTCTTCACTCGGTTCGAGGAGGCCACGCAGCTGGAAGAGGCCACGCAGCTCGAGGAGGAGAAGGAGGAGGCCGATACCGCCGAGGCGCCCGCTCCTACCGAGGCGAACGAAAAGGAGGAGGAAGGTGAGGATAAGACGAAGGAGAAGGGAGAGAAGACGTCCGACGCACCCGCCCGATATGTGTTGGAGGTGGCCACGCAGCTGGATGAAGAGGCCACTCAGCTCGAGGAGGAGGAGTTCGCGGAGACCGCAGCCGAGCAGACCTCCGAGGAGCCCGCGACCGATAACTCCACGGAGGCCTCGCGTGTGGTGGAGGACATTGCGTCCGACGCTCAAGCGGACGCTATGCTGGAGCCCATCCTTGACGACAAAAAAAAACTTCTTAATAGTCTCGCCGCGCGCGCGACCCTGCAAAGTATCTACGCAGCCACGCCCGCTTCCCTTCCCTCCCCCTCCACCTGCCTTGCGGCTCGTCCCCTCGTGCTCTACCTAGGGGCTGGGTGTAGTGGGTTTTTAGCGGCAGACGGTGTGTACCGATTCTCGACGGCCTGGTTCTCACCTTCCTCCTGTGCCATCGGGCTACCGGCTGATGAGTGTTTGTTTTCTGTGCTGGGCGTCAGGCAACTGTGGTCATTATGACTAAGGTCTGTCGTCGGTTGGTCGGCTCGCGACTAGCGGCTAGGGGTCGCTTGGTTAGGCAAGACGCTCTGCTATGTTAAGGGCTTTCGCTACCAGTGATAGATTCGTGTTCATTACCAAGGCGCCTTTGTTGTTAGTTGAAAAGACGGGGGCGCTGAGGTCGTGTGGAGATTTGATTTTCGGCTTCCTTCCTTGGGTGGCCTTGCGCGTGCGTGCGGTTGAGAAATCGTTCGGAGGTTCACGACCTCTGACGAGGACCGTGAACCTGCTTAGAACTCTCTCGATGACCGGCACGTGGTGGAAGGTGTGATTTTCAAATTCCACCTTGTAGAAGTCACCAATGATGTATCTCCATGCTATTAGGTAGAGGGCTTTGAGGCTGTCCGGCGTCGGGGAGTTCGGGTACGCAAATAGTCTGTCTTTGAGTTTTTGAGTCGTCGATCTGTCTTTCGCCGGGTTGTGTCCCGCTATAGCTTCTATGGTTTGAAATATCGGGAGCGTGGACGGGCACCTAGCTAGGTGCGTCGAGTTTTCTCTGTGTTTCCCGCAGAGCCTACACTTTGTGGTGACCGCCGCTGTGAAACGGTTGCGCGTACCCAGCCTCCTGTGTGTAACGTGTTTAAAATGTAGGTGTTTGTCTGTGTGTTTTAACAGGGTGAGTGTAGAGTTTCGCCACGTGCTTCCACTCGTCGTGTGTCAGGCCAATCTTGCGGGCCCACGCTTCCCGCGCTGGCTGAGGTTTTCCGCCGGAGCCGTCTCCCTTTAGCTCTCGTGTTATATCCGATACGGTGATTTGGTCTAGTTGCGTCTTTTCGCTAAGCGTGTACTCGTCCGCGAGAGGGAATTCGAGGTGTTTTGGGCCTTTTAGCCCATTCTCCCATTTGGCGGGAGCGTAGTAGTGCCTTTCTTCGCCCGGTTTCGCTACCTCGGTGGTGTTCATAGTTTCTCCTAGGTAGTTGGTGTTTGTATATATCCATATGTTATTCATTCTAGTGATGTACGTATCGCTTTCAGAGACTCTGGTTTCTCTAGGTGCGTCTGCCGGCGCTGCGGACGTGTTTGGCGTCTCCCTGTTCCCTTCGGTGGGGGCCGGGTCAGAGAGCGGGGTCTCTTTCGCTTTCGCCAGGAGGTGCGAGACATGTTGCACTACTCGTTCCCACGAGTCTAGGAATTCCGTTTTTTGTATTTTGCTCCCCTTATGATCAAATATTTCGGGGAGGTGCTCTAGGTATCGTGCGCATTCTTCACGTGTGTAGGGCTCCGTGAGGTTTTCGTCTTTATAGATGTTATGTGCGACATGTGTTTGGCCATCCTTGACGACAAGGAAGACGATGACATGTTTGACTTTTGGGATGTGGCCAAGGAGCGAAGAGGGATGTGAGAAAAAGACGAAGAAGATGAAAACTCAGCCCGCGTAGCTGGAGGTTACCGCGTGTGTAGAGAATGGGAAAGCGTGATTCGCTTTGTACTCATCATCTTCGTAATAATAATATCATTGTGGCTACCCAAAAAGAAAACATGCACATGTTGATAAGAAAAAAACTGGCCCTCTTTTCCTCTTTCTCTTTTGACGGAACGCGACTTTCTGGATGCTGGTTGGTGGTTGGGGGCCCGGGGAAGCCGCAGGGGCGGAAGGGTCGCGGGGCCCCGCCCCGCCTCATGTCCATACCCACGGCTTGCGCTCGATGTCCCCCAGCCCCTTCTCGTCCCTCCCCACCCCACATGTTCATATGATGGCTGATAACGATCCACAGCTCCAGCCGCCCACATCACCACCACTACCAACAGGAGACGACCGCGACCCCCGAAACTATAGACCAATAACCTTATTACAAAGCGACTACAAAATACTAATACTAGCAAAAATCCTAACGAATCGGCTAAGCACGGTAATAGGAAACATTAGATCGGAAAGCCAACTAGGATTCATGCCCAGAAGACTGATAAGCGAAGCTACACACCTTCTACAACTCACGAGAGCATACCTGGACGAAACAGGGGAGCCAGGGCTACTTCTAGCCCTGGACTGGGCGAATGCTTTCGACAGAGTCAGCTAGGAACTTTACCAACTCGCCCTCCAACTCCTCAACGTTGGACCACAGTTTAGCACGCTAGCGAAAGCCCTAATGAGCGAAAAGGCGCGCCCGATGCCGGGGAGCTCGTGCGTCAACTCGCGGTCAACACAGACGTCATGATCGAGAACTTCAAACCAGACACGATGGAGAAGTGGAGACTAGGGCTCCACGGCCCGTGCTAATCGTTTGAGACGGTCTGTTCAACGGCCCTGCCACCGGACCACGTCGCAATCCGCTCCGTGTAGTAGTTTGTATGCAAGGACGCGTTTGGATCCGCAGTTCCCTCATGCTGCTCGCCGCAGACTGGCTTGCTGAGCTTGAGAGGTGTGGGCGCAGGGAGGGCCATGGAAGCAAGGGGCAATTCACCGCGGATCGTCCGCCACGGCCGCTGTGCGTACTTGCGCTCCGCCCGCGCCACCGTCGGCCAGAAGCAGTCGAGCGGCTGTTGGCGCGCCTCCGCTGCGCCCCTCCATGGCGGTGTGACAATGATCAATGATGAGTCACAACCATCGGCAGCTCACACTCCTCTGCTCATGCTCCTGTGTCCCTCTCATGAGCTCTACTCTCCCCTCTCTGCCTCTGGCCAAGAATCCAAACAAGAGCGCGCCATCCAATCGATGCAACGTTGGAAGCTCAAAGCCGCGGGAGGCCCACAACAGAGCCCTTCGGCCACTGCAAACCAGGCGGTAGTGTGCACACTCCATCTGAACACAACAACCATGCAAGAGTTCGTACAGGAACAGCGGCATCATCCAGATGGCTCAGCACGTCTGAGTGGATGTACACTCGTGCACGCGCCGAACCATTCCAAGACGTGGTTAGGCGGATCTCGCCCGCAAGAAGCATGGCGGGATTGGATGGCAACGCTCGCAATGATACCAGCACTTGGAAATTGGGGAAGAGCTGACGGTTGCTCAGTGCATTTGATATTGAATGGAGGAGTACATCATCATAGCAGACGGAGCATGCAAAGACATGTGTGACATCCCGCAGCCGGACGGTGTCGGCAGCAGATGGATCTGTTGAGGAAATCTCCTCCTTGGCTAGCGTGGCAATGTCAAATAAATCTCCGCGATGAAGGCGCACAGTCGACTTCAGCATCCCCTCGGCGTCGGCACGTTCTAGAGTCCGCAGCGCGTGCCTGTGGCGCGCCTCGACGAGCTCGATCCCAATACATCCTCGATATACGCCGCGAGCAGCCACATGCAGCAGCGCCCCAGCGCGGCCGGAGCCCAGATCAGCAAAGCACATGTGTGGCGACGGCCGGAGGACGTCGAGGAGCTGGTCGACTCCTTCTTCAAGCAGTTCGCCATCAGTTGCAGCACGCTGGTACATCGGCCCCATTGACGAGATTTCCGCTGCGCCGATCCCCGTCCCCTTGGCCGCCACATCCTCGGAGAGCGCCTCTGCCTCCATCGCGGCGAGCATCTCACGCAGTGGCCGATGGCGCTCGTCGGGCTCGAACTCGGGCTGGCTGCGGCTGAGCGCAGGCTCCCGAGTGTGGTAGCCATGCATCTTGCGCAGCAGTGCCAAGGGCGAAAGGACGAGCAGCGCCGCGGGGCAGAGGCATAGCGCCATCTCCCTCGGCGACGGCTGCCACGAGGCGCCGCCAGTGCGCCTATTCAGAAAGAGAGGGACGGAGAAGACTTGGTCGTGTAGAGAGACAGTAAAGAATAGAGGCTGGCGTTCACACATGCTTCTTCACAGTTATTACAGGCGTCAGATGTACTGGGTTCTTTACTGAACGAGGGACGAGGGACGAGGGGACGAGGGACGAGGGGACGAGGGGACGAGGGACGAGGGAACGAGGACGAGGGACCGGACGATCGCTCTGTTGCGGCATGACTTTGACGAGGGACTACGACAACAAAATAATGATAAATAAACCTTTTAATAGTCTCACCGCACACGCGGCCGTGGACCCTCTACTTTCTACTCACGTAGGAAACTTTCTACACCCCCACTTCCCCGGCCCTTCTCCCCCCGCCATAAGGCGACTCCCCCCGTGCACTACTAGGGGGATAGGGGTGAAGGTGAAGGGCTTAGATATGGTCCGGTGGCCCGCGCCCCCCCCCGGTGATCATTCCCCCCCTTCCTCCTGTGTCTCCGAGTGGGCGGCGGTCTCAGCCCCGACTTATCCTGTAAACAGGTGCGGGACTTACCTATTTTTCGGTGAGCGGAGCTCTCGCTCCGCCCACCCCCTTCTCCGCGCTCTCTCTCCCCTCTCCTGCGGCACGCGCGATGGCGCGCCTGCGGCAGGCCTGCAGCTGCCCCTGGCGACCCCTGGAGGCTCCTGGAGGCCAGCTCTGGGGGCAGAGGAGGCTGGGACTGGGCCCTGGCCTCCCCTGCCTCTCCCTCGCTGGCGCTCCTGAGCCTCAGGGGCCCCCACTCTGCACCTGTCTGCCTGTCGACCAGGGGGGAGGGGGGGTTGGAGCAATGGGCTGGTCACGAGGGGCCAGGATGGGCGAATGGGGCGAGCCTGTGGGGAAGGGAGTGGGTCAGTAGGGCAGTGGCCTCCTGGCAAGCCATCAGGCGTGCCAGGAGGATGGGTGGTTCCTCCCCCATGGCAGGGGAGGAGTGGAGAGAGGGGGGGGCTCGTGCCCCCCCATGGGTCAACCAAGTATAAACTTAGTTGACAACAAAATAATGACCATCAACCATCAATCACAATCAAGACAGCTATATCTATATCTATATCTATATCTATATCCAAACCGCATCGAAATCGAAGAAAGAAGAAATTCGAAATTCCTATCAACATCAACGTCCTCTCAACTCTCAACCCCACAAGGGAGATACAGGATACCGTATCTGGAGAACGGGCCAGATACAGCCGTATCTGCTGTATCTGGAGGCTGCCCAGATCCCATATACCAGATACCAGATACAGCAGATACAGAGGGCTAATGGAGGGCCTGTAGAGGGCCAGCTACCAGCTACCGTAATAGCCAGTTCTAAATAAGAGTATAAGCATCACTTCTACAAGTATACAAGTGCCCTCGTGCCCTCATTACAAGGTGGGAAGAAACGGCGAAAGGACAAGCTTCTATATCTGATATCTGCATAAACACGTCAAATCGGTAATAAAAGTTGGAGCCTTTCGAGGGTTTTCTGAGCGCGCGCGCGCGGCGGTGAAACCTCTCGCGAGCGAGAGCGAGCGAGCGAGCGATGGTGCCCAACCCCAACCCAAACAGAGCCTCGCGCTCAGCCATACTTTGCCGTGATGGCAGGCGCCACTGCGACGGAGGTATCATCAGATGATGATGATTCGCCGACGCCCAGAAGAGTTCCATGACATTGGGATTGGCCGCGTCCTTTTGACAGCGCCTCCATCAGTGAATTGGTGTGATGACAATCATCTACATACATGAAGTCGATGTCCTGACCCAAGTTCTCTATAGCTATAGGTGGAAATTGATTCGTAGTCGTAGTGCAATACTCCCATCTCCCATAGAAGCTTCCCATTGCGACGTGCAGACATGCAGCCAGGTGAGGTGACACTTGACGGGTCTCTTCTTCTGGTTCCATAGTCCATAGGACGCTTCAGAGAAGAGGAGTCCATCGCGATTCTGGCAAAGTCGCGTTCCGTCGAAAGAGGACCAGTCTAGACTGCCAGTCTGCAGCTTTGTTTGTGTTTGCGTATCGCGAACCTGTTCCGACAGCTGGGCGTAGACCTCGTCGAGGAGAAGCCGCCCTGGGCAAGGGAATGAAGTGCGCGGCGAGATGTGTGAGCTAGTTGCGTGCGTCCTGAAAGCGCGGTTCCGTGCTGTAGACGTCACGTGACATGGTAGTAGAGTGATTGCTCCACATACATACTCTGGTGTCAATTGTGCTATTGTCACATTACGAGTAGCCTACGAGTAATTTTGTATAAATGACTATGGACATTTGATGGCTCCATTCGATTTGTCCCATAATTGACGGAACGACACCTCACGGGGGCTCGAGGAGGGTGTGAGGGAGACAGGCCCCCCCCTCCTCGGAGAGCGGAGAGCCCTCTCAGCCTAGGCCTCTCAGCGACGAACGCCGATACGCGATACGCCGATAATGAGCGACAAAATATCAATATCAACGTCGTGACACGCACGCCAGCACATGGAAGAAACGGGCCACTCAGAGGCACAGGAGGAAGGCTAGAACACTCCACTGGGGGCCGGTGCACCCCGCCCAACGCAGCCCCCCCCACAATCACAACCTGGGCCCCTACGTAGACGTAGAGCACATGCAAGGGGAGATGCCGCAAGGCGGGAAGTGAGGGAGAGGAAGGGAAATGGGCATGGCTACTGTAGTTGGTCCCAAGGCCAAGGCCACGCGCGGGGCGAGATTATCAAAAAAAATTTTTTTGGCTAGGACTAGGAATGCTGAATGCTGAATGCTAGCAGCTAACAAGATCTCCTACGACGGTATAAGTTATAACGTTATAACGCTGGAACTAAAAATATGGTTCGAAGGAGTCTCCTTATCTACTCTACTCTAGAGTGAGTACCCTAGAGTAGGGATATCTCTCTCCTCTCTCTCCTCCTCTCGCCCTTCTCCTGTCTCTCTCTCCTCAGGCTCTGTGTTTCCCCTTCGTTTTCTTCTGTGGAGCTCTCTGGTTCTCCTCCTCCCTCCCCCCCCTCTCTCGGGCCCCCATTTCTCAGCGCTGCTGGGCGATGCCTCGCCGCCTCGAGGCGGATGGGTGGGAGCAGCAGCCCTCTCTCACTCCAGGGAGCGACCGGCTGCTGAGTGGCGGGCTGGGCGGTCCTTCCTCGACACCTGAGCTCGCACGGCCCTACGCCCCCACCCTGCCGCGCCGCCGCAGGGAGCCCTCATCGCTGAGGCGGAAGGAGGCGGCACTCGTCCACCGCTTTGAGAGTCTGAGTGAGCGAAGCAGCACTGCTGAACCGCACCTCGAGGGCGAGGAGGGCAAGCGGGGCATGGTGCTACGGCGCGAGCTGATACGTGCGAGGCATGCGCTGCACACCGCGACCGACAGCTCCCAGAAGCTGCGCGCGAGCCGAGACCATGAGAGGGTGGCGCGCCAGATGCGTGTGCAGGATGTGCTCACGATGCCAACCAGCTCTAGCGGCGGCTCGTGGCTCTCGAATCGCCTTGCGAGCGAGGTGGTCAACAATCCTCTGACTATGGATGAGGCGAGGCATGCGGATGATTCAATGTGGCGCGCATGCATGCCGGAGGCGAACGGTGGCAGCGCCGCCGCAGGTGGTACTGCTACGAGGGCTTGGGCAAAGTGCGGCAGTGGCAAGCACATGGCCGCTGCAAAAGACTGCGCCGACTTGCGCGCGTCGAGGCTGGAATCACTGGCGATGTCCGACCTGCTACAGATTAAGAGCGTGTTTCATGAGCATGCTCGGAAGGGCTCGTCTGTGCTCAACCTGCGCAGCTTTGCCGATGCCTTTGCCGGTGACGGTAAAGCAGCACTCTGCAGACCCGAGGAGGCGCAGCAGCTCTTCTCCGCAATGGACTCCAACTCCACTGGGTTCGTGGGATGGGACGAATTCCTTTCTTATATGGTCCAGCATAATGCGCAAGCCGTACAGCTTAGGGAGGAGAGCCGGCGAAAGAGCTATTCTGTCTTGGAGAGCCCGCCATTTGGCCCTGCTGCAGACATCGCGTTGCGCCACCCGTACCCGATGAGTGGTGTGATGCGGATGGCCAACTCCAAGTACTTGCTGTCAACCTCGCGCGACGGCACGTTGGCATGGTGGGATGGGGAGACGCTGCAACCAGTGCGTACGATCGTGGCCCAGACTTGCACCGATGCCTTTAGCCGGTGTGGCAGCCATTGGCCATTGGCGTCGACCTTGGTGCTTCGCGACTGCTTTGAGCGCACCGGACTCCTCGTCGGCTCAAACAACCGGTCCTTGTTGTTGTATGACGTTCATTCGCATGATCCGAGCAAGTATGAGCTCAAAGGTCGAGTGCCTATCGCGTCGGTGCCCCTAGCAGTGACATACTGGGAAGAGCGCTCGGCAAAGTGGGTGTCCATTGGTGACGAGAACGGCTGTGTTCTCACATACGACGCTGTCCACCTGACCGACGTGGCTAGGCGGTGCCACCCCACACCCCCATTCCCACGCCCGACACTTCGGTCGGACCCGAGCGCCTCCTTCAATCGTGTGCACACTGACTGGGTGAGCAGCGTCCAGTACGTCCCGCATCTGCCATCGGGTGCGCTCGTGAGCGCCTCGTTGGACGCTACTCTCAAGGTGCTCGACGTGGAGCAGAATCGGGTGAAATCAACGCTGGCTGGGCATTCTCGCGGCATCCACTGTTTCCATGCACTGAATGGCCCGCAGGTGTGCCATTCACATCAGCACATCGCCCCCCCCCACATACACACACTCTCTGGCGCCCCCGCTCCGCTCCATGGACCGGCGGCTTGGACATGAGGGCCTTTGCAACACAGTGCGAGCACACACCTGCAAGGACCGATGGGGCCATCGCCATCCCATCGCCATCCACACCCAATGCCAGCCTCTTGTGAGAGGACGCTGTCTCGGCTGCTCCAGGCCCGATTTCCAGGGCATGATTGGTGGTTACTGCACCTCGATTCCCCCTCCACGCCTCCCTGTGGTCACGCGTGACTTCAATCCGCGTCACGCTTACGAGTCCTTCGTTATAAAATGGCTCACGTCCCCGATTTGCTTCTCTAGGTGCTCATTTCCGGCGGTCTCGACCACGACCTCCTCGTTTGGCCATTCATCTCGAATACACCTATCGGAACCTTAAAAGGCTCTCCCTGTGCGACGTTGCAAATCGAGGCAGGGCCTTCTCCCACGCAAGTCCTTACGCTTGGCGCCGACTCGGTGGTCAGGCTGTGGGATGTGCGCAAGATGCGGCTGGTGCAAGTAATCAATCCCACGTACGGCGTCGGGGCCTCGGAAAAAAATTCAGACATTTCCGTCATCGGTTGGACCAATGGCGAGGGCAGCAATTCGCAACGGCCGATCAGCGCCATTTGCTTCGACGAGAGCGATCGGGCTCTCGTCACTGGGTATCAGCACCTAGCCAAGTGGCGCTCCGGCATCGTTGGTAGTTGTGGCAACCCTGGAGAAGAGCGCGAAGGAATGACCTGGCGCGAGGCGGGAGCAGCAACTACTCTCGTGGCTTACTCCCCAGATTTTGACGTGGCCGTGTCTGCGCACCAAGGGTCCCTCTTGAGCGTGTGGAGAGTGGCGACGGGTGAGCTAAGCGCGCGCATGCGCGAAGCCCATGGGACGTCCGAGATTTCATCCCTCGCCATCATTCCATTAGAGCCACGTGTTCTCTCTGGCGCGCATGACGGAGTCATCAAGCTGTGGAACTTCACTACAGGCCAATGCCTGATTCAATTTATCGCCCAGGCTCACAGCGCTATGGCTGAAGTGACCGACCTTGTGTTGCTCCAGCTCAAGTCATCGCGTCACGTTTTTTCGGTGGGGTGGTCTCGCGCGCTCTCGGTATGGGTAGAAATGTCGGCGTCCGCGCTATCGAGAAAACATGTGACGCCACAACCTGGAGTTCCCGTAGAATGCATTGAGCCCTCCCGGGTTTTGGTTGAGCACGCGAATGATGCTCTGTGCATAGCAGAGAGCGGCTCGGGGTTCCTTGCTTCTGGTGACTGTGAGGGCATCGTGATCGTGTGGGACGTGGACGTCACTTGTCAGGATACAAGTGCGATGTGCTCGTCTATCTCGTCGCGCCGTCGACTTGTCCTTCCGACTGTGGAAGCAGATGCAAGCCCGCCAACACCGGTACATATCCTCGCACGCTTGGCAGAGAGTGCAGGTCAAGATAACGGGGAGGCCTTACAAGAACGGAGAAAGGCACCAAGCGAGGACACGGCCAGGGTATTTGGGAACAAGGATTCGTCGCCACTTCGTTGCCCGACTTCACCGTCGTTGTTCACCCGAACATCGCCATGCGTCAAGCTTCGCGAGCAGGTCCAGCGTCACGCCGTCGAACGACTGCTCTTCATGCGAGCATTGAAAGGCCGTCCGCTTCTTGCTGCGTACTCCGATGGCACCATTGCCGCTTGGAATGCAGCTTCGGGTGATTGTTACCTGCGTAGTTTCTCGGGACATGAGGACCGTGAGGCCATTGTCAGTCTAATGACCGATCGAGACAACACGATGATAATGACAGCCAGCGTGAGCGGGGCGGTCTGCGTGCGGAGCGCCGCAGTGCTTACAACATTGATCGAGAGAAACCGCAGGTCACTAACACTTGCGCTGAGTTTCGCGGGCCGAACAGTTTGCGCAGCCGGGAGCACATCTCGCGTCGATGCCGCCACGCGCGGGTTGGTTGCTGCGACGACTCTTGGAAGGTTGCGCAAAGAGCAAGAGCAGATGGGGCCTGCAATGGTGCCCCAAGAATTTGATCTGCTCCACGTATGGCGGAGTCAGCATGGCATGGTATCATCTGCAGCTTATGTAGAGCCGTTGTCGTCGCTTTTGCTGGCTCCCGGGACGGCGTCGTGCTGGACTGCATTGCGTCTATATAGCCTGCGGGGCGAGCCAGTAGCGTTGTTTGGTGGGGCGTCGCCTGGAGCGACCTTGAACCTAGTCAATAAGCTCGAGATGGAACGTGGTGCCCCAAGCGGGGTGAGGGGAGGCAAAAACTCAGGAGCACAAACGCTGCATCTGAACCAAACTGTTCTGCCCTCGAAAACGCATGCGATGCCCGCAGAAGTTGCTATATCGGCGAGCGCATGCAGCACACAAGCCGACACTTTTATCGTGGAGGCGCAAGAGGTAGGGATGCCGTGCAGCAAATGCAACGGTAACGTGGAGACGTTGGACAGTCCACGGATGATGGGTGCCTCGTCTACCACCAGTTCTCACAAAACACCTTCAAAGTCGCTAGGTGCGAACTCACTAAAGGATCCCCGAGAGGTACTTAGCGGGCGTGAAGGGCGAGATGGTCCCGAGTGGATTGGCATCCTCCAACAATCTCTCGGCCTTGCCGCACGCGATTGGACTGGGCTTCTGAGCGATTACGCCGAGGACCTTAACAATCACATATCCCGCAAGGCGGCGGAGAGAGCCGCAATGGATGCCGAGCGGGAGGCGAAGCAAGACGTCGATACTCTTGCCCAAGATGGGGCCGCCAGGCAGTGGTTACAACAAATGACATTGCGCAGATCCGGCGCTAACAACATCAAGCACTCTCGTGCCAGAATGGCCCTACTTGCTGCAGCTAATGCGGTAGCGGCATCAGAGGGTGGGGCAATCTGTGGTTGTGTTGGAGGTGTCCTTGCCAACGACAATTCCGGGGATCCAAAAAGCGCGACTAGCAAGGATGCGGCAGTTGTGCCGGCGCAAACAACTGCGGTTCATGGCCACCTGCTCGTCCGCGCCCTCCGAGAAGTGCCCTCCATAGAGAGCACGAGCGAGCGACGAGCCCGCCTCTTTGGCACTCCAACCACTAGGAGTGTCCGTGGCGCAGCGGGTGCGAATATTGTTGATAGCAGGTCAGGCATTAAGTCAGCAATAGCCTCGTCGTATCCGCGGTCGATGGCGCGCTCTCGCTCATGGGTGGCAAAACCTCGTGACGCTCCTCAAGAAAGCGGCCCGCATCTACTGGGCGCCGCTCGCAAATTAGAAGAAGCGCTGCATCGCCTCGCGAATCCCGGACAAGAATCAACCCAGCAACAACCAAGCGGCAGGAAGCATTATGCGCTCCTCACCCGAGCTCCAACCTCGAGTACTTGGGGTACCCTGCCGATTCCTTGAATCAAAAACGAGACGTGCGAAGCGGCTGCAAGGGTGTGGGGCTGTCCATGACGAGGATGGAGGGCGCGAGGTGCGGAACGAACGAGCCGCCATCGGAGACTATCATGGACTGACGGTCTGGTCGCACCTGAGCAATGGAGGTGATCTTAGCCAATCTACCTCGCGACCTGGACTAGACGCTCGGGAGTTCAAGTTCCATATCTAGCGTCGAGACCTAGAGGGTCGCAAGCACATGGGAGTGTTGTCCGGCCCAACCTATCGACGGCTCAAGCTCACGCCCAAAACCGTTCGGGCCTACGTAGTGCACACGGCTCCATTTGCCGTCAGATACCAGAATAATCACGACCGGAAGGAGTCTAGTACGGACTCCCCCACGTACGCGTCGACCCAGTTCCACGCGGCCGCAAAGACCTCGCGCCTTTCCGCCAGCCTCCTCTGCCACAGCTGGCCGCGCACGAGGATGGGCACGAGCGGCCCGTCCTTGAGCCTTGAGCTGCATCAAGAGCTGGCTCGTGCAGCGTCGTCTTGCCTGCCGCGGGGCCGGCGGTGATGAGGAGGCACGCGGGCTCCTCTGCGTCGCGCGCCGTGTCGGATAGGCGCGCGTGCTCACCGAGGATCCACGTGACGACGCCATCCGCCCCTTGGGGGAGCGCCTTCTCGCCCCCCTCCCGCGTCCACCCCCCTGCCTTGTCCCCCATCCGACCAGCCCTCCCCCATGCCCCATCCCACCCTCCAACCTCGCAGCCTCGGGTGACCGCGACGCACTGAGACACCGTCGAGGGCGACCGCGACGCACTGACTCAGCACGTCCAGCCGTCGGCCCGAGATGACGTCGACGATGCTCGAGTGCCGAGCCACGAGAGCGTCCGCCCACCAGGTGTGCAGGGCGTCAAAGGTGCTGGCGAGCGGCAGCTCGAGCGGCGCGTGATTCCACGGGTCGAGGAGCACCCGCCTTGGCGTCCCGTCTGCGGCCTGCCGGCTCGAAGGAGGTGCTCTGGCGCGGCGTGCCCGACGACCTCGGCCTCGGCCCACTCGCCGTCGATCCGTGCAAGGAGCCGCTGCCCAGTTGCGTGCCGTCGGCGTCCGGCGCCGGCCACCATGTGGAGCGCCGCCGCCGCCGCCTCGGCCATGGACGCCCAGGAGGCATGGGCCGGACTCGAGACGTTGGGGGGAGCCGCCGTTGGCGCGGAGAGCAATCTGGTATGATCCGGTCGGCGTCCGGCGCCGGCCAGCATGCGGAGCGCCGCCGCCGCAGCCCCGACCGTGGACGCCCAGGCATGGGCCGGACTCGAGACGTTGGGGGGAGCCGCCGTTGGCGCGGAGAGCAACGACCTGGTGTGCTCCGTGGCGCTGCGAATGTGCATGCTCAAGGCGGCCATCATCCCTTGCCGCTCTTGGCCGATGGACTCCCTCTCCTTGCGGCGCTCGGCGTGGATGGGCTCTTCAGCGCCCTTGCCGTCGCGCTCCACGTCCTCCAGGTGCCTCAGTCGAGCTGCAAGGCGGTCGAGCCCCGCGAGAGCGCGGGCGGCGGCACACAGGGCTTCGACAATCTTCCGCTCACCCTTCGGCGCAGCGTCCGGGACGGGCGCCAGCTGAACATCCGTCCACTTCGACCACGATGTGGGCCGCGACGTCTGTCTTGGAGTGCCTCGTAAAGGGCCTTGCGGGAGGTGGTGCCTTTTTTGTTGAGTTTTTCTTCGATGGATTCAATCATGATGCGGACGGGAATGTCTTTCGACAAGACGCGAATGCAAGTGAGATCGCCGTACTTGGCCTTGAATTGTTGCGCGCAGTCTTCGTTGACTGCGATGTGCCACGGGCCCCTCGCCGAGCGTGCCCAGAAGTCTGGCTCGGGGTCAACTCCCTCGAGTTCAAGCAGGAGCTCGACAATGGCGGCGTACACCGTCGTGTCGTGGAGTATAATGTCTCCCTCCGGATTGATGGAATGAAAGGTCGTATGTGGCGTCCGAGTTTGTGATGTTGTTCGTCTTCCTCTGAGTCTTGGTCCTGCGACCCAGGAGCGGGATTGGCTATGGTCAGTGGCACGTGCATTGGTGCGTGGGGTGGCGCGGTCTTGAGGCTTTCACTAAGAGGGTCCTGTGTGGGTGTCTCGTGCGTGTCATGTGGTGTGCATGTGGAGGTGTCTCTCTCTGGGTGTATTGTGCGGTACAATGGTGTTCATTCATGTTGTGCCCATAAGGGCCATCCGGTCTCGGGTCGCGCTGCCGGAGCAGCGCGGCCCTTGCTTGCCAGGGGGAGAGGGGCCTCTGCCATAAGGCATGCCCAATGGAGGCGTGGCTGCGCAAGCCTGACGCTGTTGGGGTGTTGCCAGCAGCCTGCTACCCCCCATGGGGGAGGTCAGCATGGCTGCCATGAGTGGCGTAGCCGGGGCCACGGGCCGTGTGGCGCAACCGGAGTCGCACGCACCTGCTCGGCCTCGGTGGGCGGACGCGGCCGCTTCGACAGCGGCTGCTCCATGGGTGCTGGGAGGGCGCCCTCGGCGGGGGGCCCGAAGGAGAGGGGAGTCGCGGCGGTGCGCTCCATCGCCACCAAGTGCATAAACTTAGTTGACAATAATATTTGTTAAAATTTATGTTAGGAGCTCTTAGATTTGCAACCTTCGCATAGAGCCGCTTCCCACCCGCCGCCCCAGGCTGGGAGGACCCTCGGACATACACGCCCGGCTCTGCGAGGCAGTGGAAGGGCGTAGAAATGGCAACCTACTTTTAAAAGTGGGGGTCAATGGGGGCCTCGCGCCCCCCTCTCTCCATCGCGGACACCCCCCGGGGTGGGCCCGTACACTCAACCCCAGCCCCTGCCCTTTGGCAGGGGCAGGGCACTCATCATTCCTGCCCAGACCCTTCGTGGGCGCGGGCCGCGAGCTGCACTCCCACGCCCGCGCTGGGCCTGCCCTCGAGCTGACTCCCCCCCTGTCCCTGGTCGCCAGGCATACAGGGGACTTCTGGCGGCTCCCATGGCCAGCGAGGCGAGCGTGGGAGAGGCAGGGGGGGCCAGGGGCTGAGCCCCAGCCTCCACTGCCCCCTGAGCTGCCCTTGCTGGCCCCCTGGGAGCCCCCAAAGGACCCCTGAGAGCAGGCCAGGGCGCGCCGCATGGCGACGCGCCGCAGGGACAACGATGGGTGAGAGTTGAGAGAGGGAGAGGGGGGGTTTTGCACCCCCCCCGATGGAGTGCAGTGAGAAACGGGCCCTGTTTGCGTTAGCAAACGGGTGAGGGGCGGCTGGCGACAGGAGGAAGACGAGAAGGGAGTGGCTCAATGGCGAGGAGAGTATCCCAGGTGGCGCAGGCTACTCGAGTCGCAGTCACTTATTTCTCGAGGACCGCTCACGGCGCGAGCTGGTAAGGGCCGTTCTTCTTGGTTTTAGAGAGTTCCTCCCCCCCCCCCGGTGCTTTTTCCCGGAGAGTCGGCCGGCGTCGACCGGTCCGCCTCAATGGGTTTTCCCTCATTTTAACTTGTGGGGGGTTAGAATGGGAGCCGGGGGTCTGCGAGGGGGGAGATGCGGAGGGGTGCATACGTGTATGTGTCTGTGGCAGCAACATGCGCCGAGGCGTACGGGCAGGTGCGCTGAGGGTTGTCGTGTTGGTACCGGGCTAGTGAGAGTAGTGGTACTAATGCTCAGTTAGATTATTATTAAGGGCGTAGAAATGGCGGCGGAGCATTGGAAGGGCTCGGGAACTGCGAGTGTGGACGCACACATGTCTATGCGTCTCTGCATCTGAATTTTTTGAGACTCCGGTGCTCTTAGGCTCATGAACGAATTGATGGGCAGAGCTTGCCATGGTAGTGCGGGGTTGAGGGGGGGCGGTGACCTCGATTGCAGCCACAGCGCTGCCGACTATTTGCTGTGGTTGACGGTGCGCTTCTCTCCCGCGCACAGCTTGCTTGCACGCACACAGACACCAGCAACACATTAGAAGGGTCGATGACAAAGGTCTCATCACCTTGTGAGCTTTGCAGACAGTGATAAGGCTGGAATGCCCGTTGAGCATCTAATGGTGCCCTTGCTGCATCTCATGTCGCCCGTGCGAGGAGACACGCAGACCTTACATTACGGCAGCTCACTGCGCTTGAGACGCCGGTTTACCGGATGGTGCCACGGCCGTCGTCCTTGCCGCCCGATGCAATCTTGATCCCAAGGCGCTGCAGGTTCTTGAAGAAGAAGGGGACCGAGAGTGCCGTGCCGCCGATGAGGACCGCGCCGACCTGCGCTCGTGAGAGGATCAAGGTGTGAGGGCACGTGGCAGAGAAACGAATGTGCTCTAAGGGCTGGGTACGAGGCTTCATGCTGCACGGCACTGGTGTCGGCAAAGAGTGAGACGGCCCGATGCAGACGCTTGGGGCTGGCTGCGCCCAGAAAGGTGATAGGGTTCGGTCTTCCCGGCTGTCGCTAGGCATTTGTGAATACTCACGAGATCAGCTCCTTCGCCTGCCTCGCGCACAGGCTGAGGCTTCTTGGCCTCACGCTCAGCGGCCGCTTTGGCGTTTGCGCGAGCGGCGATCGCAGCGATCGCGTCGTCCTCTGCGAAGGCGGGCATCGCGGCGAGAGAGAGTCCGGCGGCGGCGCCGAGGGGCAAGAAGTTGCGGCGGGAGATTGCTGGCTGCGCCTGGTTTGACGAGTGCATCGGCGCGCCGGGGCTGAGTGCGGCGACGAGAGTGACGAGAGTGACGAGGGCCATCGCGAAGAGAGAGGGAGAGAGGGCGTGGGCGTAGGGAGAGAGAGACCGAGGGAGAGAGAAGAGAGAAGAGAGAAGAGAGAAGAGAGAAGGGGAGGAGGTTTGTGGGGGAAGAGAGGCGGGGGTTCGTTCGTCGGGGGTTCGTTCGGGCGCGGGGGGGGGGCGGGGGGGGGCGGAGAGGCGGAGGGGGGGGGGGCGAGGCTGGCGAGAGATTGGTCTCTCTCTCTCTCCGCTCAGTCCGCGGGCGAGAGAGCGCGAGCCGTCCGTCTCCCCCTCCCGGTATCTCTTGCCTCGCCCCTCTCTCTCCCTCGTCCCCATCATCGTGCGTGTTTCCCTCTTCCCCTCTTTCTTCCTCTGCTCGACGCGGCGTAAGCCTAGATGGGAAATACGGTGCTGGGGCCTGCAAATACAGCCAAATGCATACGGCCAAATACATTTCAAATTCATTCGAGGCCTACAACCCATGACACGGTTGGCTATGACGACGTAAGTTTTGTTTTGGAAGGGCCCAAAGTTTGTTGTCAAAATTTGAGGGTTGGGCACCTAAATTTTGATCAAAATTTTGACGCTTTCAAGTATTTTGTCCTAAAAATCACATCTGAAGATTAAGGCTACTACCGCTAGCTATAAAGCACTACGCACTCACGGTACCGACTCACGCCATCGCCTATACCTATACCCTAGCGAACACTCACTCCCTTTACCTTTACACTACCTCCTTCATTCCTTTATTCCTTTGTCTTTGGTATCGGGAGGGGGGACCGCGTGCACTACGACGGGCCAAGCGCAAGGGGCGGGCTGGGGCAGACCCGTTGTTGGGTGTTCCTGTGGCCTGTGGCAGACAAACTTGAAACCCTTCTGGAACTATCTTATCGTCGAATATTTTGTCCTATCAGCATAACCCTATCTATATATACTTACCCTTAGTTAGTGTTAGTAAGTGTTAGCTAGGCGCGTTAGACGCCTCGGCCACACGGCCACAACGGCTAGCTCTAGCAGCCTAACTAAGCTCTACCTCTATCTACTTCTACTTCTACGCGCCCGCTTCCGAGCATAGATGCTCCGTTAGGTATCAGGTCGTCAGGTTTCGGCTCCCTTAGCATGATATCAGGTCCTATTCTCAGCCTAATATCAGGTTGTTACGCGATGTTATATAAGTATAGTAGTGATTATCAAAAGAATAGCTTACTTATACTTATACTTCTGCATTGCTGATCATTGATTATTAATTACCCCCAGACGCTAATCTAGCCTCTATGTTGGGTCGCCATGGAGGGGAAGTCGCGTTCCGTCAAAAGAGGACCACAATCTGTTTTCTTTTTAGTTATGAACAATAGTGGTACAAAACAAAGCTAATCGCCGTATACGAGATGTGCATAGAAACTTTTTTTAACATAAAGTCGCCGTATACGAGATGTTTCGTTTACGCAGCACATGTGATTACTTGCAATCATTGAGCACGCCGTGCGTATGCGCATCGACTTCCCCCTCGCGAGGGCGCCGTGCGTGCGCATAGAAACTTTTTTCCCTAAGGCCCACATTAACGTAAAGTAGCCATATACGAGACGTTTCGTTTGCGCAGCACGTGTGATTGCTTGCAATCATTGTGCACGCCGTGCGTATGCACATCGGCTCCCCCCCCGCGGGGGGGGGAGCTCGAGGCACACGCATCTTGGCAAAGTGTGGATGGATTGCCACTCATCATGGACACGGCGTGCACGGCGTGCGCCTGCCGAAACCCTTTTCTGCGCACGAAAACTTCCATGCGCACGCACGGAGTCCCCCGCGGGGGAGCCCGAGGCACACGAATATCTTGTCTGGCGCGAAACCCTCACACGATTGGCAGAAGCTCATGGCCTTGTCCCGATTGCCATTGAATCAATGTACGGAGCGGTAGGCAAAATGCGCGGCAGGGACGGGCGTGGAGGCCAATCACTGCCAGTTCTGAGTGAGAAAGAGGCGAAAATTGCAGAGACCAGCTCGACACGGTCATTGCACAGTCGAGTGGTGTTGCGCAACCTCTCGTTCGGGCGAGAGGGGTTGTGTCGTCCTGAGGCGGAGGGGGCGTCGTGCGCGCGGCGTTTGTGTCGGCATCGTGCGCGCCCGCTCGACGCGGCGTTGTCTACGCGGCGTGCGTGTCGGCGTCGTGCGCGCTTCGTCCGCTCGGTGTGAACTGGTGTTTTGTGTCCGCTTAGCGTTTTCGCACTCAAATTCTAATCCGAGCGATTGTCGCTAATTGACCGGGTCTTCGTCGCGAGATCGCGATCAAATCGTTTTCAGACGGATCAAATCGTTTTCAGAGAGAGAGGACGGAGGACCGTACGGATGCGCGCCGAGTCGCCACCATCGTGAGGAAGACGAGGCAATTACAAGGCCCACTATTATTATTGCAAGGTTATTTGTCTTCTTTTTGGTATATTGTTACAATTAGTTCTCATGTTATTGAGGTGATTTGTTTTCTTTTTGATCTATTAGTACAATTACAACCAGTCAACTCCAGTTTTCGACAACCAGTCAACTCCAGCTTGGCACACGTCCAGCTTGCTTGCGAGACGAGGCCGAGGAGAGAGCTGGAGGGTGAGCGAGGAGGGAAGTAGGAGCCTTCTCACTCTGGTAGGCCGATGAGAGGGGGGAACAATCAACCGGTCCCATGGGGGGTTCCGCCCGTCCTCCGCGAAAAGAGTGAACGCACGGCGTGCACCTTCCTGGAAGTTGCTATGCGCACGCACGGCGCCTCCGCGGGGGGGGGGGGCGCCGGTGCACATCGCGCCGTGCCCACGCACGGCGTGCACATGTGATTGCAAGTCATCACAGGCGCTGTGTAACGAAACATCTCTTATATGGCCAGTTTACGTAGTTGTGGGCCGCAGGGGTGCACATCGCGCCGTGCCCATGCACGGCGTGCACCGATGTGATTAGCGAAGAAGCTTTGACGGCGTCTCTCTCTTATAATTTTAACAAGATCTAATGTTAAACAACTACAATACAACTGTGGACATTTGATCGCTCAATTCTACTGATGTCCCACTATTGACGGAACGACACCTGGGGGGGAGGCGCCCCTCCACACTGTCTTGACTCCCCTCATGCGCCCTCATGAGGGGCGAAAACCACCCATCCCCCGCTGTTTTTCGCGCTAAGTGTACGACTATGACGAATTGGGATGGCCCATAGGGCCTGAGGGCAATGAGGAAGGAGGCATGCCGGCGGCAGGCGCGGCGAAGGAGACAACTTCGGAGGTGCGGACGGCGGACGGGCTGAAGCCCGTCAGCCGTCAGCAGAGGAAGGTGTGTGTAGAATGCGTGCGTAAAAGTAGTGGTAGCGGGTCCAGAGTCCAGAGCCGCGTGCGCGGCGAGAATACTAAGAATGCTAAATATACTTGCTCACACCCCCTCACAACATTCGTGTAGTTGCGAAATCGTGGCAACGCACACAGAGTGTGAACACCACCGAATTTCCAATGCATGCTGACTTGCATCCCACCTCAGCCACTACCTACGTGCATAAATGGTCGAGACATCCCCAACCCCATGGATCGGGGCATCCCGCATTACATGGACGTAGCGATGTTTGTAAATGCGGTTGCAGGCGAATTGCTCGCTTCACATAGTTGCTTAGGTTTCAACGCACAAGACCTTGCCGCCATCGTGTACCGCTTCCACCACCACATAGATGGCAATTCCTTGAAGAATCAGATCACCGTTGGCCACATGAATTGAATCCGGCGCGAAGACTGGATACGCAAAGCACGAACGCCGGATGCGCAAAGCATTGCTCGCAGCGAGATTTCAGAGCATGTGGATCCGTCCGCACCGTAGTATGCAGTCAGTGAGGGATCCTCGCTTCCTGGCTGTGGCCCATTCGCAAATTTCATGAGGCTGCTCAGGTTGGAAGGAACTCGCCTCAGTAGCAGCAGGCCGGCTTTAACGACATGCAGACCTCAGTGGGAAGAAGCGCAAGGAAGCAACAGTAAACGCACCCGAAACAGCAGCAGCATGTGGTGAATATAAGGATGACACCTAACAGAAAGTACGTCGCCAACACCCCAGGAGCGAGGGTTCCCACATACGCCTGGAAGCGCGCGACTTCCGGATCCGTCGCAGGCCCTGTGCCGGCTGCTAGAGACGCCATAGCAGCGGGACCTGATGCCAGCAGGTTTCCTTGGAGTTGACGGTGGATGCTATGAGCAGTGCTGCTGACGAGGATCTCGAGGTCCTCGAGTGTGCGGCCATGTGGATGCGGTGAAGCGGGCGATTCGAACACGATTGTGGCAGCGGGAGGATTCGACGAGATTCTTTGCCCCGCGCCACTCCTACCTCTAGCTGTCTCGATCGGCAGGCCATGGGCCCTTGCGGCGAGCAGCAGGCACCACATCCCGAAGAAGGCGGCGTGCGCCATCACGCTCACGCGCGGACTTTCTCCCCCCCCCCCCCCTTCTCCCCCCCCCCCTCCCCCCCCCCCTTTCTTCCCCCTCCCCCCCCCTTTCTTCCCCCTCCCCCCCCCCTTCTCCCCCTCCCAGGCTTCCCCCGCCCTCCCCCCTCCCCCCCCCCCCCCCCCCTTTCCCCACTTTCCCCCTTCCCCCCGCGGCCCCAACCCCCCAAGCCACCAACGACTACCCAGAGCGAACCGGACGGCGCTGCGCCCCGAGTCTTCTCTCTCTTCTAGTTCAGCGCCCTTTTCTTCTCTTCTCGACGCCGGGGAGAGGAGAAGAATTGAGGCGGTCAAACACTCGAGCTACTACTACTTTACTCGTAGTACCGACGACCCCCGAGAAAAATACAATTCGTCAGGGCCAGCGCCTGGGGCCGGGGGTCCGTCGTTTCCCCTCCATCCCCCATCCCTCTCCCCTCTCCCCCCAACCCGCCCCCGCCCTCGCCCCCCCCCCCCCCCCCCCCCACCTCGACCACGGCAAAACACTTTATCTCTATACTTAGGAGTACACTTATCACTTACATAGTGACTAGTGACACATACACATACACATACCTGCTCCCATGCAGTGATGGTGCATCAATGCATCAAGCATCAGCTAATTAGTCATCAGCTGACACCAACTTCGAGCTAACACTAAAAAAAACTTCTTAATAGTCTCACCGCGCGCGCGATCCTGCACAGTGTTCACGCAGCCTCGCCCGCTTTCCTTCCCCCCCCTCCACCTCCACCTGCCTTGCGGCTCGTCCCCTCGTGCTCTACCTAGCAGGGGATGGGTGCAGTGGGTCTCCAGTGGCAGACGGTGTGTTCCGATTCTCGATGGCCTGTGTTTCTCGCCTTCCTCCTGTGCCATCGGGCTACCGGCTGTTGTGTGTTTGCTCCTTGTGCTAGGTGTTAGGTAGCTAAAAGACGAAAGACTCCTAGACTCCAAGTCAGTGTGTCCGAGGCCTGCTGTCGGACTGTCGGATGGTGAGCGGTTCGCGGCGAGGGGTCGCTTGGTTAGGCTAGACGCTCTGCTATGTTGAGGGCTTTCGCTACCAGAGATAGATTCGTGTTCATGACTAGGGCGCCTTTAAAAAAAACATCTGAAGATTCTGGGCTACACACCTACGACTATTGCCTGGGTATCCCCTCTCTACTTACACCGCCCTTAACTTCCCTCCCTCCACCTCTTCCCCTGCCCCCCTTCATTCCTTGGTCTTCGGTTTCCGGGGTCCGGCCCCGGTGCCCTACCTAAGGCCTGGTTCGGAGTGTGGGGGCCGGGCAGGCCTGTTGTCGTCTTTCGTGGCCTGCGTCCCTCCCGGGTTCGCGTTGGTCACCTGCGTTCCGTCAGGCTCTTGCCGTCTCTAGTGAATCCCACGTTCTCTGTGCCCCTGGCTTATTCGCCGTCTTTTCATTACTCCTTGTTCCCCTCGACCGCGTGTGCTATCCCTAGCTTGGTGGCTAGCTCCACTAGCTCCTCGCTGGGTTTGAGCCCACCCTTGTCGTTCAAAGTAAAAACGGGTCTCAAGTCTCTGATGTCTATTCTTTTTTTGGGTTGCCTACCCATGCCCGCTTGGGCGGTTCTTGTCGAGTCTGTTCCGTTTGCGAAGACAAATGCTTTGCTCAGTGTGGTGTACCTTTCTATCGTTCTTATCAATATTATTCAATATCGATTCTTCCGAGAATTTTATGCCGTCGTAGTGAATTTTATAAAAGTCTGTGATGATATATCTCCACGCTAATAGATATAGTGTATATATCGCCTTCGGGGCGTCCCCCTTCGGGTAGATGAATAGATTGTCGACGATGTAGTCTTCTCTGCTTTTTTCCGCCTTAGGTGAGAACCTGGCGACTTTGTTCAGCGCGCATAATATGTTGGTTATCCCCAGGCATTCGCCTAGGTGCGTCGAAGATTCGTCCGCTTCTCCACATATGCGGCACGTGTTGGTTCTATCTGGGAATCGGTTGTACGTGCCCACTCGCCTATGTGTGATGTGCTTGAAATGTAGGTGCATATCGCGTGCCGTCACCAATGGGGATGTGTACAGCCTCGCTAGGTGCGCCCAAGTGTCTTCGGGTATCCGAATTTTTTCTTCCCATTTGGTGGGCCCTGCATGTCGTTTTCGTTTTCGGGTCGTTTGTTGGAGGGCTTCGGTCAGATGTTCCACTCCGGTCTCGTCTAGCGGTGTTTTGCCGTCTAGCGTGTATTCGTCTGCCAGCGGGTATTCGAGCCTCTTGTTAGATTTATAGCCCTCTCCCCATTGTGCCGGCGGGGAGGTGTCTAGGTTCTCGGGCGTGTTGGGCAGTCTCGCTCCAATTATTGGGGTGCCTAGGTACGAGAGCTCCGCTTCATACCACATGCCTTTGATTTTCGCGTAGTAGTCTCCATCTTGTGTTATGTGCATTTCGGGGGGCGGTTCTTCCGGGCGGTTTTGTTCGTCGGCCTCCCGCCTAGTAGGCGTGTTACTTCTCTCGGTCGTGCTTTCTAGCGTCGTCATCATCGTCTGGGCGTGGCTTACTATCGTGTCCCATGTCCCTAGGAATTTGTCTCTTGGGATGTATTCTCCCTGGAAATGTATGTATGTATCGTTATTTTTAAGGTATTGTGCGCATTCCTCTTTGTTGTATGGCGTCGTCGCGTCGTAGTCTCTAAATACGTTGTGTATGGTGTTGCATTGCAACCTATTCCATAGCTTCGCCCATGTGGGGTTTAGATTGGGGCCCGGATGTGTCGGGCTGCCCCATATGGGTTGTGAGAGTAGTCCTTCCCTACTCGTTTTTAGCGATGTGAGTTCGAGTTTGCGTATGTTGTTCAGAGCCTGTTTCCAGAACGCCGGGAGTTTACTTGTGCCTGTTATGCCGTCGGTCAGTTTGCTCGCGGGGATCGTCGATAGGACCGCAGCCCTTCCCACGTTCGTGCGACAGAACCAAGCGTCGAGCGCTTGTTTCCATTGTGCCTGTCGAGCGTCTAAGTAGTTTAATATCCATTTGGCCTGTAGTGTCTTAACGTGGTTGTCCCAGTCTAGTAGCCCCAACCCTAGGTGGGGTCCTTTTTCGGATGCGTTTTTCAGAGGGACTTCGGGGTGTTTTATCCATTGCAGCCTGCGCCCGGTGCGCGTGTTTGTCCACATTATTTTGTCCACGGCCCTCTTGACGACGGCCGTGTGGAGCGCTCTCGGGGCCGCTAACGTTTGCAGCCAATACCTCGGAATAGAGTATATAAGGAAGTTGGCCACTTTCGTTTTGCCGTGTATTGTCAGGTTGCTCGTGAGCGGCGCGTATAAGGTGGTCTTTTTCTCCATCTTGTCTATTAGCTTGCGCCAAAAGTCCTTCGTGGCTTGGGCCCGCCCCTCGGGAGCTAGCTAGACTCTGAATGAAGAAGAAGACTCCAACATGGACACTGATGCCACGTACGACATGTCGTTCCACCAGGAGGGCGACTTCACTCTACTCGACACGACGGTGACCTACGCCGCCATCGTCGAGCTTCTTCTTGAGCTCGAGGGTGTTGACCCTGAGCCCGACTTCTGGGCCCGATCCTCGAAAGGGCCATGGCACATCGCGGTGAACGAAGACTGCATGCAACAATTCAAAGCTCGCTACGGCGAGCAAACCATGATCAAGGTGCATAACGTTGACGTCAAGGTGAAGATCAAGATAGAAACCATTGATTGAGGACAAGCTCAACAAAAAGGGCCCCTCGTCACGCAAGAGGCGAGGCACTCCAAGACGTGGCAGCCCATGTCGTGGTCGAAGCAGAGGGGCTTGCGCAAGCCTCCGTGATCACGCTGAGCGTCATCGTCAAAGCCGTCGAGAAAGAAGGATTCACGTTCCTCAATTCCTCAAGGCTCAAGGGGAACCGTGAACGCATGAAACTCGAAGGTGAATCTGGCACATTCGTCTCCAAGGTGGCCCACTCCACGCGCTGGCACACTGACACATCTACATCTCAGCGGCCCAAGGCAACTTTCTAGCGGGCAACTTTCCGCGCACGCTGATTCTAATCATCGACAACAAGGCGGTGCCGGCGTAGTAGTCGCGCGCGCGGCGAGAATATTAAGAAGTTTTTTTATCGTTGGTTATGAAGACAGGGGCGCTGAGATCGTGAGGAGATTTAATCTTCGGCTTCCTTCCTTGGGAGGCCTTGCGCGTGCGTGCGGTTAAGAAATTGTCTGGGGGTTCCCGACCTCTGACGAGGATCGTGAACCTGCCCAGAACTCTTTCAGTGACCGGCCGTCTCGCCCGCCCGGAGCGCCCGGTTTCTCGCCCTGTCGTCATTTGGTCCGACGCTATGTGGGAGCCTAGTGCGCCTGTCCCCGATGGCATCGGCTTCGTCGTATTCGTGCCGGCCGAGGACGACTCCGCTTCGGGCGTCCTTTTTCGTGGGGTGCACCTGCCTCCCGGGGAGTGGTTTCACATGTCGTCTCGTGCGGGTGATGCTCTCCTGTCCTCTTTGGCGGCTCGCGCTCAGCAAGTCAATCAGCTTGAGGTACTTGCGGCTGTCTCGGCTTACTTCTCTCTGCGAGGGCTTTTGTCGGGCCGCCGGGTCCTTCACTTCATTGACAACTCACAACGCGTCCGCCTTGGCTTGGGTGCCTTGGTCAATCAAGGGCTACTCCACGTCCGCCGACTCGGCGCGCTTGGTTCACACCTTTTGGGCGGTTGTCTTGGCGTCTCGCGTAGACGTGTGGTTCGAGTATGTGCGTTCCTCGGCTAACATTGCCGACTGGCCCTCTCGGGGTGATACGGCCGACCTCGCTCGCATTTTCAGGTCCACCCCCGTGAGCGCGGTGGTTCCTCATCTCCTTTCCTGGTTTCCCGGCGTGCGGTGTACGACTCCTTAGTTGTTGAGGTCGGTTCCTCTGCTAGCCGTCGCTCTGATCGTCCGCGCGCGCGCGGTCGTAAGCGTCGGCGGGTGCATTCGTAGCTGTTTCCACTCGCCCTCTCTGTGGTCGGCGTTGGTTGCTTGCCCCTTTCTTTTGCCGTCCGAGCTCGTGGGCTTTGCTCCGGCCTGGACCGCATCGGTTGGGTCGCCGCCGGCACGAAGCTTCGGGAGGGACCCGTGGGAGGCGGCCAGGGCCCCACGTGTCCCTGCCCGTAGCTTCCCATCTTCACCCAACGCATCAGTGATGCCCGTGGGAAGCAAGGAGCTAGTTCTCATGTAGTAATTAGTTGTACTTTAGTTTACAGAGTTCACCTATGAACTCCGAAGATAGATCTATTCAGCGGTGGTTGAGGTCTACGAGAGGGTGAGCGGAAGACAGGGGCGGCGCGGAAGGGCGGCGTGAGGTGAGCCGCTCTGGTCCTCCTCTCTATCAGGAGGCGCGGGAGCACGTCACGTCATTGCACGCTCGCCTACGGTCTGCTTCCGCCTGTCATACCGCAGGCCCAAGGTTTGGCATGCTCTACGCCGATAAGAATGCTCTGCGTACGCAGCTGAAGGTGCAAATGCTTCGGATAAGAGAGAAGGAACTCATGTACTACACCAATAATTGCCTGTCGATTTCGACATCGGCAGCGTTGCTCGCTGGTTTTGCTTGGTATGGTCTTACCGAGGTGCCGTTCGAGGAGCAAGCGGATGCTGTGACGCAAACGTTGTATCTTGTCGTCACAACACTTATCATGGGCTTAGAATTGCTGACTGTGGTCAATGCTACACTGTGCGCCATCCTGGGCCCTGGACTCGCGCTCCGTGGCCCTGATGGATCTATGCACACAGCAGTCAATGGGATGATGACGCACTACAAGTTTACTCTGATGTGCTTCGCGACCGGCTTGATATGCTTCATGCTGTCTGCACTTCTCTATGGTTGGATGCAATTTAGCTGGAAGCTTGCATTGCCAATGACCATATTGATCTGCTATTTCCTGTACAAAATCTTCACGTACTTCATTCGCATATACCGCCGCTTCCGCCTTGCACCCCATCATGTCGTGACGGGTGCATTTTACACCGATAACGCAAGCGACGGGCCCAGCAGCGCAGCCGAAGTAGGCGAGCAACTGGCACTGCAAGAGCAGTACGCCAATTTACCGGAATCTGTCAAAGCTAATCTAGGAATCGCAGGGACTTAGTTCAACGCGCAAAGGAAGTGAGACCGAAGCGTGCACATCATTAGCAGTGCCCGCCACCGCTCTGTCACGTGCCACAAACACACATCGTGCATCTGGTCATATGTGTACTTGCACATGTTGTATTTCATCTTCTTGAGCCATCGCGTTCGTGTTTTTTGTGTGAGAAGTCTATTATCTTGTGGGCGGAGTGGTCTCGACGTGCCTTGACAAACGACAGGAAAATCAAGTAGGGCGATCGGAAAGTAGGGTGTATTTCTGCACCAGCCAGAAGGCCTGTCCAGACCCCCACAATGTGACTCCCCGCAAGGCCCACAGACCAAATTCAGAAGGAGCCCCCCCCCCCCCCCCCCCGGGCGATGTCGGAGCGCTTCTCGAGCAGCTTGAGGATCTCGTTGCCGCATCTCCTTATGCGCCGCGCCTTGGCGTGCAAAGGGTCCTTGGCGTCGCTGTGGCCGCCCAACGTCTTGTACTTGGTACCCTTTCGAGTATGGTTGCTCGAGCCGCGGCCCGGCCCGGCGCGCTTGTTCGAGTAATTGTCGCCGTCGCCGTCCCCGTCGTCGTCGCCGCCGCTCTCCTCCTCCAGGTTGGACATGTATGGCTCGCCGTCGGAGCCCTCTGCGGATATCGTCCGTTTCCGCATCACGCCGCAGCAAACGCACCTGAAGAACCCTTAGAGGTCATCCGTATGGATGAGGTTGGGGCGATCCTCTTCAGGCGCGTCAACCCCGTCGACGTCGTACCGCTTGCCGCATCGCTTGCATATCTCTTAAGAGGCGAAGCACCTTCGGAGGTGCTGCACGCCGTTGCCGCGCCGCGCCGTGCCCTCCCATGCCTCTCAGACCACCTCGTTGGCGGCTGTAGCGGCATGGGAGGGCGTCTCCATACCCCTCACCCATCATATCTTGGCCCTAGCCCCCAGCTCGACGCGCAGCGCGAGCTAGGTCACCATTTGTGTCACCTGGGCGGCGCTGCACGCGCGCTCCGCGAAAGGTGCTTCACCTTTCACGAGCAGATGGGCGAACATCTAGGCGGTGGGAAGGGGGACTGACAAGCCTGGTTGCCTTTGTTTGTGGGTCGGCACGTTCCGATCGCCACAGTGGCGGGCGAGTGGCTGCTGGTGTTGGCGGCTAGCTGCTGCAGCGGCAATGGCGCAGCGCACGAGCACGAGCCAGCAATTTTACGGCAGGCTGTCTGTGTCTGCGCGCCCGATCAGGGAGTGTTATGGCTAGACACATATGGGCTGCCTGCGCGCTGGCCACGGCGACGCGCAGGCAGTCCACTGCAATGCGCGCACGTGCAGTCTGAATGCTTTTGTGTGTTGTGTGCTCGTCTCCGCTCGCTTGTATGTGGTCTGTCTCAAAGGGGAACGCTTTGCCCATGAAATATTCTGGTCCAAAGGGTTTGTGAGCAGTTCATCTTGTGTATGATTTGTAAGGCTTAGATTACTCAGCATCAATAAATGCCCCCGACACGTATAATCTTGATGAGAGTTGTGAACTCTGACTCGATCTCCTGCAGCATGCGTTGTGAACGACGTGCGACGCCGGCTCGTCGGCAGCATCGCCACCGATCAGGTCATGGGAGCAAATTTCGGGCGATGCGACTCCATCTTATGCATAAGACTAGTCCTCCATATTGATGGCAAGGCTCCAGCTCAATTTTAGTGTTCTCTAGGCTCCAAGGGGCCGCCAATATGCTAGGAATAAAAAAGGGTCTCGAAGCACCTTTGCAGGTGCTTCCAGCCGCCTCTTAAGAGATAGGGGCGAGGGCATGGCGACTGTTCACACCCACGCACCCACGACTAGGGCCGGTAGGCCTCTCTCCAGGAGCCGGGGAGAAAGAAAGCCGCCGGGGGGGGGGGGTCCGAATTTGGTCTGTGGGTGACCTTTTTTCACATTGTGATACTCCAATACCGGGCCCAAGCGTAGTGCACCTACCGCCTGGGCCGGACCCCTGCAACTGAACAGAAAAGGAATGATGGGATGATGGGGGGAAGGGAAAGAGATGGAGCGAGGGGAAATAAGGGCGGTGTCAATGGAGAGGTATGAGGTATGGAGAACCTAGTCGGTAGTAAGTGTTGTAGCCCCAAATCTTCATTTTTAGGTGTATGCATTTATGAAATACGCGGCTGGTAAGGCTGTGAATATAGTAGCTTGGTACTATATTACCACGGCTACCAACCCCGCACTGGAGCTACTACTATGTAACATAGTAGCACTCGAGCACTACTACTATGTAACATAGTAGCAGTTTTGGCCTACTACCAACCAGTACGAAGGGTAGTAGCGGCGGTCGGCGGAGAGCTCCGTCTCTGTCGTAGTCGTACGTCCCGTATATCATGTAGTTTACTATAGTCGCTCTTCCAAATATAAATATCGTCATATAGTTGGTGGCTGGCGCTAGGCTGACCACTTTGTCATCGACTTTGTCGGCTAGTTTCGTCCAGAAGGGTTTTAGCGCCTCCGGCGCTCCCAGCGGAACGCCTAATATCGTTAGGTATTCGTTGTTGTTTATCCAATTGTACCTCCGCATGTCCCACGGGGGCTTCCGGGTTCTTTGCGCCCCCATCCGGAGCCCTTGAAATTTACCCTCATTTATTGTCTTGCCTCCCGTAGCTCTTTCGTGTAGTTTAACCCAATACAGAGATTTCTTGATGCTGTTGTAGTCTCGGGCTATTAATATTAATGCCGTGTCGTCCGCGAATTGACTTATCTTCAGGCTATATCCATTGAGGTCTACTCCTGCTATGTCTTCGTCCTTGTTTATGGCTCGGGTGAGCGCCTCCGTTGTAAGAATGAAAGTTAGCGGTGAGAGCGGGCATCCTTGCGGCATGCCGCTTCCCACCGTGAAGGGGTAGCTTCTTCCCCCGTTTGTCTTAATAGTCCTTATAGGCCGAGCGTCCTCGCTCGTGAGCGCTTTGGCGAGAGACTGGAAGTTCGGCCCGAAGTTTAATTAATAGTTTGAGAGCTAGATGGTAGAACTCCCAGCTTACTCTGTCGAACGCCTTCTCCCAGTCCAGGGCTAGTACGAGGCCTGGTTCACCGGTTTCGTCTAGGTATGCCCTAGTAAGTTGGAGCAGGTGTGTGGCTTCGCTGATGAGCCTCCTCGGCACGAACCCTAGTTGGTTTTCTGATATGATTTTTCCTATTACTTTGCTTAGTCTATTAGTTAATATCTTGGCTAGAATCTTGCAGTCGCTTTGCAGTAGTGTGATAGGTCTGTAGTTGCGCGGGTCACGCGCATCGCCTTTTTTTCACGCATTGTGTACGCTAGCGTCCCCGTGTCTAGCGCTAAATTGTATAGCCTTGTCAATATTGGCGCGGCTTGCTTTTCGTGTGCTTTGTATACTTCCGCCGGCAGGCCGTCCGGGCCCGCGCTCTTACCCGGGCCTATGCCCCTTATGGCTTGTATCGTTTCTTCAACGTCGATACGGCCTTCCATGCGGCGTTTGTCTAGGTCGTTGAGAGGGCGGTCCGTAAGCGCGGCCTCTAGGTCCGGGATTCTGTGGGCCTCCTTAGGGGAGTATAGCCACACATAGTACCTCCGGAATTCTCTTCTAATGTCGTAGTCCGAGCTTGCGGTGTCATGTTCCGAGTGTACCGGTTGGTCCCAGTCCTTAGTTGGTTCGAAATAGCTCGGTAACGTTGTTGGCTTTCCATTTCCGAGTTTTGAGTTGCGCGAAGTGCATATTTGGTGACAACCAGATGCAGACCTATTCCGATCAGTTGGAGTGCGGCTTGATGTTACGTTACAACAAGCGCGAGTGAATGAGTGCATGAGTGCCCCCTGAGCTGCCCCAGCTGGTCCTCCCTCACTCAGGGGGGGCCGAGGGCCGAGGGCCGAGGGTCCCCCCCGGAGGGGGCCCATGGCGCGCGCAGGCATAACGCGCCCGTAGGAGAACGAAGAGGATGGCGACAAAAGACAAAAGAACGACAAAAAACGACACAACCTGACACCTGACTCGAGAAAATGTAATCCCCGGCCTTGTTCAATGCAGGAGGACACCTCGTGCTCGTGCGGCAAGCAGACGCCGCGAAAGCGCTGAGACAGACAAGAAAGACTCAAAAGACGGGGGCCGAGACCCGCCAGGGGCACAATAAACTATGTGCATAAGGCGTTTCACGTGTGTTTGCCACAGGAACACCCAACAGCCAACAGCAACAGCAGGTCGGACAAGTGACCGGTTTGAGGTCTGCCCCAGCCCGCCCCTTGCACTTGGCCCGACGTAGTGCACGCGCCGCCCCCCCCCCAATACCAAAGACAAAGGAATGAAGGGGGTAGTGTTAAGGTGGTGAGTGTTATGGGGTATAGGCGATGGCGTGAGTCAGTACCGAGAGTATGTGGTCCTTTATGGTTATAGCTAGCGGTAGTAGTAGTAGCCTGAACCTTCAGATTTTTTTTCTACTTTTGAAGCTTTCTACCATAAGGGATTGGTGAGAGCAGCATACTCCCCGTTCATCGCATGTAGCACACTCCATCTTCTGGATCCAGACAACGACGTCCATCCCACAAAGATTCATTCCCCGATGCATTTCAAGAGATTCCCACTAAAAACAGTTTGCAAGAGTGTTTCAAGGGAGCCCCACCTGCATAGACCAGGGAGGCTGCAATGTGGCTGCCGCAGCCGCGGGAAAGATGAGGTCAGTGCAGCGAACACATCATGCAAATTTCTGTCAGATAGCCGGAATCGTCACAGGCCCTTATTACACAACACTTCCTTGATGATCGCGCCAGATTTGTCTTTGCAATTGTGGAACTCGGACTCGAGGGCACTCACTGGGATCACCATCTCTTGCGGGAAAACAGCGATCGCCATGGGGAGCGCGCCATAAATTGAGCCGGCAACCAGGCATGTCTCCACAGCGGCAGCAACCAATGGACCGAGCGACACCGCGGAGCGGATTGCAGCCATGGCAAGAGGGGGTAGAAGCATCGGAGCAATCGGAAGCAAAAGATTCCGACTGAGTACGGTGCTCACTACGGCGGACTGGGCAGCGGCCTTGCTGACACCTAACTGCGTGCCGTCGCGTGCCGTGATGGGGACACCATGCTGCATCTCAGGGAGGCGCGTGAACGCCACGTTTGCAGTGCCAGCGCTCACCACAGCCATGTAAGGAACTGCGATTCCAAGTCTCTTAATGTTCGGTCCTCCGCTCTGAATGAGCCTCCGGGCCCCGACGGCGATGCCGCAGCTAACGCCGACAGCAAGCCCGTAGGCCTGAGCCACTTGGGCAGTGTCTACGCTGGCACCCGAGCGGTTGACATAGTTGACCATGACGTTGACAGACTGGTTGAGCCACTGCCAAAAGACCGTCTGTGCCGAGGTCTTTGCCAGCAGCATGCCTGCCGTAGGGATAGTATTCATGGGGACGAACGCCGACATGCGCCCGGGCAGGAACATCTCCTCCCCCGTGACCGGGTGCACAATCGCATCCACCACGCGCTTCGCCTCCCAGAGCTCGAGGTCAGAAGCACCCGCCGCGTTGCCTTGCCGATACTGCTCAAGCAGTGTGCGGCTCCGCCGGAGCTCCTCGGGTGTGGTTAGGAGCGTACGTGGGTCGGTCATCTCGCGGAAGTGGGCGAGGCGCCCAGAGAAGGTGCTCTGGTCGTACCTCGTCCCCTTTGGGTCGAAGGGTGGCACGGTCTCCATGGCTGTCCGTCGGCGCGAGGCAAGACACGAGCCCCCCACCCTGGGGGGTTGAGAAGGGGGGAGGGGAGAGAGGGAGCGGGGGGGCGCGGGGCGGAGCGGGGGGGAGGGCGGCGGCGGGGGGAGAGATTGAGAGATTCATACCTCACTGATAGCAAGACTCTTCTACTCTTGGATGTCTACACTTTTGTTTTCCAGGAAGACGGGCGTCAAGAGTTGTGTTGTTGTGTTAGTATAACCTTAGTGCTGAGCGACCGAAGCCCCTCGCCGGCAACGGAGCCCCTACTACGCGATGGGGGGGTGCGCGGTTGGTGCATGGCTGCATGGCTCGTCCGGTGTATGTGGCTAGGAATGCTAGCTAAAAAGATGGCCTACGACCTACGACGCTAGAAGTTCTAACGACAGGCGAGGAGGACGCGGCGCCACTCACACTCACACTCACCAGTCACCAGTCACCAACATACAGTATACAGTAGACAATAGCAATAGCAATAGACAATAGCAACAGCAATAGTAGAAGTAGAAAGGGATCCTAGATAGGAAATACGAATGGTGCCGGGGGCTGCAAATTCAGACCAAATACATTGTAAACAAATACGAGGCCTACGTAGGGCCTACAACCAATAACTAAGTTTATACTTAGTTCAGCATGGGGGGGCGCCTCGGCGCCTCGTAGGCCCAGGCCAATACTTGTACAACTTGTTCTGCAAGTTTGGGTGGCTCCTGATCAGGACCCCCCAGCCAGCTCCTGTCGACCTGCAGGGGCGCGGAGCGCTAGCGAGGGAGAGAGAGGCAGGAGGGCCAGGGCCATGCCCCAACCTCACCTGCCCCCTGAGTAGGGCGCGGTCAAACAGGGATTTTTTATTAGTTATTAGGGGTGAAAAAATGAGCCGCTTCGGCGACAGCGGCGTGTCCATCAAAAGATCGTCGATCTCAGCGAGGGCGGCAGTGGCGAGGGAGGGAGGCGGCGCGCGCTCCATGACCCTATCGTTTTAACGATAGTTGCGCAGCGGGAACGGTTCGGGAACGTAGAACGTAGCTAGCTAGCATGGCGGCGGTAATAAGTCGGTTGTAGGTGGTTGTGTCGGTCTGGGCTTGCTGTAGTTGATTGAAGTCTTGCAGCCCCAGATGGCAGATGGGACAATAGGCTTCTAGTAGGTTCTATTAAGAGGTCAAGAGGCCTACCAGACCTGTTACATGTTAATAGGTAATAGGGATTTAATAGGTAAAAAAAAACCTTTCAATATTCTCGCCTCGCGCGTGGCTATAGGCCTATACTATAGGTACCGCTATCGTAGCCACGCCCAAATCATCTCAGATCCCTTCCTCTCCCTAGTAACTAAGCTCAGACTCAGAAGTTCTGATCAGAAGTTGGAAGTCAATCATATTCATAATATAAATCACATACTGATACATATAATATTAGTAAAATGAGTTTTAATTTGACCTGTTAGTTACGGACCTAATGCGACCTGTTAACAGGGCCCTCTTAATAGGAAGAGGCCCCCGAAACCTGTTGCCTGTTGACCTTGTACCTATTGTCCCATCCGGGCTTGCAGCTGGTGCGCTTTCTAGTATCCAGATAGGCGAATGGACGGTGCTTGCCACTTCTTGACATTGTCGATGCCATTGTGCGCTTTGCGCCCGTTCCGAGGTCATAAAATGTGGTTTATGATTTCCGGCTGAGGCTCGTTCACGCAGGGAAGATGGGAAATACAGTAGCATGTAGTATATATCATACACGCGCGAGCAATATGCACCAGGTGCATGGGAGTTGCACTATGGATGATACATACGTCCATGACCATGATAAGCATCCATAAACCATAATCCATAATATGGGTGCGAGAATTCCGATCGCCCGTGTACGATTTAGGCGGTAGCGCAGCCCAGATCTTTAGAAATTTTGTAACTAGCGTGGCATAGAGCTACTACCCCTCCCACACCATCTAGGACGGAAAGAGTAGAAGACGCAACGAAAACGAGGGACAAGTTGCATTTTGCAATTGATTATTGTCGGTCCTTTACGTCTTGTCTTCTTGTCTTAGGTCTCAAGCCAAACATCAAACATTTGGTTTTCTCGTGTTTGTCATCACAAGCACTTGCAGCCGAATCAAGAACTAACTCTAAAGGGTTGGTGTATGTGTGGTGGTGGCGACGGGGTTCACCTAGGCAGTAGCAGACAACCCGGCATCAAGGTATGCTTCTTTATCCTGTATTCTTTCTACAGCTTCTTGGCCTTCCTCAAGTGGCCAGTGGGAGGAGCAAGGACCCGCGATGGACAAGGCAGGAGGAGGACGGTGATGACGAGTTCAGCTACCAGACGAGGTTGGCTTACTGCCTGCTTTCCGTAGACTGGCGATAGCGTTCCGCTGACGATTTTCAAAGTTCGTCATCAGCACATTCCTCCCCATCCACGCCTGCATTCTCATCGTCAAGGCCTAGTTGGGCGTCGTCGCCATCAACGCCCATCTCACTGAGTTCGGCCTCAATCTGCACGAAAAAAAGGAGGGGAGGAGGGGCACACGTTAACGCAGCATAAGACGAAATCATTGAAATACTTCCTGCGGCATGGCGAAGACGCATACGGAAGACGCAGCTCCTGCAGCATGTGGTGCTTGTGGCAACCTCAAGTGGAGTTTGGAGTCACATACTCTGCGTCTCGGTATGCGAGGTTTCGATATGCAAGATAGTCCCAGCCGAACAGGCCTAGTCAACCGTGCGTTTCAGAGTGATCCACACGATGAAGGCTATCGAGTGTGTAACGCAGTGACAGCAAGCGTAGCCCTGCCGGTATCAGGGCAGCAGAAGCACACCTCCTGCTTCATTTCTTCGACATAGCTGTTGGCTGCCTTCGAGAAGGTGGGATCAGCGGCCAGCTGTTGCATCCGACTCTGGAACTTTTCGCTGCTGGCGGTCGCAGCTAGCTTCTCTAGAACAGCCGGATCTGCGAGCGCTGCCTGCATTCTCTCCCAGATCTTGTCCATCGCCTCATCATCGCCAGCAGAGACCCCTTCTGCCCCCAGGATCGTAGAGTCAGGTCCGAGCCGCTGAAGCATCCTCTTCATCCTTTCCTTGACTGCGGGATCCTGCATCATTACCTTCATCTGCTCCATCATCTGAGGGTTCTGGAGCATCTTCATGGCATTCTGGAGGACAGCCGGGTCTGCAAGAGCACGGGCAGTTGGAGGTCGTGAAATGATGACACACGGGAGTAGCCCGCCCTCACCGCTGGCGCCGCCGGGTGGTTCACACTCTCACCCTGCATACTCGGCATGGCGGGCATGCCCTCGGGCGGCGAGGGAGCCTCAGCAGCGCGCGCCACGCCAAGTGAGAGCACCGTGAGCACGACCACCATCCATCGGCCCAGCATGACTCCTCGCGCGCGCTCGCAGAGAAGCCTTGCCCCTCACCCCCCCCCCCTTCACCCCCCGCGTGGCTCTTAATGAGGATTGCCAACTACGTCTACATCCACTGGAAGCGACCTTTTTATTACACTACTCGCTCGATGTGTTACCATTAAAATTCTATTCATAGTCTCGCCGCGCTCGCAGCTTTACATGTACGACGCATGACACACAGCGCACGCATATTCTCACTGCAATCTCCGGTTTCGCACACGTGGGGAGTTGAAAGAGAGAAACGATCGGATAGAGGTGGGCTGCGGGGGGTCTATGAAGGTTGTATAGTAATGGGGTAAGACTCGCAAGAATAAACTTGATACTTGAATAAATTTGGGTCGCTCGCACATATACTTGGGTCGCTTAGAACTTTGTGAAGGCGCTTGAATAGGACTATACTTTAGGGACTGTTCTAGAGTACAATGACCAGCAGAACAAGAAAACTCGAAAAGTTGAAAACTCCGACAAGACGAATCTCCCGCTTAGAATAGTAGAGTAGAGTAGAGTAGAGTACTTTATTAGGGAATAGAAGGAGAAGCCATCGGGCCTCTCTCGCGGTGGGGCGCAGCAGTGGCCCTCGGCGCTGCCTCTCCCGCCCCCTTATCTCCTCCCCTCTCTCTCCTCCCCTCCCCTCCCCGCCTCCCGCCCTCCACGCCGCCCTCTCTCGCTTTCTTCCCCTTGGCCCACTCTCTCACTTCCCCTCCGCTCGCCTCCCTCGCCATAACCCACACCCACACCTTCCTCTCACCTCGTCTCACTCTGCTCCCTCCTCTGCGGCCGGCCCCCTTCGCCCTTGCACCTTTCCCTCCCCCCCTTCCTGACACCGATGGCCGCAGAAGGCTCGATGGCCTCGCTTGATAGCTACCTGGTGTCGCCAGCGGCGGCGCTAGTCTCGCTTGTTGGGATGGCAAAGCTGCACCCAGCGCTTAGCCAGCTCGCACGCTCCACAAGTGCCAACCCCCCACCGCGCTATCTAAGCTTTGCTGTCGAACAGGCATATGCTAAGTACCAGCCATCACGGAGCGGAGTTCAGCCAGAGCTTGTGCTTAAGCATGGCTGGTTGCATAAACACTTGCGAGTGTCCTCTGCCGTAGTGGTGCTCTTCATTGCATGGGACGATGCCACCTCACCCTCTGCCGTCTGCGCCCAGCTCGGCATCATCCGCCGCGCGAGTCGAAAGAGCTGCCGCGTACTGCTTGTTCTTGTCCAAGCGAGTACGAGAGTGTCTTCACAATCCTCGACCAATGATGAGCGGGTGTTAGTGCTCCGACGAGCATGCGATTTGGAAGCGCGCAACGTGCTTCTGGTTGCGGCTGAAGGCACTGACGAGGCTCCGCGTCTTGAGATAGCTGTGGCGCAGCGTGTGGAGCATGCTGTGATGGAGGCAGCAGCAGCTTACTATCGGGAAGAAGCACGCCGATCGCGAAAGGCGAGGAACTCGTCACCGCAGCTCATTGCACGGTATCACTTTAAGCGTGCCATATATTGTGAGCTTGCCCATGATGGTGCAGCTGCACAGCGCCAATGGTATCAAACGTACAGCCAGCTCCAGGAGCTCCTACGAGCGATGGGCTTGATTCTCCCAGTGGCGTCCGAGGCGGACCGGGCGGCAGCTGGAGGAGTTCGGCTGCATGAGGTCAAGCGTGTCGCAGAGTTCGTCAATCGTAAGATTTGTGGCTTTGGCTTTGCATCTCCCGCATCTCATACAGAAGCGTTTGACGAATTTCGCCGGCATGTTCGTCTCTTTCGGCCGCTCGTGCTGCCCGATCAGCAGCACGACGAGCGCTCTCAAGCCGCCGCAGCACATCTCCACTATGGATGGCTAGGAAAGCAGTACCGGACGCTCGCCAAGCGGGCCGAGGAAGTGTACGCATTGGCTCCTGCCAATAGCACCAACACTGTCGCTTGTTCATCTTATGGGGAGCCCGGATTCTACTATCAGGCAGCAGCCTCATGTGCGCTTCAGCGGCGGAAGCAAGCTGAATTTCTCGAAAGGCTTGAAAAACGATGCGATGATGCGAGCGATACTGTCGCACACTCATCTGTCACACCAGTGCTCATTGAGGGCCGCCCATGGGGAGCCTTAGCCCGAGAGCTGGGAGTTACTACTGACGTTGCCTCCGACGTCGACTCGCGTGTTGTGATTGACATGCTCACGAAGGCGTACGACCGATTCAGGCGCAAGCGTTCTCGCATGGTCTATTTTCTTGCTGCTCAGGTCCGTCGCTGTCATGTCCTTGTGATGAACTCCCTGTCGCCCGTAGTAAAAAATTGCGCACAGTTTTTTGCCGCAAATCCCGACTGAGCTTTCTGTCCTTGCGTGCCGACGTTGCAGATGGCGGATGAGTACATGCACATACGAGACTTCGACATGGCCAAGCGTTTCCTCGTCAAAATCGTTCGAGCCTATCATCTGGAGCGTTGGTGGAATGCACTCGCCCACATCCAGCGCTCCTTGCGTATCTGCGCGCTTGAGCTGCGCGAGCTTCCCAACTTTCTCAACTCGAGTGTCGCGCTACTTTCTCGCGAGCTCTCCACGCCTGAGGAGGCTGAGTGTGTGTTGCTCGACCTCCTCGGACTCGTTCGGCTCGCGCCGCCATCAAAGCTGGTGCCTTTCCTTCCGCTATCATCTCCCGCGCTCGTTGAAATACGGCCGGACCAACACTTGCTTCATTGCACCGCTGAATGGCCGGTTAATTCTCTTCCACTCGGAGGCAGCACAACACTGTCTCTGCGCTTGAGCTCATCGCTTGCCGTGCCGATTTCTCCCTCTGCTCTCCGATTGGTCTCCTCCGACGCAACCTTATCGCAAGTCATCCGTGCAAGTGGCAGCTCCTCCCCGTCGCTAGATGACACTGCGATTACTGCATCAAATTGCGAGCCACTACTGCTTCAAGCGAACGGCACCCTCAACTTTGAGTTGCTGTTCACGCCGCGCAACTGCGGCACCACCACCGTGCAACATCTCGAGGTTCTGTTGGGCAACCCCCCTTGCAACATCGTCCTCACACTGCCCTTTCCGACTTGTGACGGCTCCAGGGAGCGACCAAACATCAACGTCACGCCACCAGCGCCGACGCTCCGTGCCGAGATCGAGAGCGCGCAGCCCGTTCTTCAGAACGAGTTCGCTCCTTTGCGCATCCGTCTGCATCCCGGTGGCGGCGACTTAGACAATGCCTTCCTCTGTGTAACCACCTCGGACGCGCCCTCCTCGTCACTTCCCTTGCCAGCCATTGCGCCAGGCGATATCAAATCCGTGATCACACCTGTTCCTGGAGCTTCTGCTACACAAGCCCCAGCGACAGCACCATCATTTTCCACCTCTCCAACCGCGACCGAGCCTGGGCAGCTACGAACCAGCCCAAATCTAACAAGAACGTCGGCTTCACCCGCCGAGGCTCTGGATCTCCTTGATCATACGGGAGCGCCGCTCAAAGGGCGGATACAACTGCCGACTATACGAGCGGATAAAGTCCATGAAGTGGTCGTGCTCATCCGCTCGCGGCACGAGGGTGCGTTCGACGTGAGCGCGGTGGTCGAATATACAGCCGGCACTGGAGGCGGAGTAGGGTCCGGCGCGCGCCTCCCTCCGCGACACACGGTGGATGCATCCTATCGCATTCATGTTGTGCCTTCTCTTAAGCTCTCTTGCACTTTCATACTTCCTCCCGATCAAGCTCGACGACGTTCTCTTCAGCAGGGCGAACCGGTCCGTTTGCTAATGACAGCCTCGTGTCTCGCACCACCACCGATTTCTGTGAAGCTCGAGGCGCTCCGGATCGAGCCTAAGTGGATGTCGCCAGCCTCCAGCCCCAATATCCAGTCGGGGGTCATGGAGGAGCGTATAGCGGCATTCGAGGCCGTGCCTCCTGGCGTTCTTCAGGTTGATTGTGCCAGTGCTGTGATTCGCCAGGGCGCCGATTTTTCTGCATTGCTTACTCTCTCCCCGACAGTTGAGACTACGCGACAAAGCCTTGGGTCAATAGTTGCAAGCTGGAAGAGGGGGGAAGGTGATGATTGTGTGACATCTATAGAGAGCGCAGCACCAACAGAAGCTTTGTTGAGGAATCCCTCGCCGGACATGCAGTTCTCCCTATCCCAGTCCTCGGCACGCCATTGCCGCTCCCTCACCTCGCACTGCATCTCGGAGACAAGATGCCCACTCCCAGAGGTGGCAGTCCAGCCTTGCGACTTTGAGGTCCAGCTCGAAAATCCATCAGAAAGCACACTAGGAGAGCTATTCAGCTTACGCCTCAGTGTGACGAATCATACGTGTCAGCTGCACTCGTTTCGTCTTTCTATCTCCGAGAATGATGCATTCCTCTTCTGCGGATTCAAACTCCATCACTTCCACTTACCACCTAGTGCGTCACACCATGCCACTTTCAATCTCGTCCCTATCGCGCCTGGCTTCGTTCACTTGCCGCCATTACAATTACTGTGCATCAGCACCAATAAGGAGATGTTCGATGACCAGGCGAGGGCGACAGTCTTTGTGCGGCCTTGCGGTGTCAACCTACAGGGCATGTAGTTTCCTTGAGTTGGTAACTTGATAATCGAGAATTGCTTGAAGGCGGCGAGGGCCCATGCTCGCAAGTGGTGGCAAGGAACAAACACGGCCTTGGCTTCTCATCGGTACCTTTCGCAAACCCGTGCGTTCAGCATGGGTCAGGTGGAAAACTGTGTTGTTGGGGCGTGTTAGGTGACTCGCAACCATTTTTCTAGATACCTCCCACCACAGGTTCGCGAAGTCTGCTACGCTATCGGGCAAGCACAAGCACCGGCAGGGCTACGACTAATAAAGTAATAGTAGTAGTAGTAGTAAATATGCAGTAATGCTAGACCCTAGCCACTAGCCAACCTCAATGGCAATGGCTAATTGGACACAACGTTTCAGTCCCGGATTCCCGCCATGCCTGCTGCCTGCTGCGACAAGCCTGGTGTCCGAGTGGTGTGGTTGGGGTTGATCAGGTAGGGCTGTGGCTGTGGTGTGGGTGGGTGTGAGTGAGAGGTGAGGCATGACATGAGAACTTTGACCCACTTGGGGCATGGAGAGCGAGCGATGGGGAGCGGGGAGAGCACGCGGGGACAGGAGGGATGGCGTGGGCGCGCCCTCGGACATCACGGGGCACTGGGGCACAAGGGCGGAGACGAGAGCGGACGGGAAGGGCACGGGGGGCGCTCCAGCGGTGGCGCAGAGCGTTCGGAA
>CM030932.1:1296792-1331792 GCA_018136815.1 Isochrysis galbana
GACACCGAGAGGGAAAACGTCACGCGCGGGGGGGGGGGGGGGACGCGCGGGAAACTGATAGACGGAAAGGGGGTCGGAACTCAAGGAAGCACTCGGGGAATGGGCGGGAAGGGAGAGAGGGGAGGGGGCTTCCGTGGACGGAGTCGACGGGACGGCGCGGGGGGAGGGAACCAGGGTGCGGCGATAGAGAGGGGTCGCGCGGGGAGACCTAGCCGGGAGCGTACGAAATGGGTAAAACGAGCCTCAGCCGGAGATCATAAACCACATTTTATGATCTCGGAACGGGCGCAAAGTGCACAATGGCATCGACAATGTCAAGAAGTGGGAAACACCGTCCATTCGCTAATCTGGGTACTAGAAAAGGTGTCGTTCCGTCAATAGTGGGACATCAGTCGAATTGAGCGATCAAATGTCCACAGTTGTATTGTAGTTGTTTAACATTAGATCTTGTTAAAATTATAAGAGAGAGACGCCGTCAAAGCTTCTTCGCTAATCACATCGGTGCACGCCGTGCATGGGCACGGCGCGATGTGCATCGGTCCCCCCGCGGATACGCCGTGCGTGCGCATGTCAACCCGTTCCATATGTGTAGCCCCTGCGGCCCACAACTACGTAAACTGGCCATATAAGAGATGTTTCGTTACGCAGCGCCTGTGATGACTTGCAATCACATGTGCACGCCGTGCGTGGGCACGGCGCGATGTGCACCGGCGCCCCCCCGCGGGGGCGCCGTGCGTGCGCATAGCAGCAACTTCCAGGAAGGTGCACGCCGTGCGTTCACTCTTTTCGCGGGGGAACTCTGGGCGCGGAGGACGGGCGGAACCCCCCATGGGACCGGTTGATTATTACCGTATATGACGAGAACATTAACGTAAACGGCTGGTCTGGTCTTCGGATATATCTCTCTCTCTCCCGCTCCCCGGAGGGGTTCCCCCCTCTCATCGGCCTACCAGAGTGAGAAGGCTCCTACTGGCTGTCTCCCTCCTCCCTCCTCGCTCACCCTCCAGCTCTCTCCTCGGCCTCGTCTTCCTCACGATGGTGGCGACTCGGCGCGCATCCGTACGGTCCTCCGTCCTCTCCTCTCGTGCACCTGCTCGCTGGCTTCGTTCGACTCCCTCGACACGGCCACCTGTCGACTGGACGCCGAGCGGAAGCGCTGCTCGCACGACTCGTTCCTCCTCCTGCTCCAAGGACGCGGCGGAGGAGGCGGAGCTTGTTCGCGTTCCTGGTGCCGAGGAGGAGACCCTTTCTCCGACCGAGGAGTCCACCACCACCACCACCGACGAGGACTCTGTGGAGGAGGGAGGAGAAGAGAAGAACGAGAACTGTGCGTCGGACGCTCCAGGCTTTCTTCTTCCCACTGCGCCGGCTGCGGAGGTCGAGGAGCGAGCCGAGTCGATGGAGGAGGTGGAGACCGTCCACGCGCTCGCTCTCACCGAGGACAATGAAGCGGAGGACGAGAAGACGGAGAAGACGGAGAAGACGGAGAAGGAGAAGACGTCCGACGCACCAGCCGTAGAAGTCTTCACTCGATTCGAAGAGGCCACGCAGCTGGAAGAGGCCACGCAGGTGGCCACGCAGCTCGAGGAGGAGGAGAAGGAGGAGGCCGATACCGCCGAGGCGCCGGCTCCTACCGGGGCGAACGAGGAGAAGGAGGAGGAAGGTGAGGCGGAGGAGAAGACGTCCGACGCACCGGCCCAAGAGGGTTTGGAGGTGGCCACGCAGCTGGAGGAGGAAGAGGTCATTGAGCTCGAGGAGGAGGAGTGCGCGAAGACCGTAGCCGAGCCCGCGACCGAGAACTCCGCGTCCGATGCTCAAGTGGACGCTATGCTGGAGCCCATCCTTGACGACAAGGAGGAAGACGATGACATGTTTGACTTTTGGGACGTGGCCAAGGCGCCCGATGGGGCGAAAGAGCAAGTTGAGGAGGAGGCCGTCGTTGACTCCTCAGCGGTGGACTTGAGCGATGACGCGGCTGGTGTTTCCAAGGACTCGATGTACATGGATCTGACCGACGAAGCGGTAGATGTGGCGGCCACGCCTTGTTCGACGATGAGTGAGTCCGCGGCGGAGGAGTCGGAGGAGGAGTCGGAGGAGGACACTCTCCGCACTCTGAAGGAGCTCAAGGCGACCATCAAGCGGCTCGAGTCGCAGATGATGAAGAAGAAGAAGCGTCCGCGCGCGAGGTCGCCAAGCGTCCCGGCCAAGAAGACCAAGCGTGCCGCCTCTCGCGTCGAAGCGGCGGCGAGGCCGCCGTAGGTGATGCCGACGTCCTTCTCGTGGTGGATGAGGGCGAGAGCGGCTCGAGCGACGTCGTAGGCGTCGGCGGGCGGCGAGGACATCACGCAGGAGAGGCGGTGAAGGAGGAGGGAGATGCGCGGGTGAAGAAGCTCTATGAACTTCAGGGAGCCGATGAGCTGTTGTGTGCGCAGCTGGCCGGGCGTGAGTTTGGAGGAGCCGCGCGGGGCGAGGGCGAGGCTGTCGGCGATGTCGGCGAGCTTTTTTCCCGCGGGGAGAGGGGGAAGCGGTTGGCCGTCGAGAAGTTCGGGGAGGTGTTGGCGGGCGGGCTGCGGCGCCGATCCGGCGCGTCTCTCAATCTCGTCCATGCTGGGGACCTGAATTGGGGCCGCAGGCGCGCGCCATGGGCCCCGCCGCAGGGAAGAGAGGAGGAAGAGGGAAGAGAGAGGGGAGGGGGGAGCGGCAGCTCCCGGTGCTAACATATCTTCTTGCCCTGTTTAGGTAAAAGAAGATGGGGGGCGCCAGAGCCAGGAGGGAAGGGCCGCGGCTCGCCGCGGCCACTCGCTCGGGCGAGGGAGATAGGGAGATTAGCGCTCTGGACCCCTAAACTCACGAGTGCCCCCCCCCCCCCCCCCTGCGTTGTTTCACCCGAAAGGGGTTTTCCCCCAGCGTGGCCTCGAGGGGAGGGTGTGCCGGGGTGCGCAGGGTCGGTGCATGCATTGGCGGGAGGACAAATATCGAGGGGAGGGCAGTGCCCTCTCCCCCCGGTACCACTCGGACACCTGGCTCGTTAGGCATGGCGGGATTCCGGGACTGAAAAGTTGTGTCCAATTAGCTAGTGGGGTTGTCTAGGATATAACATTAATAGTAGTATTTATTTCAGCTGGCAATTGACCGGGCAAGCGTCGAAAGTGAACATATTGATTGAGTATCGGCCTTCCTGAACGGGAGAGCATCGCGCGCTCTAAATCAGGCCCTTGGTAGTGCACCAAGGCCGGACCCCGGAAACCGAAGAAAAGCGGATGAAGAGGGGCAGGGGAGGAGGTGGGAAGAGGGAAGATAAGGGCGATGTCGGAGTGGAGCAAGGGATGCCTTGGGATAGTAGGTGTGTAGCCCAGAATCTTCAGATGTTTTTTTTCAACCATCGTGGCGCACCTCAACGCGCTCGAGGGAGTGGACTTGTAGCCCGACTCGATTGCCAAGAGCGCATCCGCCCCATGGGAAATATTTTTGGTGTCACAGAGAAGTTAAAACAATGTTCGACCGCCCTGAAAGTGGTTGTGGACTGTGGACAACAGCACAGCCACGTTGGTAAGGCGTAAGGCTTCCAAAAAACCGCAGGCAGACAACACGGGCAGACAACCCAAGAGCAAGAGCATGCTAGACGATATGAAACTCCTAGCTAGGGCTAGCGGCTAGGGATAAAAATATACATTTAGTAAACGCTCTCATGACTCATAACAGCACTATGGAAACCCTTGACTAGGGATATGAAAAAACAACACTACGATGGGTCGATAGGACAGAGGATAGGAAGACACCACAGCCAACTAAGTTTATAGCTCGGTTCACATGGGGAGGCGCCTCATGCCCTCCCCCTAGGCTCCAACTACCCTTTGGGGGGCCCGTCGGTCAACCTTTGCCTGAGCTTCCTAGCATGAGCTCAGCATTCAACACAAACAACAACCCGAATCCTCAGTGTGTGCGCCCCATATATCGCACTCTCTTGCGTGCAATAGACATCGTGCAGTAACATCCTCACTTCCCTCTCGCCACTGCATCTGGGCAGGAAACCCTGCCAATATCGGCCCATGGATAGCAAAGATGCCAACCGCACGAGCATGTAAGTTGGGCACTGAGAGCAATAGAGGGCGTGCCATTCAAGCTCAACTGGCATTGCCGACGTGGAAAGAGGCTTCCGACGGGATCGCGTACCCGACGGGGGGTGAGATTCAGCATGCTACTAGCGAGCTTGGAGGTGTAAGCCGTGCTCGCGCCGTCGAGACCTTCATGCCTAGCGAAATGTGAGATGCTCTCGCCGAGCGTAGGTCATGTGTGGTCAACGATGGTGATGACCACATGACCAACAGACGATCTCTGGAAATGATCCGGCTGGTCTTGGTGGATTGAAGACTCATTGCAGTCAGGATGGAAAACGAAGGTACCACGCAACTATGGTGGCACACCACGTCTACGTGTACACGTCTACGTGTAGGGCATTGAAGGCGGCGTCTTCGGGGGCGGCAGTGAAGGTGAGAGGATGCTAGGAGGGGGTGAGGCTGGCGGCGGCATGTTGGGAGACTGAGTGGTCGGCGCTGGAGTATCAGGAGTGGGCATGGCCGGCGGCCACCCGCTTGTACGCGGCGTATTGGGAGGCCGCATTGCCTGTGGTGCCTGAATAGAGGCTCCCATGGAAGGTGGAGGGGTATTTGGCGGTGGCATGTTAGGCATCGACGTAGTGGGAGTCGTGACGAGCCGTGGCAGCTTAGTGTGGGGTAGTATTGTGGGTGAAGGCGTGCATGAAGGTGACATGCCGGGAGGTGGATTGCTTGGAGGTGGCAACGTCGGTGGCGGCACAGCACGAAAGGCCACGGCTAGCGGATTGACGCAAGATGGTGTGGCGGGCGGCGGCACTGCGGGCGGCGGCATGGCAGGTAGCGGCATGGCAGGTGGTGGCGTGGAGGGTGGTGGCAGAGCAGGTGGCGGCAGTGCAGGTGGCGGCAGGGCAGGTGGCGGCAGGGCGGGCGGGGGCAGGGCGGGTGGGGGCAGAGCGGGCGGGGGCAGGGTGGGTGGCGGGAGGGCAGGTGAGGGTAAGGTCGTCGCAGCTCCGTTGTGCAGTGGCGGGCCCAGCGGAAGATTGCTGGGGGTACGTGGTGTCACGCCTTGGGGTGCTGATACTGACGACTGCTGAGCCGCGGGAGACGGAAGCTGGCTTGACGACGGTATGAATGCGGCGGGCGTGGGCGCAAGAGACTGCATCAGAGCTTTATGTGCGGAGGATATTGTTCCAGTCCCAAGATTCTCCCAGTTCTCCCATTCGGCGTCCAGAGTCGGCGCATACTTTGAGCAATCAGCATCAGGTGCGTGTGCTGGGAGGGATCCCAAACCATCAATGCCGTTCTGTCGTCCTTTTGGTGCCGCTGCATCGCTCTGGCCATACACAGTATGGCTGGCTGATGCGTTGCCATCCCCATCGGTTGCAGCAAGTGCGTCTTTTAAGCGATCAAATGACCAAGCATTTTCAGGCGGCACGCTCTCGTCCGACCAGCTGCGGATGCGCATGTCGCAGGAGGCATCATGGTCTGTCTCGGCCATCGAGCTCGCTGCTTCCCCAGCCTCAGAATCCTTGCGCGAGTGGTCTGAGCTCCTCTCACCCTTGCCTTGTGTATCCAAGCGATGCTCCCCACTCCCCTCAGCGCTCGATGATGCGCATCGCGTGTCGTGTTTGCCTGCCTTGGCACCTTGGAAGGCCTTCAAAATCTCTGCAGACGAGAACGCCCGCACCTGGCCCTTGAAATCGAGCGCGTGGTGTGTCTGCGGCGCGTGTGGCCCTGTCCTGGGCGTCTCCTCTTTGGGCGTCTCTTCTCTCGCGCCACTCCGCCTCGACACGCTGGAGGTGGGAGGGATGTAGGGCGCACCGGCCGAGCCGCGCTGAGCCTGCTGGAAAGAGCTGAGGATGTCGGCCGTTGAGAAGGCTTTCACTTCCTTCCTGTAGTTGAGCGCGTGGTGCTCTGTCGAGCCACGGCTGCCGTGGGGGTCCTCGCGAGGCATCGCTCCCGCGACTTCCCCCCCCGCGCCGCCCACGGCTCTTTTCTCTCCTTCCTTATTACTTACTCTCTACTCTAGGTCTACAAGTGGCTCCAACCGTAAATAGAGAACTCTACTTTAAAGGGCGGTCAAACAGCTATTTTAACTTCTAAGGGTGAAAATTGACCAAGTCAAGATTGAGGATTCATTACGAGATTTTTGAATATGGTGACCGGATGGGTGTAACTAGCACATATCCGGTGCCCTTTGGGCCCTAGACCCTAGACCCCCCACGGTAGCCCCCCTTTCTTAAGTCGTGGGAAAAGATATCTGAATGGACTAGATCAAGACTAGTAAATACCTCATTCGACTATATGGACCTTCTTAGAAAACAAGCGAAGCCCCCGCCCCCGGCTCCGGAGGAGCAAGAGTTAGTCCCTCAAGAAGATCCGGACGCACACGATCTAGGCGACATTCTAGTGGACAAAGACCATAACTTTTATCTGCGCCGAAGAGGCGACTACCACAAAGTCCAGCTCAACGTTATGGGAGAGCCCCACATCCACGAGCGGGAAAAAAAAAACATCTGAAGATTCTGGGCTACACACCTACTACTGACTGGGACTGGTCTCCCTTCTCTACTTGCATCGCCCTTACTTCCCTCCCTCCACCTCTTCCCCTGCCCCCCTTCTTTCCTTTTTCTTCGGTTTTCGGGGTCCGGCCTTGGTGCGCTACCTAAGGCCTGGTTCAGAGTGCGGGGGCCGGGCAGGCCTGTTGCGTCTTCTCTTTTGGCGTTCGCGTCTGCCTTCGCTCGCGCCTATTGTGACAGTGGCGCCGGGTCGGCTGCGTCTCTGATGTTGACCTCGTTCTACGTTTTGTTGGCTTATTCGTCTTTGTTTTGTTGCTCCTTGGGTTCCTCGACAGCGTGTGCTATCCTCAGCTTTGTGGCTAGATTTACTAGTTCCTTGCTGGGTTTGAGCCCGCCGTTGTCGTTCATACTGAAAACGGGCCTCAAGTCGCTTATGTCTATCCGTTTTTTGGGTTGTCTACCCATGCCCGCTTGGGCGGTTCTTGCGGCGTCGGTCTCGTTTGCGAAGAGTAGAGCTTTACTTAGCGTGGTGTATCGTTCTATTGTTCTTATCAGTATTGATTCTTCTGAGAATGCCACTCCGTCGTAGTGTATTCTATAAAAATCAGTAATGATATACCTCCATGCTACTAGATACAGAGTGTATATCGCTTTCGGGGCGTCTCCATTCGGGAAAATAAACAGATTGTCGATTATAGTTTCCTCTCTGTTTCTACCCGCTTTAGGTGAGAATTGTGCAATTTCGTTGATCGCGTCCAGGACACTAGTTATGCCTTGGCACTCGCCTAGGTGCGTCGAGGCTTCGTCCGCCTCTCCACAGATGCGGCATGTGCTGTCTCTACCGGGAAAACGGTTGTATGTACCCACCCGTCTGTGCGCAATGTGTTTATAGTGTAGGTGCATATCGCGTGCCGTCACCATCGGTGACGTGTAGAGTTTGGCTAGGTGTGCCCATGTGTTTTTGGGCAGGTGTAGTTTCTCCTCCCATTTACTTGGTCCGGCTAGGAGTTTGCTTTTGTGGCCCGTTTGCTGTAGAGCTCTTGTTATATGTTCGACTCCCGTTTCGTCTAGCGGCGTTTCTCCGTCTAAGGAGTACTCATCTGCTAGCGGGTATTCGATTCTTTTGTTGGATTTGTATCCCTCACCCCATTGTGCCGGGGGGGATGTGTCTAGATTCGAGGGAGTGTCCCTCGTTTTTTCCCCGATTATTGGTGTGCCTAGGTATGAGAGTTCCATGTCGTACCATGTATCTTTGATTCTCGCGTAGTATTCCCCGTCTTGTGTTATGCGTATCTCGGGAGGCGGTTCTTCCAGGTCGGCTTGTTTTCCGGCGTTTCGACGGGCCTTCTTGTTTTTATCATTGTCCGTGTTTTGCGGCGTCGCCACTATAGTTTTGGCGTGTGTTACTATTGTGTCCCACGACTCTAGGAATTTTTCCCTTGGGATAAAGTCTCCTTGGACGTGAATGTATGTATCGTTATTTTTTAGGTATTCTGCGCATTCCTCTCTAGTGTAGGGCGTCGTCGCGCCGTAGTCTCGAAACACATTGTGTATGGTGTTACATTCAAGCCTATTCCATAGCTTTATCCACGTGGGTTGTAGTTTGGGCCCCGGATATGTCGGGTTGTCCCATATAGGTTGCGAGAGTAGGCCCTCCCTGCTGGTGCTCAAGGGCGTGAGTTTTAGTTCGCGTATGTTTCTGAGTGCCTTCTTCCAGAACTCTGGGAGTTTGCCCCTGCCTGATATCCCGTCGGTTAGTTTGTTCATGGGGGTTGACGATAGAACCGCTGCTCTCCCTAGGCTCGTGCGGCAGAACCATGCGTCAAGTACTTGCTTCCATTGCGCTTGCCGTGCATCCAAGTAGTTTAGTATCCACTTGGCTTGTAGCGCCTTGACGTGGTTGTCCCAGTCTAGGAGCGGTTGCATGCCTTGCCCGTGATGTTCATGGGGCATTTCCCGTTAGGGAAGCGCTTGCATAGCTCCGGGGCGTTCGGGTTCATGGCCTCTTGGATCGTCATCTTCGGTGGAGCCGTGCGTTTGCGTTCTTCGCGCTCTAGTCGCGCGGCTTTCTCTTCCTCGCACACGCAGATGCGCAGGGGGGGATGGAACGCCATGGCGTAACCTTTGTTGTACCCTTTACAGCCCTTAGGGCCCGCGTGAATGTTCAGGTTCTTGATGTCCCCGCCCAGCTCGCGGCAATTGCGGACGGAGTATTCGATGGGGAAGGGAGCCCCGTTGACGGTGAGCATGATTTTGCGCGGGAAGTCGAAGGAGGCGAACGTCCCGTGTTTTGGGGCGACGTACAGGTGGTAGACTTCTTTCTTACCTTGCGTTACGAGGATCCCCTCTTTGGTGAGAATCTTGGTGCGCTCTTGGTTGCCTTGGAGAAAAAAGAAGCCTTGGTTCTCGACCGCTTTGGCGAGCGAGCTGATCGTTATGAAGCTCTTCGTCTCGAACCTGTAGTTTCGCACTACTAGGTGCGCTGAGGCGTCTTTGAACGCGCTCGCCAGTGCCTTGTTGGAGGCCCGCGGGATCTCTTTGAATTTCTCGTCTAGAGTTTGATACTTGATCGCGATCGGGCAGGGGATACCTGCCTTGCGAAAGTCCGCCACGTCCTTGAATTCTTCGCGGAATTGATTGGCGCAGTCCGCCGTGACGAGAATCTCCCAAGGGCCGGAGGCGCTCTTAGACAAGAATTCGGGCTCGAGGTCTACGCCCTCCAACTTGTTGAGGTGTGCGACGATCGCGCCTAGGACCTCTTCGTCCTTGGCCTTATGTCCCTTCTCGTACGCCGTAAAAGTGATTATGATCTTGTGGGAGTCTGGAAATTCGGCTTCCTCCTCGGGCTCTGGCTCTAGGTCTTCGTCGAGTAGGGCCACCTGTGTGACCGGGGCGGGGGGCGGGGTTAGCCTCGCGTATGTTCTCGTATCCCTAGCGTCCATATGGCCCAATGTTGCCATTGTGTGGTCGCCCCCTTCCGAGGGATATGTGTGGCTTGTGCTTTGTGGTGGCCCTCTCTCAAGGTGGTGGTTGTTGTGGTAGGCCTCCTGGGCCTGTGCCGCTTGCGTCAATCGCGCGCCTGGGGCGCGCTCGTCTGCTTGGCCTTCGGCGGCGCTGGAGAGTACCCCTCCTGTGTTGCCTCTCCTTTTGCTCTTGTGCCCCTTGCTGGGGGGCCTAGTCTGCTCTTTGTCCAGCTCCTTGTTTTGATGCGGCATTCCCCCATGGGGGTTCTGCTGCAGATGGTGCCGGGCCGGCCCCTCGCGCCGGAGCGCGAGGGCGGTACCGCGGCTGTGTAGGGTCCCGGCCCGGAGGCCTTCCCTTTGGAAGCGTCCCACTGGTGTGGTGTGTCTGGTGTGGCTGTGTGTTGTGTAGGGGGTGTGCTGCATGCTGGCTGCTGCCAGCATGGCGGCCTTGTTCGTGGCGTTCGCGGTGGTTCGCGGGCGTGGCAGGCTGGCTCCTGTGCCCACCTGGCTGGGAGGGTCGTCCTGACGCGGTCGCTTCGGCGACAGCGGCGTGTCACTCAAGCCTTCGTCCATCTCGGCGAGGGCAGCGGCAGCGAGGGAGGGCGGCGGCGCGCGCTCCATGACCCTATCAGTTTACTGATAGTTGAACATCCACGAGCGGATCAGCCCGCAACTATTGCCCGACGAGCTATACACTCCGCTGAAGTGGGGACGAGCGTACGACGGCCCGGCGGAAACGGCGTATCCGATACCTCAAGAATACACGCTAAAAGGCACGCATACAATGCTAGAGGATGTAAGTGTCAGGGCCTTGACTAAAGCGTTCCTCGCATTGAGGAAAACAAAAGCACAGAAATCCACGCTAAGATGGGAAAAAAGGTTACCGGTCCTCTCGGGAAAGTGGAAACAAGTATCTCAATTGTACAAATACAACTTTTTAACACCTAGAGACTCCTATCTGCATTTCAAACATGTCCTACATAGGAGGATAGCTACGGCCAATCGTTTTGCTGACGATTCAACATGCCGCTTTTGCGGCATAGCCCCCGAGAGTTCCACTCACCTGGCCTCATGTATCGCGACGGAGCCCGTCTTTGAATTCATAGAAGGACTTCTGGGGATTAGGATTAGCCTTAGGCCGGGATCCGAAACAGCCCAACGGCTTTTCTGCTATCAGGTGGATAGACCGCACCCCTCCTCGGGATACTTAGGTATCCTGGCGTGGAGGTATATCCTAACCGACTTCTATAACATCCAGTATGGCAACGCGGACGGCAGGTCCGTTAGGTCGATTTTAAGAGCGATACTTACGAGATACCACCTGCTAGTAACGGCGAAAGTCGGTTTCTTTCAGAGGCTAAAAAAACAACGAGAGAATATGGGGTTACACGCCCCGAGCAACAAACATATAAAGAAAATGATAAGCCCGCTGTACACGGTGGACAAGGAATTCAACATAGGAACGTCGGAGGACCTCTTGCAAGCGGCAAGAGGTCTGGACCTACGACACATCACCTAAAGTAGCTTAACCTCTTAGTCGGAATCACAGCCGTTGTTAAAGAGGAGCCTAAGAGTTTTAAGGGAAGATACAACCCGAGCCAACGCCGACACAAAGGATGAACCACAGTCTCCCGCCCCCTTCTCTCCAACTCCTGGCCGAAGCAGCGCGCGCGGCCTCCCCGGAACCAGCTTCTCCGAAAAAGAGGGAACTGGGAAAAGGGGGAGGGGGTTGTTAGGGGTTAAGGTCGGGTAGCAGGGAGGTACACTAGCACACTGCCTCACGCCGCACACGTAGCGGGGAAATTTAAGAAGATTTTTTTTCTAGGCTCTACTCTAGAGTAGAGTACTCTAGAGCTAGACTCTCTACAATCTAGAGTAGAGTAGAGTAGAGCTAGAGTAGACTCTAGACATTACGATCTGATGTGAAGTGTGAGACGCGCGCTGGGTGCGCCGGGCCTTCAAACCCACCGCGCCGCCGCCGCCGCCGCGAAGGGAAGGGGTGGGGGTGGGGAGTGGGGTGGGGGTGCGGAGGTGGGGTTGGGGGGGGGGAGGGGGGGGGGGGGGGGGGAGGGGGTTGCTGGCGTTGATGGAGGCGGCGGCGGGCGGACGGACGGTACAAGCGACGGCAGGCGGCGTGGATTCGCGGCCCGCCACGCCGCTCATGCCCCTCAGCCCCAACACACGAGCGCAGATCGAGAAGAAGAGACAGGAGGCGCTGCGGCGGCGAGCGGCCGCTATTGCAGCTAGCAGCAGTGATGCGCCAGCCGGCACTTCCGAGTGCTGCTCCCAAACGCTGGAATCCTATGCGGCTCGTGTCCTGCCTGCCCCTGGACGGAACCATGCGACACCCGGCGTTAGACGTGCAGCACCCAATAGTCTACCGATTCCGGCCCATTCGGGCTCCAATGCTGCTGTACCATCGGTCGCTCCCTACTCCGCTGCCTCTGGCGGCAATTCGATGCAGTGGCACCCGCACGATGAAAGGCAGCAACATCAGCGTGTGCAGCCGGAGATGCCACAAAAGGAGTCACGGAGTGCAGCAGTGTCCCGGCCCTTCCGCGCCCCGCAACAAATTGCGGCGCATCTCGGAGATGTGCGGCCAGCGGGAAGGCTGAGCATGCAGCACGCTGTGCGCGAACAGCAGCGGTCTCGCTTTTTCGAGAAGTTGCCAGCACAATCTACAGCTACACCCTCTGCCACCGGAAAGAATCCAAAACCCACTGACACCCAACGGCGATCACCGTTTCTTGACGAGGTGCAGCACATGTGTACTACGAGAAGTCCACATGCTGCAACGCATTTACCCAGGGGTGAGCTTCAATCTGTGGTCGAGCGGCAATCGATGAATGAGCTTTCACAGTACGGCGATCGAGCGGGAATTCCAGGAAGATCGATGGCTGGACGCGCCTGCACCTCTGGTGCGGCAATTCCGCAGTATGAGCTTGGAGTTGAAGCTCGAGTTGTTCCCAATGATGGGAGAGCACATGCCATTGAAGGCGCTCGTATCACTGGGCTGCCTTCGCGTGGGGGCTCAATTTCGCGGACGTTGCGAAAGAGCAGCCCCACTGCCGGTGACTCTCTTGAGCACAATGATGGCACCTGCATCCCCCAACTTGCTTTAGAGGATTTGTGCACTATTTGCTATGTGGCCACCATGGGTGAATTGATGCAAGAAGAGCAGCTCGGATTGCTCGATTGCTGCCAGCACTCATATTGTTTCGCGTGCATTAGCAAATGGGTCGACGAGGTCGAATCAAGTTGCCCCCTCTGCAAGCGCACGGTCAGTGAGCTCATGCGCTGTGACGCAGCTGTGGTACTGAGTAAACGTCCGGTGGCCAAGCGGATCCAGCATAAGCAAGAGCCAACCATGGAAGAGCTCGAGGCACTCGAGGACGAGGCAGATGAGACGTACAACTGTAGGATATGCGGCACGGGCGAGAGGGACGATTGCATTCTGCTTTGCGACTCGTGCGACAGAGGGTGAGTGTCGCCTTCGTGCCAGTGTCACCCCATGTTGGCTCTTTTAACCATTCAGCACAAACGCTTGTTTGGCAGACTTCACTAGGGCACATGGCACGGCCACCGTCGTTCACCATCTCTTAGCTACATATACATCGCATACCTACTGTTCTCTGCCATCATTCCGCTGTCCTGCGCAGGTTCCACACTTATTGCCTAGAGCCAAAACTAGATGAAATCCCTGAGGGTGATTGGTTCTGTCCCGATTGTGCGCCCACGGTGCTCTCGCCGCCATCCTTGAATCATCATGTGACGCCATCAAGCTCCATCGTCATTGATCCGGCGCGTACTCGGATGCCAACCATTGCATCCACATCATCTGCGGAGGGTTGCAGGCTCGAAATACGTGAGGATGACGACGGTGGATCGACTGGGCTAGTGGCGCGCCGAGGGGCTTCCGAGACGCAGGGGGTGTATCGAGATGAGCGGGCGGGCTTGCACGGGTCAACAGACATCTTTGAGGCCTTTCGATGCCTTTCCGACGGGCCCAAGCGCCGAGGTTCTTCCGCTTGTGGTCTCCATTGCGCCTCTTCTCGCACGTCTACCCCAATGCACCGAGTTGAGGCGGCCAACATTAATAATCCCTACTCACCCACATTACGCGATAGGAGCACAGATGGCACTCGTAGCAGCCAATCTCCGTTGAAGGATGCCTTCACAGCCCTCGGGAGCTCGAGGCCTGTTGGCGCAGTGTTGCAGATGCAACCATCTAGCACCAATGTCTCAGGCCAGCGACGGGACATACAAAAATCGGCAGCCAGTAGGCACCTTTCGTCGAGGTCGCTGACCGTAACCTCGCGCACTTGCGATACACTTGGCTGCAACCTTCTCGCTCTTCATCGGGGAGCATGCGAACCTGAGCTAGCTTTTGTGTCCAGGAATCGGCCGTCCCGCTCGCAGACTTTTCAGGATGGGAATACATCCGAGGACGAATCTGACTTGAGCCAGGGGACCCTTCCTCGCCGTGCTCACTTGCGTGCGTCCAACAGCAACACGAGGAAACGGGGTAGCAAACGAGCCAACGCTACGTTTGCTCCACAACCACGGGCCTTCAGTACGGAGCTAGCCCAGCAAGAAGGCTCTGGGCGACTGCGCACGATTGACATCACTTCGCCATTCTCGAGTGCTCCACGAACTCGAGAGATCGACCAAAGCTGCCACACAGCGGCAATCGACCTTACCTCGCCGTTCTCAAGTGAATTGATTCCTTCCCCGCACTTCGCAAACCATCCACAGACGAAGAGTAGGCCCTATTCCGAGGAGGCAAGCATCGACGCTAATCCAAGAAACACATCAAAGGAATGCGCTCCAGGTGATAGAGCATGGAAACGCCTCAAAAAGCGTGCTGTTCATGATAGCGATAGCGATGATTAGGATTCACACCTTACATCTACATCGGACACCTTAGATCTACATCGGAAGTCTTATTGATGGAGGGCTCCATTGTTGAACCTTGACACTTGTGACAAATCAGGTTTTGACGATCGCATGCATTCTTACTAGCGAGGGGTGCACTGGGGGAGCAGGTGCCTAATATAAAACCCTGTCTAGTAACATGCAGGGTCTCTCGCGTTCGGGGGTAGGAGGAGAGAGGGCTGGATGTGCCCCCCATCCTCTTGGAGTGGCGGCCCCCCTGAACTGGTCTCCAGAAAAAAATCTGAAGATTGATTCAGCAGGGCGGTCAAATAGGGATTTTTATAAGGGATAAAAATAGCCCATATGTCATATGTCCCGTCAACTAAGTTTATACTTAGTTCGCCCCCAACTAAGTTTATGCTTGGTTGACCCATGGAAGGGCACGAGCCCCCCCCTCTCTCCACTCCTCCCCTGCCATGGGGGAGGAACCACCCATCCTCCTGGCATGCCTGATGGCTTGCCAGGAGGCCACTGCCCTACTGACCCACTTCCTTCCCCACAGGCTCGCCTCATTCGCCCATCCTGGCCCCTCGTGACCAGCCCAATGCTCCAACCCCCCCTCCCCCCCTGGTCGACAGGCAGACAGGTGCAGCGTGGGGGCCCCAGAGGCTCGGGAGCGCCAGCGAGGGAGAGGCAGGGGAGGCCAGGGCCCAGCCCCAGCCTCCTCTGCCCCCTGAGCTGGCCTCCAGGTGCCTCCAGGGGCCGCCAGAGAGCAGCTGCAGGCCTGCCGCAGGCGCGCCATCGCGCGTGCCGCAGGAGAGGGGAGAGAGAGCGCGGAGAAGGGGGTAAGCGGAGCGAAGCTCACCGAAAAATCGGTAAGTCTCGCGCCTGTTTACAGGATAAGTCGAGACAGAGTCCGCCCCCAGCCCGGGAGGCGTAGGAGTAGGAGGAAGGGGGGAACGGATCACGGGGGGGCGGGTGCACCTCCCACCAAAGTGCAAAGTGGTGCGCGACGGCCCCCCACCCTCCCCCCTGCCAGCCCCTGGCCGCTCAGGTCTGGTGCCCGCCTTTGGGTCCCGTCAGATCTCACCCAAACTGGGCCCTCTGAAAGGTTGCCCGCCATTGCTCCCGACCCCCCCGCGCGCGGAGGGCCCGTCGGACTGTCGGCCGATGTCTGACACGCTTGCCAGACCACCTCCCCGTCGCGTACCTCTGCATGGAATACATCACGGCGGTCGCGTACGGTGAAACGAGTCACATGGTGGAAGTGCGCCGAGCAGCTGGCAAACTCTGGATGGAGGACCAGAAGGCCATCCTCTCATGCATCACGAACCTCGTCACCCAGGATCAGCCAAGCGACCTGGTCGCCTGCCAGCAGAACGACATTGACAACAGGATCGAGGACGAGGAAAATGAGAAAAAGAAAAAGGCACGAGCAGAAGATGAAGATTTAAGATTAAGCTGCAGGTGTTAGGCGTGTTCCGAAAAGTGGGGTGGGGTACCGTGGGGGAAAAGTTGCTATGCGCACGCGCCTTCCAACTCAATTCTAACATAACATTCCAAGCGACAACAAAACTATCACCTGGCCATCTTTTGACGGAACGCGAGTTTATCCCTAATAAAAAACTATTTGACCGCCCTATAAACTTAGTTGGGAATTAATAGGTCCATGTCTGTTGGCTTTTGGCTGGCAGCATCAACCAGCCTTCCACTAGCGACTAGCCTCACCCTCTTCCACTTGTCGCACTTTGCCGCGCCTAGACTCTACTAGTGGACTTGACTTTGCCACTGCCGCACCAAACCGTGCAACCACACCGGTTTTCACTTGAAAAAGACGAGTGCAAGCCCCAAGCCAAGCCCTGTCGGTAGAGTCGAGAGCGATGATTTCGAGCAGCTTGGATTTGGAAGCTGCGACGAGCCGCTGGGCATTTGAACCTCTCATGCCTTCCTCTGCCGCTTGGCATGGTCTTCTTCCGTGTTCAGGTGGGCAGTGTGCTTCGTTGGCTTGCGGAAGCGTGAAAGATCGAGTGAGCGGAAGTAGTCGATCGCTTTCGGAAGGCCTTCTTCGAGTGGCACCTTGGGCTCCCACTTCAAGTACCTGAGTGCAGAAAGAATTCAGGCCGCGCTTGTGATAGAGCGATATTGCACTAGACGAGTTCAGCGCCATGCTGTGGAAGCGGAAGGTGCAACGCCATTGCATGCTGGCAGGCAATGAGACCAAAGCCTGCCCTTAGCCTCACTTTTTGGCTTTAGTGATGTCTGGCTTTCTTTGCTGAGGGTCATCGCCTGGCAGAGGCAGGTTGATGATCTTTGACTTGGAGCCGGTGTACTTGATGGCGAGTTCGGCGAGCTGGAAAGGGGGAGGGGGGTGGATGGGGCGAAAGAGCTCAACAAAATATTCAAATGATGGCATCGAGCAGCCTAACGCCAACCTGCAAGCTTAGCAGCATCCCACCTGCTTGATCGTAAACTCTCCCGGATTGCCAATGTTCACCGGACCAATAGTCTCTTCTTGATTCATGAGGCGCATCAGGCCATCGATGAGATCGTCGACGTAACAGAAGGAGCGCGTTTGCTTTCCCTCACCGTACACGGTAATGTCCTCGCCCGAGATGGCCTGCAAATGTTTGGAAGGCAAGGGGCTTGGCACGTGCCACGGGATTGGTAGCAATCGCTGTTGAATGAGGCTCGACCATGCACTGAGCTACGGGTGGTTCGCCCTGATCCGCAACTCAAAAACTCCAACTGTAATGAATCAGCAAGCCCCTTCTCCACCCTTGTGCCCATGCGGTCTCTTGCCTGCATAATGAAATTGGAGACAACGCGTCCATCGTACGGATGCATACCGGGGCCATACGTATTGAAGATGCGCGCCACGCGGATATCCACCCCTGAACAAGGCAGGGAGAACGGTACTGATGACCTCGAGAGAAACAGGCGCGAGCTCGAAAAATGCGCAGCGGATCAGCCTTCAATAGAAAAGATTGGCGGTTCGCGAATTGATGTTGCGGCAGGTGGAGATCAAAGGGCGTTGCATGGCCGCAAGGCGCAAGCACCGATGAAACGCCCGTTTAGAATAAAAGCTGGCATGAAGCGTGCCACGATGTGTTGTTTCCAGGCATGGGGAAGGGGTGAAAGGGGTGGGGTCGGACCATTCTGGCGATGATAATCGAAGCACAGCGTCTCAGCCGCGCGCTTTCCCTCGTCATAACACGAGCGTACCCCGTTGCAGTTGACCTTTCCCCAGTACTCCTCAGGCTGGGGCGAGACTTCAGGGTCCCCGTACACCTGCACACGAATGGCGCACGACGGAAAGACGAAACGTGGGTGGGTGCTGATCACCAATCTCGAGAGGTTTCACGAATGTCCTTCACAATGCTTGCCCAGAGTTCGTTCTCACATCTGTGGTATCAGTTGAAGCAGGCGTGTTGGCTGGCATTTGCGCACCTCTGAGGTAGATGCTTGAAGAATGCGAGCCTTAACACGCTTGGCAAGGCCCAGCATGTTCATGGTCCCCAGGAAAGAGCTGTGGCCCAGTACAGCAGGTGAGGGTCAGAGTACACCGCAGTCCATTGTGAGGGGCGTTTGACCGACTCTTCAAAGTAGCAGAACCCACAGCGTGGGGGCGGAAGCCGAGACTGCCGCAACGCGCGCCCCCCCCCCACTGGTGTGCCACTAGCACAGGGCGACGGCGCAAGGGATTGTGGAGATGCCCCAATGGCGCAAAAGATTGGAAGTAATGAAGAGGACTGCTCAGGTCGGGTATCAACGTTTTTCCACTGTTGTGGACAGGAAGCTGGGGCCGAGCCTCACGCACGTTTTCATGGTCTTGACTGGATTGTACTGATAGTGCACGGGCGAGGCAGGGCAGGCCATGTTGTAGATCTGGTCGCACTCAATGAAGAACGGAGTGGTAACATCATGACGCACGAGCTCGAAGTTTGGCTTGTCTAGCAGATCGCGCACCTGGGGAGAGCGCAAGGTTAGGGTGGGGATCGACGCGGCTCGGCCGCTCGCAAGTACCTGGATAGATGGCTGGCCGCGCGCACAGAGAGGGCGCGGATGTCAGGCGCACGTTTGTCTTTTGCGAGGTGAAGAAATTGTCGAGGCAGATGACCTCGTGGCCCTGGTCGACCAGGCGGCGGCAGAGATGGGATCCGAGGAAGCCGCAGCCGCCGGTGACTAGGATGCGTAGATACGGGTCGTCGGCCGACATCTTGCCGTTAGCCATGTGGGAGTGGGGGGCTGTGTAGTGTCTGTGTGTGAAAGAGAAGGTGGGGTGGGGAGAGAGAGAGAGAGAGAAGCTGGGGAGTTTGGGGGTGGTGGGGCGAGAGGCGCGCGTCGGGGCGCGGAAAGGGAAGAGCTTTATAATAATAAGAGAGAAAAGAAGGGAAAAGAGAGGGAAGAGCGCGCCGGGGTGGGGAGGGGAGGGGGGAGGGGGGGCGGGGGGGGGGGAAGGGGGGGGGGGGGGCTCCGGCGGGCAGGCGAGGAGAGCGGAGGGGGGCGGGGGGGGGGGGGGGGGGGGCAAGCGAGGAGGCTTTCTACAGAGTAAAGTACCACTTCTCTGCTGCCGTCTGAGCTCTTCTTCACGAACCACCCAACCACCCGATTCCTAGCGGCTAGCGGCCGGCCATAGGACATCAGGAAATCAACATGAAATCAAACATGATGGTAAATAGAAGCAAAAAAACACCTGCAGGTTCCGGGCTTCACCAAGGCTAGGGCTGACCATTAACAGGCAAGTTTTTTGGAAACCCATTAGTAGTTTTTCAAGGTCAATACATTAACAGCTTGAGTTTTTCTCTGGGTGTTAACAGAGTGTTTTAGGGGTGTTGATACCATGTTAGTGGCCATAAACAGGTTAAACCCATTGATTGCAAGCTGTTACCCCAACGTTGGAAAAATGTTTGGGGGGGATTCCCTTCCCCCCTACCCCTACACCCCTACCCTCCCCCGCCCCCCGACGCCGGAAGCTGTACCCCCCCCCCCGCGCGCGCCCTGCGCCTGCGCCTCCCGCGCTGGGCTAAAAAAGCTCTCAACTTCAAACCGAGACCGAGCGCGGTGCCCGTTGTTGACGATCCATCCGGATGAGGGGCCCCACCAGACACCAAATACCTAATACCTAGGACACAAGACACAAGACACAGCCTCAGCCTGTGTTACAGGGGCTATAGTTGCTAGTATTGGCTAGTTGGTAGTTGGCTAGTTGGTAGTTGAACTACGGTTGGGAGCGGAGGAGAGGCTGCGCCCCCCATATGGATGGATCGTCGACGAAAACGGGCACGCACCGTGCCCGGTTTCAATTCGCAATTCGAAGTTGAGCGTTTTAACTCTTAGCTCTTCGCGACTTTCGACTTCAGCGTCTTTTGTCTTTTATCACTGTATTTGTATTTGTATTTGATTACGTTTTGTGTTTTGTGGATTTGTGGTGGGGGCCCAAGGGGAAGGGGGGGGGGGTCTGAGTCCTAACGGGCCCCGGATATGTGCTTGTTGAGTGTATTGGGAAGTTTCTACTAAAAATCCTCAAATTTGCTCAATTCTGAGATGGTCATTTATTACCCCTAACCCTAACCCTAACCCCTAATAAAAATCCCTGTTTGACAGTCCTAGTAGTTGTAGTTGTAGTTGGGTGTATTATTGGGAACTTTCTACCGGGAAAAAATCCTCAATTTTCCTTAACTCGGAGATGGTCAATTTTCACCCCTAGTCCCTATTAAAAAACCCTGTTTGACCGCCCTACCTGAGGAGGAGGAGAGAAGAGACACGTCGGCGCCCTCCATCGCAACCAAGTATAAATTTAGTTGTGAGCACCATATGAACTAGTAGTACTACTGTAGTATTAGAAAAGTAGAAGGCCGAACGCGCACAGCTGCCCGAGAGCCTCCGCCGACTGTTTCTTTTGTGGGAGAGCACTCGGCGCGAGGGGGAGCGGTGGAGGCAGGGGTGGGTGCTGCTGCTGGTTGTGGGGCCCCATGCAGCCCAAGCGCAACCCGAAGATGCCCGCGCAGCTGACGCTCGACACCGTCTCACCGGCGACGCGACTGCTCGAGAAGCGACGGCAGATGTTCGAGGTACAGGAGGCTCTCGACGCCCAGAAGGAGGAGTTCGAGCGGTGAGCGAGTGCTGCAGCAAGGTTGCAAGGGGATAGGGCAGAGAAAGTCCGGCCAGGCGTGAGGTCTGACGATAGTCTGCGTGCACTCGACCAGACCGCTGACTCACGCGATGGCGGCCTCCATCTTGCAGGCGAGAGACGACGTTCAAGCGGCGCGAGGACATCTTGAAAAACAAGGACCGCGAGCTCCAGGAATCACTTATCAAGTTCAACAAGTTCTTGCAGGACAACGACTCGAAGCGCACACGGGCAGAGAAGAAGGTGCGGTGTGGCATATTGTAGGCAGGGCGCGCTAGCGCTCGGGATCTGAGCGTGCACACGGCTGCCCTGCCTTTGTTCAGGAGCGCGATGAGGTAAAGCTCAGGCATGCCAAGGAAGCAGAGATCACTCGGCTAACTATCCAGCTTCAAGAGCAGCAGGCGCGACGCGCTGCGATGATGGAAGAGCTGTCGAAAATGGTCAAGTACTCGCACTATCTTGAGGATGTCTTGCAGCACGAAGCTGAGTTTGGGGAGATTGCGGACATAATATCCAGGTTGGTGTGCGGCGGTCGCGGAGTAGACTGCTCATACGTGCTTCTCCGAAGGCATCTCAAGTCTGAGGGCGCTCGGCGAGGGCTCCATGTATCGGTCACCTTCATAGAGGGGCTGCGCGCGCGCGATCGAAGTAGATGTCACGCTGCGCTGCAACTGTCATAGGATGGAGTTGGCTGTTGCCACACGTCACATGTAGGCCCACAGGACGTGCTACGTTAGTGGAACGATGTATGCAACTGTCTCCCATGGTGCTGCTGCAGGTACGACACACTCACTGCTGCTCACGAAGATTTAGTTGCTCGCTCTCAAGACGGGGACGCGAAGCAAGAGCAGTTCCGTTCACAGCTGCAAACGTTTCTTCGAGAGAAGTCGGATGAAGTGCTCGCTCAGAATAACAAGATCGCCGAATTGCAAAAGGCTACCGAGGTGCGCCTTCCTGCCTGTCTCGACTAGCTCAGGTGTCGCGACGAGCGAGCCGATATAGAGCCCTCTCCCTCTGGATCTTCTCCGCAGGTCGCACATGCTGAGAGTCTCTCGGCTGCCTTGACAGCCGACCGCGAGGTGAGTGCACTCGCTGGGCGTAAGCTCCAGTTAGGGCAAGTCGTGATGGCGTGCGAGAATATCTACCTCCGTTGCTGTGATCGCTCCTCGGTGCAGCGGAAGATGAAGCAACTGCCGCCCGATGCCGATGACGATCTGATTGTGAAGGACTTGATCGAAAAGTTGGACTTCATTCAGGTGAGGCGCCCTGGATGTCCCCCGCTCAACGAGCCCGGTGTCCACACAGTGCTCGTGGGTATTTTTGTTTTTGTATTTCTCGTGAAAGTACTTTTCCCCTGTTCTGCGGGAGTATTGCTGACCTCGCACCATGGCGTGTAGGATTATGCTTCTGATTTGACGGACATCGCCTTGCGCGGGTTCCGCGCGCCCGATCTTGCCAAAAAGCCGCTTGCTCAGCAACCACAAGGCGTGGGCAAGGGGTCTACCGGCAACAACGGGGCATCCACAGGAAATGTACTGAGTGCCACTGGCGGCATGGCCTCGACGGTTGGTCATGGAGTGTTTGGCGGTGGTGCATCTATTCGACTAGGTTCGAGCCCCAGCGCTCCGGGGCAGTCGATGCGTGGCGCAGGGTCGGGAACCTCAATGATGGCTTCCAGCGTGCTTCAGACGCCCGGGCAGTCGCTTGCTGCATCACAAGCTGAGCTTTGATGTACTCGTGGCAGAAAGTTACCTCTTGGGCAAGGATCTGTGTAGTAAGCGTAGTTTGTAGTGATTTTATTCGCACTGTGGGATTTCACCCCGTTGTATCACCTTGGCAAAGAGAGTCGAGCGGTACCGGAGGGCCCTGGGCCCACTCGATCGCGCGAGCGGCACCGGCGGTTAGCGCGGCGCTTTGGCCCTCCTCCAGCGTTGGGAGTCTGGTGAGTGAAAATCTTGATTCAATCTTGATTGGGTCGGGAAACTTCTTTTGGGATTTTAGACAAGGAAAACAAACACCTGCATCTGAAGATTCAGGCTACTACGGCTAGCTATTATAAAGGACAACGCACTCATCATGGTACCGACTCACGGCCCATCGCCCATACCCTAGAACACTCACTCCCTTTACATTCACACTGCCCCCTTCATTCCTTTGTCTTTGATATCGGGGGGGGGGCGTGTACTACGTCGGGCCAAGTGCAAGGGGCGGGCTGGGGCAGACATTTTTTTGGGTGTTCCTATGCGTAGACGGACGTCACTAAGTTTATACTTAGTTCGCCCATGGGGGGGCACGAGCCCCCCCCTCTCTCCACTCCTCCCCTGCCATGGAGGGGGAACCACTCACTCTCCTGGCACGCCTGATGGCTTGCCAGGAGCACACAGCCCTACTGACTCATTCCTTTCCCCACAGGACCGCCTGACTCGCCCGCCCTGGCCTGTCGTGGCCAGCCCATCCCTCTGACCAGCCCCTCCTCCCCCTGGGCCCCCCTGATCAGGACCCCCCAGCCAGCTCCAGTCGACCCGCAGGGGCTCGGAGCGCCAGCGACCAGCGAGGGGGAGGCAGGAGGGGCCAGGGCCATGCCACAGCCTCACTTGCCCCCTGAGCTGTGCTCCCAGGCCCCTGCAGGCCACCTGGGGACCTGAAGAGGGGCCGCAGGCGCGCGCCATGGGCCCCCGGCAGGCCTCCAGCTGCCCTCTGGCGACCCCTGGAGGCTCCTCCTAGAGGCCCGCTCAGGGGCAGAGGAGGCTGGGGCTGGGCCCTGGCCCCCCCTGCCTCTCCCTCGCTGGCGATCCAGAGCCTCTGGGGCCCCCACAACGCTGCACCTCTCTGCCTGTCGGCCAGGGGGGAAGGGGGGGTTGGAGCAATGGGCTGGCCACGACTGGCCAGGATGGGCGAATGGGGCGAGCCTGTGGGGAAGGAAGTGGGTCAGTAGGGCAGTCTCCTCCTGGCAAGCCATCAGGCATGCCAGGAGGATGGGTGGTTCCTCCCCCATGGCAGGGGAGGAGTGGAGAGAGGGGGGGGCTCGTGCCCCCCCATGGGTCAACCAAGAACAAACTTAGTTGATATTGAATGATTTCTTGAGTGCTTTGGAACGAAGGCAGTATTGTTATTAAGACCTGGTTAGGATCAAGCCTAGCTAGAGCTAGAGCTAGAGTCGATAAAAATTGGCCTGAATACGAATACGCGACACATCGTTGTTGTTCTTGATGCGCCGGGAGACGGCGGGTGGCGGGTACGGCCGCTTCCTTTGGAGAGACGCCGGCTGGGCAAAATGCACCAAGAATTTGCAGAAGTGCAAAGCGCGCAAGGACAGGTTTTCAAACCGAGTCAATTGCTTCAAACAGCATGTCATGATCATGGATGCAAACTCTGAGGAAGCCCGCGCTTGAAGCGTGAAATGATGTAGGTGCAGAGCGAGCTATGCCAACAACAGATACGTGAGGAGTGGCGCGAGCAGTGGACAGCTAAGCCTACGACGACAGCCACCACTCACGCGTTGGGAATGTATTGAGGCCATAGTTGCTGCGATTTGTTCCCCTTCCACGCCCGCCCTTGGACCTCGCTCGAAAACATTAAGTGATCGGAATCGGCTGGAACCAGCCTGGCTCCTTGACGCTCCTCAATTTACAGTCATGAAGCATCACGTCTTCTGACGGGGGCTGCTTATGCGCACTCGTAGGAAAGGTGGGTGCCGGCTATGGCGCTAGCAGAACCTAGTGTAGGCGCACACGGGTATACCGGTGTTGAGATTTCATGACAAGCAGGAATTGTGTGAGTGCTGCTACTTGGAGGCCTTCTCGCCGAGCCATTGCTGAAAGATGTCAATGTTACATGGGGGCCTTGACTTGCCTCACGCGGTGCTATGGTTGTGTTGCCCGATTCCTCGAGGTTCTCGGGATGTGGAAGTACCGCAACGTCACCAACAACCACGAGCCCGCCTCGTGGCATCATAGAAGCCTCCAATGTGGGAGAAGCCCATACCGAGTCGCGTCTTGATATACTACGCATAGATTGCTCTCCATATGCCGGCTCGTCCCAGCTATTGTCGCATGGTAAGCCGAGCGCAACGCCGCCTGTGGGATTGCGTACGAGGCCCGCCTGCGCTCTTGTCATTTGCGGGTTGGCGCTTGTTGGCTGTGGGATAGGGGGTCTCTCACTTGAATTACTGGCCACATAGCTCAGCCCAGTGCCCCATGTGCTGCACAAGCTGCTGCACGAAGCACTTGCCAATGGGTCCGGCCCAGACGGGTCATCCGAGCTATGGGACTGGAGTCTCTCAGCTGCCCACATGGCGCGCATCTCAGCTTGCAATCGCGGGTCGCTGCGCCGTTCCTTGTAGTGAAGCAAACGGTGGTAGCGATTGCGCGTTGCGTGTGATGTACGACCTGGAAGCTTCGAGACAATTCGGGACCATTTACAACCAAAGCGCTCGACACCTGCAAGAATGGCTTCGTCCTCGCGTGGCGTCCAATTAGAACCGATCCGCAGAGATCCACCATCGCTCGCGGCTACAGCTGATGAATGGGGGCGAGCGCCGGGGATGGCGGCCTCGGAGGTGTGTATTCTCGTCAGCGCAGTCGAAGGCGGCTGGGATGCGGAGCGTGCCCTTGATGCGGGTAGCAGGGCTTTCACACCCCCCTTGACGTCAGGAGCGCGATGGCAAGCCGGAAATGAGCTTGCCCCGGCCGGAGAGCCCCAGCTAGTCTCAAACCATTGCTGCCGTTGTGCGCGCAGGGGGTCCTCGAGCGGTGGGCGAGCGTTGCCCCGTTGCTGCGCCAGACAGACATGCATCTTCTTCGGCATACCACATCGCGAACACTTGTACGCTGAACCTGATGTACGACCCGGTGAAGGCTTGGCAGCGCCGCTTGAAGGTGTCCCAGCCTTCACATCGACATTGGATGAGCCCGGCACCTGCGTCCTTGCTCCATCGCCTGCGCCTTCTCCATGCCTTCCTTCTGCCGCGGTAGCGGCTAACTCCGCCTCGCCAATTTTCAGCGCATCATTTTCGGCCTGTTGCCGGGAGATCATCTCCAGTCGGTGCCACCTGCGACGAGAACAACAAAAGCACGCTGTGAGCGTAGGCCATTTTGCCGCACCAGACGGGACAAGTATTGCACAACAACAACAAGAGCAAAACACGTTCGGACACTGACTTAGGATGACGAGATGAGAACGCCGCCAAACTGGCGCGGCCGAGCCAGAGTGAGATTTAGGGCTGGGCTACCGCATCAGGCGATGGAACGCACCGATTGCGAATGGCGTCGTCCGTCCTGCCTGGGAATAGCTGGGCGATTTGCCTCCATTTGCAACCGTACTCTGCTATGGCCTTGAAGATGAGTGCGTCGTCTTCCATAGTCCATACAGCTCGTTGAGAGCCATCCTTGCGAGTGGCCCCACTGGCATAGTTGGCTGCGCCTGGCCAATCTGACGACTCCGGGAATGCGGGAGCGGGGGGCTGCCTCGATGGGAGTACCTCCCAGATTGGTAACGGCGTCGCCATGGGGACGGAGCTCACTGGCACCACTGGTCCTATCTGTGGGCTCCTTCCGTATAATTTGATCTTATCTTTGGCCGAGGCTTCATTCCCCGTGATAGTGTGGGAGGACTGCCCTATTGTGCGGTGCGGCGGAAGCTTTATCGGCGAAATATCGGAAACAGAGTCGACGGCGCTTCTAGCACCCCAAAGCGGCGTGCCGACGCTATCGCAACTACCGCCTGGTTGAGAGAGGTTGTCGGACAAGTGTTGAAATTGAGGCTGATCATGTGAGAAACCCTCGGATATTGCACCAACGGCATGTGCGGGGATGACGCTGCGCATGGCGCCATGCGGCAGAAGCCCCCCCCCCTCCCTCGTTGATGGCCACGCGAGCACGGGAGGGACATAATAACCGGAAGAGGACTCTTGGGTAAGGCAAGTGGCTTGCGGTACGAGGTATTCGTCGGAGGATGAGCCCAGTCGGACAGCCGATGCTGGGGCTGATGCTAAGTGCGGCAGTGGTGCCAGTCCGAGAATGGGGTTTCGATGGACAACGCGTGTTTGCATCCCGTGGCTTGGAGGCACGGGGTCGTATTCTTGAGGGGAACCGTGTGGCTCCGTATACTGATGCGATGAGAAGTCACTGCAAGCCGTGACATAGGATGGCGGCAGGAGAAGAGCGTGGTGGGCGTGGGCGGCGCGCGCCTGCGGGGTGCCATGCTCCGCGCAAGATGAGACGGGTGAGGCGATGAGTGAGGCGGCGCCGGCAAAGGAAAGCGGCGAGCCTGGAAGCGAGAGGGAGCGTGAGCCTAGATGCCCTGGATCTCTTGTTGCTGGCAGGACGGGCGAGGACTTCATATCAATCATGGCCGCGGCCGCCTCGGCAGCGCGTGGGGAGATGTTCTCCTCCACTGCTTGCGACAGATTCGATGCACATCCGTCACCGGGCACGCCGACGCTGAGCTCCTCATGACGAGAAAAGATGGCGCTGTTCTGAACTATCCCGTCCGCCAAGGTCTCCCCTGCGGCATTGCTGTGGCCAAGTTCTGGATGCATGTGCACGCCCGATGATGACGAAACGGAACTCCCTCGCTTGGATCTCGGCCATTTGCGCTCGGGTGGATTAACATGGCCGTCGGCTACCAGTTCGCCTGTGCGCTTGGTGCTCCGTCTCTCCAGGAGCCCTGAGGGTTCTGCACTTGCGTGACCCGACAGGAGCCGGCAGGGGTGGGCCGGCGTGCATGAAGTACGGCGCGGCGGCGCCGTTGTTGGACCCTCGTCCTCTCGTTTATGCAAGTGATTCACGGTGAGCCCATCCCCCTCGATCTGAACGGGCTGCTCGGCCGTCAGGCTGTGCGAGGTCCCCAAGAGCGCGAGTGGCGCTGCCGAGCGAGAGAGACCGCGAGGTCTCATCGGCCGCCTTCTGTCCTCGTGTACGGTCGGGCTGGTGGCATGCGTTGGCGCATCGGCGGGCATGGTAGAGCCGTGCTGTCCCATCCCACACCACGTCGCACCGTCCCGAGCCGTGTGCGCCCGGCGCAGGCCCTCCCGCCCTCCCTCCCGCCCTCCCCCCTCTCCCCGCCGTCCGCCTTCGCCTCTCGCTCGCTCTCTCTCTCTCTCTCTCTCTCTCCTATCTCCCTCTCTCTTCCCCTCCCCTCCCCTTTCCTACCCCCACTCCTCTCTCCATAATCCTCTAGATACTCTATAGAGTAGAGGTGATTCTACTCTGGGAGTAGAGTAGAGGTGAATGTAAGAGATGCGGTGAATGAAGTTCCCTTCCTTCCCCCCTCGCCTCTCATGGGCTTTTCCTCCTTATTCTCTGAGCTCTTTTCCTGTTCCCCCCCCCCCCCCCCCCCACTTTCCCTTCCCGCCTCGACGAGAGAGAGCGCCCCTACTCTCTCTCTCCGCTTCCGGCGCGCGGGCGGCCGCCCCCCCCGCGCGGCTCCCTCCGCGAGCCCCCCCCCTGCATAAAATAGCTCGTAAGGATTCAAAGGTCAAAGGGTTGTTCTTGTTATTGTTATGTAGAGTGCACAAAAGGGGCCAGTGGCAGTAGCTGTACTTACTCTCATGAAGTACAGCTACTGCCACTAGCCCCCGGGGAGCCCCCACACCGAAGCATACCCAAAAACGGCAAAACAGGCCTAAATATAATATCTCGGAGATCCCAAATTCAAGACGACGCCGGGCGCGATGCGAACCCGTTCTTCGTTCTTCGTCAGAGCAAGAGCAAGAGCAAGGCTAGTCTCACTCTTGACTCTTGGAGATTGCCTGCGAAGGCGCGCCGGCAGCTGGCGCGGAACGCGGTTCTTGCGGGGAGCTCATGGTCATGGAGCTTTCCTCGGGACCCATGTATGGCCCATGTTGGAAGTGACTACGGGCATTGATTGCGAACGACGCACGGAGGGCGCGGAAGTGCGAAAGGAGGCTTGTGGGGGGTTGTGGCAGGCGACTGCGACTGGGGGTGGCTCAAGCGCGTGCTTGACTTGTATTGACTCGTTGACTCGGGGTGTAGACTCGGAATCTCGGGGGGACTCGCTGGGGAACGTGGAGGGACTCGACGAAGTTGCTACAAAAACACCCACAAGCCACAAGAAACCCAAATAACCAACGACCTAGGCCTAGCTAGGCCAATACTTGTAGTAAGACTCGCCCAAACTTGCGGGCCAAACTTGTGGGATTCTTGCGGCAGCCTGCCCAAACTTGTACTTGTAGCGATTCTTGTAGCAATTCCTGCCCAAACTTGTAGCCATTCTTGTAGCAATTAATTAGGGGTAAGGCAGAGTTTCGGAAATAACACGAAATAACTCGTGAATTTGGGCACATAACACATAACACATAACACACACTCACACGGCCTCCTTCCTGCTCCCTTTTGTTGTTATTGTAACGCAACATCAATGACGCCTGTATCCTGTATCTGATCACAGCGAGTGACGATGAACGATTCGGACCAAACATAATGGCCAATAAAGAAAAGACGCGCTCACACGAAGCGGAGTTTGGAGTCATGCAAAAGGCGATCCTTGCCGCCTCTGCCCACGCGGGGGACTTGGTGTGGTTGCTTGCCCATTGCCCACCAACACAACACCTCCTTCGTATAAATGTCGGCACCTCGGAGTGATCGATGCGAGTCGCGCGGCATGTGCTCAAGTACGTGGGAAGCTTATCAAGGAGTCTCTCTCTGTGTGATTGAAGGCAAATGACTGAATGAAGGAATGTCTACGAGGAGATGAGCCCAAAGTGCGTCCACCTTGCCATGGGCAAAGGCTGGATTGAAGGCGCGCAGCAACCCCGTTTGCCGGTGTTGCTCTTGGCATTGGTACGGAGAGGCGCAACTAACTAAAGACGATCTCGCAAGTAAAAGAAAAAGATCTGAAGATTCAGGGCTACACACCTATTGCTAGACAGCGTACACTTTTGCCACAACACATCAGCCAACGCCCTTATCTCCCTTCTCTCCGCCCCCTCGCCTTTCCCCCCTCGTTCCTTTGTCTTTGGTGTCGGGGGTGCGGCCCTGGTACACTACAGAGGGCTCGGTTTTGGGTAGGACAAATACCGAGGGGAAGGGGCAGTGCCCCCACCCCCCGGTATCACTCGGACACCTGGCCCGTCAGGCATGGCGGGATTCCGGGACTGAAACGTTATGTCCAATTAGCTAGTGGGGTTGGCTAGGATATAACATTGATTATTATTATTATTTAGGCCCAGGCCAATACTTGTTGTGAAACTCGCCCAAACTTGCGGCCTTGCGGCCTAGTGAGTGACCGGGCTACTCTTGCCTCTCCGTCCATGCACACGCCGTCCATGTACACGCCGTCCATGGAGGAGGGGCTGGTCAGAGAGATGGGCAGGCCACGACGGGCCGGGGAGCGGCGAGTCAGGCGGGCCTGTGGCGAGAGGAATGGGCCAGTAGTGCTGTGTGCTCCTGGCAAGCAATCAGGCATGCCAGGAGAGTGGGTGGTTCCTACCCCATGGCAGGGGAGGAGTGGAGAGAGAGGGGGGCTCGTGCCCCCCCATGGGCGAACTAAGTTTAAACTTAGTTGATGATTCACTTGCTTGAGACCCGCGATCCTATATCACGGTGGAGAGCGGTTTAAGTACTACTGCGCTCCTTTCAGTAAGGGCGGGTCCGAGTCAGGGTCTGGAGTCAATTTGGATCACCGCTTGCAACGCCCCTAGCTATCAATCATACCCCGTAGCCATTGCCGAGAATCACGATTTTGGGAGTCGGTGAAGGTAGAGGAAGCAATACAGCTGCTAGCTAACAGGTCCGGGATTGGTGCATCACCACCGCACAACCTTAGGGAAACTAGCCGACTTTCGTCTCGCTGGCCTTCTTATGAAATGCGGCAACCCACTCTTGCACAACATCACAGATGATGTGGAACAGTTCCGCTGCTTGTGTCTTGATCGTTTCCGCCCATGGCTCTGTCGTGCCAAAGTGGCATTGTGGAAAGCCCAGCTCATACCTGAGAACAGGATGAGGCGCAACGTTCAAATCTCAATCGGAAGTAGCAGCTCTACCGCGGGGCCGCGATCCAGAGTCGACGGATGGACAATGAATGCGCTTGGGTGTGGCGCCAAGGCGCCTCTCACAATACGACGGCACCCCATTGCCAAGCTGTGTATCACCACCCAACGGGACTCACATGTAGCTGGTCTCTTTGTCGCCTCCAGGATTATATTTTGTCTCCTGGCCAATATTATATAATCGAATCACGCCTTGCATGTTGTGGTTGGCGGATAGAGGTGCAACCGTACCCTGGAACAAAGGTTGCAATGAGGAGCAAGGGATGCGAGGTCGGAAAAATGGCGCAGGAACAACAAACACGGCACTTCACGCACAAGAGCCAAGCCACGCCATCAGCCACCTAGGTCAAAGTGTGACAGGCCCGCAATTCGAGCAGCTGTCTTGGACAGCCGAGTGCTCTCCCGGATGACATATGTCGTCACCCTCGATTCCGCAAGACCAAGAACGGACTCATCGAGGTTTTACCTTCCAAGAGCAGATAAGAGTCAGATCATAGAAGAGGGCGCGCCGTCCATCCTTGATCTTGAGCGAGGCGTGGATCTATGAGGGGCACAGGGCGCACTAGCTGAGATCGCAAGTGAAAGAAGCAATTGACGGGCGCCGTCGATGAGAGCAGCGTTGCATCTACCGCAGCCATCGTCCATCGAACAAGAAGACCCCGAGAGGATCAGCTCAGCTCCTACTAGTCACATCGCAGATCTTACCTCACTCTGCGCCTCCATCAGACCAATAACGACGATCGTGCACGTGCCTTCATGCTGTGTGCGACCCCGCAGCTTCTCCGCAAGCCAAGTCTTGGCCCAAAAGCCGAAGTCGACTTCTTGGACATATCCTCGAGCAACCCGAGGCGTGCTGACGGCGAGAGTGCCGTGATTTTCGTGGCGTCCTGCGCTACCAAACTTTCCCTCCGGTCCCACCCGCCCGCCATCGCCGTCATCGGGAACGAGAGGCACGCCTGTCCCACGGAGAGCATCAGCCTGGACTTCCCTCTCCTTTTGGAGCGCAGCTTCTCTCTCTTCCTTTCTCGCCTTGTGGTCCAGCTTCTTGAGCCGCTCCACTTCTCGCCGAAGTGTCGCCAGCATGCCGGCGTCGCACGCAGCAGCTTCGCCATCTGTGCTTTTTGTCGCCATTGCGATTGCACGCTCTGCCGCCACTACTGCTGCTCCAAAGTCGCGCCGCATCGCAAGTGCCTGGGAAAGGCGATAGTGAACTTTGGTCATCACGGCCACTTCCACAGCCTCCATGCCGACATCAGCGACCGAACCGCTCGCATGCACTTGGCGCGTAAGTCCTTGCACGAGTTGCGCAGCGGCTCTGCAGCATTGGCACGCCTCCTCCGGCCGACGAAGTTTGAGGAAGGCTGCTGCTGAGTTGGACAGTAGCGTCACGCGCACTGCAAGCCCTGAGTCCTCCTCCTTTGCCAGCGCAAGGGCACGCTGGTAGCAAGCGGCCGCGTCGGAGTAGGCACCTTTTTTGAAGTGCTCGTTGCCCGCCTCCTTGGCGGTCTCGACGGTGGTGTGGGCGTAGGCGCGCTCCATGTGTACAAACTGGATCGGGTCGCGGCGGCGCATTCGGCCTCCCACCTCTGCTTGAGCGAGTTCGTCCTCGTTGAGCTTGAGCCTCCCCTCCCCGTGCATCGCCATCACTGCCTGCATAAGCCTCGGGTCTTCCATCGCCTCCCTGGCAGCCCCCTGACTCGAGAGTGTGCGCAGACGCTCAATCCCTGCGCGGAAGCCGGCATCCGAGATGTGCGGCCGAGTGTCGGGGTGCGCAGCAAGCCGCTCCCAGATGTCCCTCGCGCGAAAGAGTGCAAATGGAGTGCCCGCGATCTCGGCAGGTACCTCCTCCTCATACTCGATCTCCGCCTCGCGCGCGGCGAGCCGCTCATACTTCTCGTGCTGCTCCCTCGCTTCGTCGGCCTCCCGCGCCTCTTCCTCGCTCGCCGTCGGCATGGCGGGGCTACTTACAACACTCTACCGTGCAGAGGAAGCAAACTGTCAGAGTTGTCTTGTTCGTGCTGGTAACTCGGGGGGGGGCGCCGTCGGGTCCCACCGGGTGGTGACCTCCCTCAGGCCGCACAGCCTACAGGCCATGTCGAGCCTGTGGGAGTCCGGTGATCCATGGGGATCGACGCGCAGAAGGCGGGCGGGCTGGGATGCCCTTCCGGCTTCCCAGGCGCTCGAGGCGCCATCTGAGCCGCTGCACTGCGTGCAGCGGCAGCGCGGCAACGAGGCAACGTCGACCGCTCTGAAGTCCTCACTGCAATGCAGTGGACCTGGAGGCAGGTGAGGCCATGGATCGGTCGCTCGCCGAACGCAAGCAAGCAGTGTGTACCACACTGTGGCTCGATGGTGTCTTGCTGGACGCTGATGGGCAGCAGTGGCAGTGGGAGTGTTGGCGGGAGCACCCCTACAGTGTATCCGAGTACGTCCAGAAGGAAGGCGGCCGCCAGAAACGTTGGTGCATTCGGCTGGGGTGTGCTCGCGTGCTGTCTCGCACGCAGAAACACCACCGGAGTGCTGTGCCTGTATGCGTCAAGTGCAAGCTATAAAGTCGCGTTCCGTCAAAAGAGGGCCAGGTGATAATTTTGTTTTTACCCAGAACGCTTGTTTTCTTTTTAAGACCAAAAGCGTTCAATTATCCCCATCCCTGCTAACACCTTTCATTGTCACCTGGAGGTTACTTGACTCAACTTGACACTTCACATGTTGAAACACACACGTGGTCTGACTCCATTCACTCGATTTGGGGCAGGGTCGATATCTCGTTGAAATCACGATCCACGTCTCACACAGAGCACTGATGAGTGTATGTGCCTACCACATATTCGTACGATTACACGTGCAATTCATCGAATGCCCTTGGTCCATGTCGTGAAGTGACGACTGACTGGGCATTCACCGAAAACAACGTGCACCTTGACAGTCACAACGTTAAATGTGAACCGGGTGAAGTCATCACGCGCTTCAAACTGGAGCAACATCCTACCGCAGATCGAATTAGAAGAGCTAACTAAACCTTTTAATAGTCTCACCGCGCACGCAGCCGTGGACCCTCTACTTTCTACTCACGTAGGAAAACTTTCCACACCCCCACGCTCCCAGCCCTTCTCCCCCCGCCATCAGGCGGCTCCCCCCGTGCACTACTAGGGGGATTGGGGTGAAGGGCTTAGATATGGTCCGGTGGCCCGCGCCTCCCCCCGGTGATCTGTTCCCTCTCTTCCTCCTGTGTCTCCGAGTGGGCGGCGACCTCAGTCCCGACTTATCCTGTAAACAGGTACGGGACTTACCTATTTTTCGGTGGGCGGAGCTCCGCTCCGCCCACCCCCTTCTCCGCGCTCTCTCTCCCCTCTCCTGCGGCACGCGCGATGGCGCGCCTGCGGCAGGCCTGCAGCTGCCCATTGGCGACCCTGGAGGCTCATGGAGGCCAGCTCAGGGGGCAGAGGAGGCTGGGGCTGGGCCCTGGCCTCCCCTGCCTCTCCCTCGCTGGCGCTCCTGAGCCTCAGGGGCCCCCACGCTGCACCTGTCTGCCTGTCGAACAGGGGGGGAGGAGGGGTTGGAGCAATGGGCTGGCCACGCCGGGCCAGGATGGGCGAATCAGGCGAGCCTGTCAGTGGGAGAGAGGGTCAGCAGGGCAGTGGCCTCCTGGCAAGCCATCAGGCGTGCCAGGAGGATGGGTGGTTCCTCCCCCATGGCGGGGGAGGAGTGGAGAGAGGGGGGGGCTCGTGCCCCCCCATGGGCGAGCTAAGTATAAACTTAGTTGTCGAATTAGAAGAGCTAACATTGCGTACCGAGGAGGCGGCGGAACTTCGAACGTCGGCGCGGAGAGGCGAGAGGAGGGGAGAACTGGCTCGGAAAGACTCTCTTTTGAAGAAGGGAGGGGACCCACGAGGCTCTCTTCCCCGGGGGACTTCGACCCGTACGATTCGAGAACCGAAGAAGAAGAGACGGGCTCATGACGCGGGGACAATGAAGATTTCTCAAGGGGAGAACTCGACATGGCGACCGGAGCCGAAGGCGCGAGCGAAGATTTTGTGCTTGTCAGAGCAAGGCCCCTGCCCTCCCCAGTGCTCCGCTAGCTTGCTTGCCGGCACATGTGCGCAGGTTCGGCCTATCTCACACATCTCACACCGCCTGCCTCGCTCGCTCGCAGCCACGCGCAGCTCACGAGCCGGCGCAGTGACTGGCACTGGCACGGCCGAACAGAGGGAGCGCAGCGTCGGCGTCGAGGAGGACGAGGACGAGGAGATGAGCGCGGAGGATAGCGAGAGCGAGAAAGAAGAGCAGCAAGGAGAGCGAGGATGGCGGCGCGACTTGGACCTCACTGACCTCACAGGCGAGCCAGGGTGCCAGGGTTCGACAGCAACGCCCTGATGGTGGGCGCTAGATAGACCATGGTGACGCGAAGGCATTTCTGACAGGTCTCCTTGCATGGTGGTCAGGGTC
>CM030932.1:1336792-1338173 GCA_018136815.1 Isochrysis galbana
CATCTAGCATTACGCTCAAGCTTATCACCATGGCACGCAACGGAGGGCTAGTGGTGGCCTCTGCCATGTGTTTCGGCGAAGAGATCACCTTGCTCGAGGCAGTTGGATATGCCGGGCTTCTCTTTTTCTTTGGCGCGTATACTGCCGTGAAGCAACAAGAAAGTGAAGCGGCCAAGCAAGCACAGGTCGAAGACCCTGAACTCGTGACCCTAAAGACAAATGGGGGGGCGACAACACCAAGGGTGGAAGAGCTTTTGGAAGTGCAGACGCACAAGCCATGTCTGCGCCGAGCGTTGACCACGTGATTTCATTGTGAAGAAAAACATCGTTCACAATAGCAGGTTTTTCTGCCCTCGTGCTTTGTACTTTTGATGGATCCAGCGCAACTGCTTATGGTTGACATGCCTTCATGCTTGATACTTGAGCGACGGACCCGTGTGTGCAATGCGGTGTGTAGGTGCCTCTGGTGCGACGTGGGAGAGGGCTGACGTGGGCTATTGATATTTTAAAATCTTAATAGTCTCACCGCACACGCGGCCGTGGACCCTCTGCTTTCTACTCACTACTCACGCAGCAAAACTTTCTACACCCCCACTCCCCCGACCCTTTCCCCCCGCCATCAGGCGACTCCCCCCGTGCACTACTAGGGGGATTGGGGTGAAGGGCTCAGATATATATGGTCCGGTGGCCCGCGCCCCCCTCCGGTGGTCCGTTCCCCCCTTCCTCCTGCGCCTACCGGGCTGGCGGCGTCCTTAGTCCTTAGTCCTATTAGTCCCGACTTCTCCCGTAAGCACAAGCGCGAGACTTACGTACCATTTCTTCGGTGGGCGGAGCGAGAGCTCCGCCCACCCCCTTCTCCGCGCTCTCTCCCTCCTCCTGCGGCACGCGCGATGGCGCGCCTACGGCAGGCCTCCAGCTGCCCTCTGGCGACCCTTGGAGGCTCCTGGAGGCCAGCTCAGGAAGCAGAGGAGGCTGGGGCTGGGCCCTGGCCCTGGCCTCCCCTACCTCTCCCACGCTGGTGCTTTTGGGCTCCAGGGGCCCCCACGCTGCACCTGTGTGCCTGTCGACCAGGGGGGGAGGGGGGGTTGGAGCGACGGGCTGACCACGCCGGTCCAGGGTGCGCGATCTAGGCGAGCTTGTAGGGAAGAGAGTGAGTCAGCAGGGAAGTGTGCTCCTGGCAAGCCATCCGGTATGTATGCCAGGAGCGTGGGTGGTTCCTCCCCCACGGCGGGGGAGGCGTGGAGAGAGGGGGGGGCTCGTGCGCTCGTGCCCCGCCATGCGTGAACCAAGTATAAACTTAGTTGACGTGTGCTATTGATAGTTCGAGGTCACCATTCGGTGAGAGTCGTATGTGTATGTGGACGTGTGGACGTGCCTTTCA
>CM030932.1:1338273-1370654 GCA_018136815.1 Isochrysis galbana
TAATAATAAAGAAGCTAGAGTGTACGAATACCTTAGTTTGTGTTGCGGGTAGGGGGAGTCCGTTCCCGCGCTCGAGAGGGCCGGTTCCCCCCTCTCGCCCGCCGGGGTCCTCCGGTCCTCCGAATATCCGGTTCGGCCGAAGACCCACCTCGGCACCTCAGCGGTCCTCTTCCCCCTCCCCCCCTCCCTTTCCGGTATCCCGGTATCCCCAGGGGGTCACGGCCCCGCGGCCGCGGGGGGGGGGGGGGGGGGGGGGGACGCTCGTGTTTCTCTGTGCAGCCCCTGAAGGCTAAGTTTATACTTGGTTGCGATGGAGCGCGCCGGCGTGCCTCCCCTCCCTTTCTTCCGGGTCCCCCGCCGAAGGCGGCCCCCCTGCCCTCATGGACCAGTCGCTGGTAAAACGGCCGCGTCCGCCCTCAAAAGCCGAACAGGTGCGTGCGCCTTGCGAGGGGGAAGGTATAATCAGGTTCTTGATTTTGTGCCTTGGGTCGGGTATCACAAGGAGCGCAGCTGGCTTGAATGAGGATAACGCGGCGCGGCGTTGAGCGTTGAGAGGTGCGGTCGTCATCCTTGCTGGGCTCACCCTTCTTCCTCTTCCTGTGATCCCCCGGACGCGGTCCGCTATGCGATCCAGCGCGCTCATTGCCTTCCGGGACTCACGCCATCGATCCATTGAACGCTGAGGATACAGGTGAACGTGGAGAAGCCTCCAAGCGGATGGAAGAGGTACTTCTAGAACGTCTCACTCTTTGACGTCTTCTTCTTGCTCACCCGCAGTTCCTCAACGAGTTCGTCGTACGGTCGATTGATTCCTTTGTCGAGCACCGGCGCCCCTAGCTTCCCAACGCTTGCAACTGAGTTTATACTTGGTTGCGATGGAGCGCGCCGGCGTGACTGCCCTCTCCTCCGGCCCCCCCGCCGAGGGCGGCCCCCCTTGCCCCCACCCATGGACCAATCGCTCTTGTGGCGAAAGCACTCGGCCTCGCCGAGAGAATCGCCTGAGGCTGAGTTCGAGACACATCTCCCTCCCCGAGCAAACCCCTGGCGATAGCAACACCACGAGCGAAAGACAACCCACTAACGACGCGACACCCACGCCACAACAAAAGAGAAACGGGCCACCCAGAGGCACAAGAGAAAGACGGGAACAGACCACTAGGGGCCGGTGCACCCCGCCCAACCCAGCCCCCCCCGCAACCTAGGCCCCTAAGTAGAGCACGAGGGGAGTTGCCGCAAGGCGGGAAGTGAGGGAGAGGAAGGGAAATGGGCGTGGCTGAAGTAGTTAACCCCACAGCCACGCGCGAGGCGAGAATATTAAATGGTTTTTTTGAGCTTCCTAAATAGCTAGTAGGCGAGTAGCCCCGAATCTTCAGAAAGATTTTTTTTTTGAGCTTCCTAACGCTTGGCGCCCCCGTAGTCAGCCCAGTCCTTTGAGGAGATGTTCCAGAAGACGGAATTGGGCTCACCTGCAGCATGAAAGTGCCTTCCTCCTCTTCTCCTCCTCCAGCTCGAGCTCTCCTCCCTTCTCACCATGGGCCAGCACTTCGTCTTCCGGGCGCAACTACCGCGATCCAAGGCGTACGAGGAAATCTGGAACCCAGCGAGCCACAGCAGTTCTGCAGTTCTGCGCTCACATGCAGGAGGGCATGAGTGGGGGTCGAAACCGGCGCCCACCGTGTCACAGAGTTGATGGGAGGGTCTTGGACATCGGAGAAGGAAAAGAAGACGAAGAAGATGAAGATTTAAGGATGCCTAATCTGTGAACGCGGAGCAAGAAGACGAGCAAGAAGATGAAGATTTAAGGTTAAGGTTGCCTAATCTGTGAACGTGGAGCGCGTTCTGAAAGTTCAAAGAGATGTGTCCACCGTGGATAAATAAAGGTTGGCATTCGGGTGAGAGTATATGAATATTGTTGTCAACGACTATGGACATTCGATGGCTCATTTGAGTGATGCCCCATATTTGACGGAACGCGACCTAAGGCCTAAGGAACTAGTCACACCATTCCCTAGTCCATGCTGTTATATCCTAGCCAACCCCACTGACACAACTTTTCAGCCCCGGATTCCCGCCATGCCTGACGAGCCAGGTGTCCGACAAATGTCGAGGGGAGGGGGCACATCGACTATGGAATGGTGTGACTAGTTCCTTGGTCAACAAAACGATTTGACTTGGGAACAGAGTTAGAGCTAACAACACTCCAAATTTTTGCAGTCACGATCCGAGTTTTTGCAGCATTCTCACCTGCGGACACCCTCCAAAATCCAACTTGACCGGGGCTGATCGCAGTGAGAGTATGGTCCGGAGGTGGTGAAATCACCACATTGCGCTAGAAAACTGGCATTCAAAGTAGTAGGTTTCTTTTGCCATTTTGCCATCCTCTGCATCATCACATATGCTCGAAAGAGGCCAGCGTCTCTTGATGCTGCCATAATCTCAGCGCTGGTACGAAACGATGTGGCCCCCCCTGCGTTGCCAAATCAGATTGTACACTGCTGTCGTTGCGTGCATGAGCACCACCAAGGCATATCCATGCCGTCTACATCCTGGCTTGTTGGTTATGCTTGCTTATCCTCCGCTGTGGCACGTGCGGAAACCTTCAGCCTCATCGCGCCCAGCAAGCCCGTGTAACATGCAGCGAGAGTGTTGGTATTGGCTTGTACGATCAGCACATCCAGTGCTTGTATGGTGGTGGCAGCAGCCCTTGAGTCTAGCACGACTGCAGAGCCTTGTGTTAGCGCCTTGGCTGCTAGCGTCCCAACAATGGCCTCAGCGCCCAAGATGGCAAGCCCAATCCCCACAAGGTTGATGGCGGTTCCTACGAAGAGAGCCTGACGAGCAGATGAGACGGCCGATTCGCGCGTCCATTTCTCGGGCTTGCGTCGCATACGACGGGCTAAACGGGTGTAGCCCCACGACCAGAACGTTGAGGTGAATGAAGCACCGCATGCACCCAAGGCGAGAGCGCGTCCGAGGAGAACGGGAGGTCCAACCGCCGGCATAGTGACCGAATTGGCAAAAAGGAGAAGGACGGCCGAGACGACCGAGAGGGAACCCTGCACCCACCAATTGAGCCATCCCCACGCCCAGAGGCGCGAGGCGAGGGTCTCGAGTGGCGGCGTCAGCGCCCCCGCCTCTGAGGCGAGAGGCGGGCGGGCGCGGGGGGTTGCGGGCATGCATGCCCGTGTAACAATGGGTGTACACGCCGACCGTGCCTTCGCACGCACCTCGAGCGGCGGCAGCAGCACCAACCCGGCAGCGCCACCGACTGCTGCCGCAAGCATCAGCGCGAGGCGTGCCATCCGACGAGGAGAGAGAGGTCTCATAAACGCTGAATTCTTAGTAGGAGGGGTAATATTCTAGTAGTAGTATTACATAGACATAGAGTAGAGGATGTCAGAGTTTTCCTGTTTGTGCTGGTTTAACCTTAGTTCTGTCGGAACGTAGCCTCATCGGCAACGGAGCCCCTACCCCACGACGAGGGTGTGCGCGGTTGGTGCTTGGCTTGTCCAATGTATGTGGCTAGGCACGCTGGCCAACAAGATGCTCTAAAGACCAAGATCAAAGATGCTCTCTCTTCCCGCTCGCCCTGGCCCGACCGGATGACCGGATGGCAGATTCAAAATGCCTCAACCTCAAGCAAGACTGGGGCGATCAAACACACAACTAAGGTTAACAAACCTCTTGATATTCTCGCCTCGCGCGTGGCACTAGGTTTCGCTTCTGTAGCCATGCCCTTTCCCTTCCCTTTCCCTCACCACCCGCCTTGCGGCAACTCCCCTTGTGCTCTACGTCTCTACGTAGGGGCTCAGGTTGTAGGGTGGGGCTGGCTGGGTTGGGCGGGGTGCACCTGCCCCCAGTGAGTGTTCTCGCCTTTCTCCTGCGCCGCTGGGTGGCTGTTTCTTTCCAATGATTTTCGCATATCGTGTCTCCGCCGATTTCCGATTTGTCTTATGGCTTATGGCTCATGGCATGTGGCAGAGAGGGAGAGAACGAGGGCTCGAGGGTCCAAAACACAATTCGGACTCATCGGTCATCGGCTCGGACTACGAAATAAAAGCCGACAGCGAGGGGGGGGAACTGCGGGGGGAGGGGGGGGGACTGCGGAGGGGGGAACTGCGGAGGGGAAATCTGCGGAGGGGGGAATCTGAATATCGCGAGTGGCCCAGCTCCGCTATCGCCAATTCTTACCTTAAACGCGTGGACAATTACCGTAACGGTAAAAATAAAAATCAAATCCTCGAATTTCGAAACGAAAATCGGCGAACCAGGACCAGGATTTGAACCCAGGGAGCAGGGAGAATCCGAATCCGCACGCTTCGCGCGACCACGACGAACATAGATAGAAGATGGTATACCACGAAGAATATGTGTCTTGTGCCATCACTTCAAGGCGTGCGGGCAGGTGCGTTGAGGAGTGACGTGATAGTACTTGGCTGGTTAGTGGGAGTAGTGGTACTACTAACGCTAACGCTCCGATGTTTTATTATTATTATTATATCTTATATCTTATATCATCGCTCATCGCCGCCACGCAGGTAGAGGTAGCTGACGATCGTTGATTTGTGATCTGCGCCAGCCGCCAGCGGAGCGAATGGACACTCGACAATCGCCGCCGCGCGAACGCCTCCATGGTGTATGAGGCCGCGGGGCGCTCCAGCGGCCGGAGAAGCGGAGAAGCGGCTACGCGACGACACTCGACACTCGATGCTCGATGCGCCTCGCGGGCTCCTTGCCGCTGCCGCCGCGGCTATCACGGACGGAGATCCGAGAAGAGCTAGCGCGCGGTGGCCCAAACAAAAGTTCTCGATGGCTCGACGGGAAAATCATCGTACTATTAAAAACAAAAGTTCTAGATGGAGACCTAGGAAACAAGTACTACTACTCTAGTAGTAGTACGTACGTAGTGCTACTATCTCGCGAAACCCACGAACGGGGTTCTTGGGGAGGTGAGTGTAGAAGAGCTTGAAAACAGGCAAAAGAAGAAAACCTAGGAGTACTTTAGATAAAGGAGCTGTCGAGTCGGGGAGGCAGCGAGTCCTGCTCTGCCCGGGTGGCACGGGCTGCAGCCGCCGGATGGCGTCCGCAAGTGCACCCGAGCCCTCCGGCTCCGTGAGTACCACCACAACGGAGATTTTGAGTGCGGCTGTGAGAAGTGCTCCTACCGGCGATGCACCGACGCGATTGACGCTTAAGCTTCGGAAGGGAAGGCGACGAGTCCGTTTTGCCGAGGAAGTGGTGGACAACGAGGAACTCAATCGAAAAAAATCCAAGTGTTGCTGTCAGTATCATCGCCCGAGAGCATTCGACGAAAGCTCAGATGAGGAGGAAGACGCGTTCGGGATACTTCGGCAGCATCCGTTCCTGTCAGCTGGCGAACCATCTGGTGATGCCCAGTGTCAGCGGCCTGATGAAGCAGATGCTTGTTCCTGATTGAGGACGAATGCCAAATGGCTCGAACGTTCATTTTTGCCGCAAGCATACGTTTGCGGAGCTAAGGACCCACAATCGCTTCTCTTTTCTCTTGCTAGACGATCCAACTACTCTTGCGACGGTCTCTTCCCATACTTGGTTGTGGTTGTGTATGCTACTGGGTCCTCCAAGATCCGGGATCAAGATCCTCATGCTTGCTGGCTATGCATGTCAATGCATGTCATTCGTTGCATGTCGCATGTGATTGCTCATGCCTTTTCTCGGCAAGTCTGCTTTTGCGCTCATTGTCCAATATGAACTGCGCTCATTGTCCAATATGAACTATCCACTGCCACTAGCAACAAGCAACTATAGCCTGAAAGGTCTTGGCAGTCTGCGATGAATTGTAGTGTAGTGCGTGTTGTGTGTTGCAGAGAGTTAAGCGAGGGTCGAGGGTTACCTAGGAAGCCAAGACAATTCCGTCAAGCGGCGCACTGCGAGTTAGCACTGTGTTCTGCTGCTTCTGCTCCTTTGGGCCTTAAACTCAAAACGACCGTCGGTCGGAGACCATAATTGTCGGCCGGAAACCATAAAATGGGGTTTGTGTTTGTTTTTATAAAGAGTTTTTCAATAGCTACTTTGAAACATGAATGGCTAGCATAGATTCAAAAAAAGAAAGAAGAGAAAGTGTGCACAAAATGTGTAGACATGCTACTCCTACACACACACGCACACCGTCCCCGCACAATATACATCCACATCCCGGATGGGACGTCAGGCTTTTATCAGGTTCAAATAGAAGGTCGTCAGGTCTATTATTGGACCTGATAACCTGCTATCAGGTAGGGTGTGGAATAGGTTTGGTTTGAGGCTATCTAGTTAGAAACTATTCGTGAAATTTGCTAACTTGTTAGATACTATTAGCTCTGAAGCACTAACTTGTTAGATACTATTAGCTCCTCTGAGCTCCTTAATATCTAGATATATAATATAACTAGATAGTAGGTGCTCTCCGAAGTTTTATTTTAGCACCCCCTACTATGAATATCGCCCCCCCTCCCGCATCATTGTTGTCCCCCCCCCCCCACTTGCTCCTCCGCACATGGCGGTGAAACTGTTCGCCGCGGTGCGCGCCAGTGCTGTGGGGATGCCGTTGGCCCCAACGTCCGACAAAGACGACCCGTCGGACGCAACCGGAGAAGCAGATGTGGATGATCTTCAGATCTACTTGGGCCGATGCCCAAGGTATCAAACATGGACATAGACATCCTCGATTGGTGGAAAGCGCGCGATCACGACAAGACGAAGCAAGATGCCGCGACTGGCAGGCCCTAGGGGCTTTCGACGTTGGCGAAGATGGCTCGTCAATACCTAGGGCGCCCGGCTTCTTCTGCGGGGGTGGAGCGCGCATTCTCCAAAGTTGGGAAGCTGCATGATGATTTGAAGTTTGCTCAGATGGATGAAACATTAGAGCATGCTTTGCTAGTTGCAGCCAACTGTCAGTGAGTGCGTATGTGTGGCGCTTGCGTTGTCGTATTTGTCCTTTCGTATGCACAGCCCCGAACCCAGCACTCGCGCACCTGGCTAGGGCACTATCTACCCTGTTAATACTATTGGCAATATTTACTATCTTGTTAGATACTATTAGCTCTGAAGCACTAACTTGTTAGATACTATTAGCTCATTTTGCTCCCTCTATGCCTATTATCTAGATATCTAGGTATCTTGTTCCACACCTTACTATCAGGTCGAAGGTATTAGAAGTTAAATTCCAATTTTATATTCATAAGTGAAAGAAGGAACGTGGTGCGTGGCCGTGCGGCCGTGCGGCCGTGCGGCGATGGCAACGAGCGACAACAGCAGCAGCTCCCTCAGCAGTTGCAGCAGGGCCCATGACTGGGGCGGACAACCGCTGGAGGACCTCGAGGGTAGCGCATTGGAGTGGTCCACCATCGTCGAGACGGATGGGCGTGCAATAAACCAATTAATGTTTTATCCTAGCCAACCCCACTAGCTAATTGGACACAACATTTCCGTCCCGGAATCCCGCCATGCCTGACGAGCCAGGTGTCCGAATGCTACCGGGGGGAGGGGGCACTGCCCCCTCCCCTCGATATTTGTCCTCCCCCCAGTGCACGCACCGACCCCGCGCACCCCAGCACGTCCTCTCCTCGAGTCCACGCTGGGGGAAAACCCCTTTCGGGTAAAAACAACGCAGGGGGGGGGGGGGCACTCGTGAGATAGGAGCCCAGAAGCGCTAATCACTCCTCGCCTAAGCGAGTGGCCGCGGCGAGCCGCGGCCCTTCCCTCCTGGCTCTGGCGCCCCCGTCTTCTCTTACCCAAATGGGGCGAGAAGACACGTAAACGCCGGAGGGGAGAGCTGCCACTCTCCCCTCCCCTCCCTCTTCCCTCTTCCTCCTCTCTTCCCTGCGGCGGGGGCCCATGGCGCGCGCCTGCGGCCCCTCTTCAGGTCCCCAGGACGCCGGCAGGGGCCTGGGAGCGCAGCTCAAGGGGCAGGTGAGGCTGGGGCATGGCCCTGGCCCCTCCTGCCTCTCCCTCGCTGGCTCTCGAGCCCCTGCCAGTCGACTGGAGCTGGCTGGGGGGTCCCGATCAGGGGGGCCCAGGGGGAGGAGGGGCTGGTCAGAGGGATGGGCAGGCCACGACGGGCCAGGGCGGGCGAGTCAGGCGTGCCTGTGGGGAGAGGGATGGGTCAGCAGGGCAGTGTGCTCCTGGCAGGCCATCAGGCGTGCCAGGAGAGCGGGTGGTTCCTCCCCCATGGCAGGGGAGGAGTGGAGAGAGGGGGGGGCTCGTGCCCCCCCATGGGCGAACCAAGTATAAACTTAGTTGACGGATGGGCGTGCAAAGAACGTGCGCCCGAAGGCCTGCATCTTTTGCGGGCACATCTACGTAGGTGGGCCACTGAACATTCGGCAGCATTTGGATCGGAGGATGCCCAAGCGCAATGTGCGCGCGTGCCGACCGAGGGTGGAGTGGATGGAGAGGCACTCAGAAGTGGTTGGGGAGCTGCGCCGGCGCGCAAGGGCAGCAGAGCAAATGGCAGCTTGTAAGAGGGAGCAAGAGGAGAATCGGATGCAAGGCCGAGCGATGGCGGATGATACGAGCGCATGCTGTGGAGGAGCTCTCACATCCCAATCTCCCATACCTCCGCACTTCAAGGCGGTCACCGTTGAGGATGTTGCAGAAGCATGGCTCAAAGTGCTCGTGAAGAAGGCGCTGCCCCTCGACTTGGTGGATGATCGCCTCTTTCGCGAGGCGATCGCTGTAAAAGCGAAATGCGGCTCCAGAAATGTACTCGTGGGTGCAGAAGTTCGGATGCCAACAAGGAAGACTTTCACCCAAAAGATTTTGCCCGCGTTCGACAGCCGCCTCGATGAAAGCATTCGGAAGAAAGTGCACAATATGGCTGGGCTCACTGGGGTTACCTTAATCTCTGATGGTTGGACAAACGTGCAAAGCAAACCAATCATCAATTGTCTCGCATCCTTGCCAGTGGGTGCATATTTCATTGCAGCTCAAGACACTTCAGGGGCGACAAAGGACGCGGCATACATCAAAGACTTCATTGTGCAGCACATTCAAGCTTTTGTTTGGGGCTGAGCATGTCGTAGCTGTGTGCATAGATGGTGCTTGCACAGCAGCCTTCCCTCTCATCCAACACGCGTGCCCTCAGGTGTTCTCTGTTATTTGTCCTACCCATAGCTTGGACAATTTCGTGAAGAACATTTTCAGCGACAAGGTCACGATTCGCGTGAAGAGCCTCAATGACCGGAAATTCCCTTGGAACGAGCCGAGTCGCGGCGGCGCGCTCCATCGCGTCTAAGTATATAAACTTAGTTGGAAGAGTGGGGTGAAGACGAGAATTGTGTCAACATGTTGGAAAATAGAGGCATTGGGTGCTCTCCGTGGAAGAGATTGATGGTTGTGAAGTGCCCTCCCATGTTGGGTGCAGTGATGGTAGAGGTTTCCACCATGGGGAGGGCAGCTGAGCTGCCCTCCCACAGCATGAGGTGCTCTTGGGGTGTGAGGGTTTCCCACTGTTGGAGGGGGTCTCAAAGACCCCCTCCATGCTACGCAGAGCCATCGTGGCAACCCGTTAGGTGCCAGTGCCAGTGCTCGCCACCCCGCGCGCTCGCGCGGGTGTGGTTTGGATGGGCTGGATGGGCTTTGAGAGGGCTTTCTGACGAGCCGCCTCGGGCGGCGTGGGGCGTCCCAGGTGGGGCGCAGTCGCGAGGGTTGCCTGAGGCTCGGGAGCGGTCGCGGCAAGCTGCATTGTTCAAACTATAACAATAGTTTAAGCAGGTCTCAAAGTCTCAAACGACGAAACTCTGGCCTGTCCCTACTAGCAGTGAACGTAAGCCATGGGTCTGGATGCCGCCATCTCTAGCGAAGAATCGTTGCTGGCCTATGTCTTTGACGCTTGAGCACGTTTCAGCCTCAAAGGTAAGCTTGTACCTCTTCTGGGAAACAGCAATGATTGGGGACGAGGGTTTCGCCTTTGGCGATGGGGGAGCGTCGTTAGAGTTTTTCTTGTTGTGCGAGTATAACCTTAGTACTGTAGTCCGTAGCCTTCAATGGCAACGGAGCCCCTCCCCCGCGATGGGGGTGTGCGCGGTTGGCGTATGGCTCGTCCGGTGTATGTGGCTAGGGATGCAGGGATGCTAGCAAACAAGACCTTCTACAAGACTACAATTACAAACGCACGTGGACCCCCCCCCACCTACATCTCTACATCTCCTCATTAGTCATTAGGCCAGTACATAAATAGAAGCTAGAAGAGCGGCGACTTCCTCCACTCCCAACGCTTGCTGCCCCCTTCACTCCCTCGCGATCGAGAGAGAGAGAGAGGGGGGGGGGGGGGGGGTTCTTTTACTCACTACTTTTACTTTACCTTCTTCCGCACGGCGCCTCGTTTCCCTCTCTCCCTCTCCTCCCACACGGTGGCGACGGCGGACGGGCTGTTTGCTGCCCGCCAGAGGGGAAAAAAAACAGTGAATGATGTAGATGACACACAACACAGCTCCGCTTGCTCTCGCGCGGCCTCTCCCCCCGTGTTATTTATTGTATATACAGCATAGAACTCTAGTACACGAGGGATAGATTCTCACGGGAGAAAGGGCCTCTTTCCTCCGCTCCCCTCCCGTCTGTGTCCCCCCCCCCCGCCCCCTGTCCCCCCCCCCCCTCCCTCTCTCTCCCCCCTTCCCCATCCCTCCCCCCCCCCCCCTTCCTAGCGGGCCATGCGGGCCGCCGCCGTCGGCGGCGGCCCGCGCGCACTCCCGCGTTCGCTCGGTGACTCGGCCGCGCCCGAGCGGCGGAGAGTCACCTTGCTAATCGCCGCCATCCTCTCCATCAGCCTCACCGGAGGCACCGTCTATGGCTGGCCCGCGATGCGCATCATGCTGCTCCGCGAGAATGTGCTGCACGACTCGCACTGCTCTCCTCACAACTCATCGAGCGCGAGCACGGCGCCCAATACAACCACGCGTGATACATTCACCGACCAGTGCGGCAGACTGCCAGCGCACCAGCAGCGGGCCTTAGGCTGCAAGCACGCCGACACGACGCCGCACGGCAGAGCGCGCAGGAGAAGTGGCACGGATGGCGGGTGTGGGTGCGAGTTAAGGAGTAATGGTGAATGTGACTGCTCGCAGCAGACGAGTAGGGGTGAAACTGGGAATGAGCCTCGCGCTGCCAACTGCGAGGAAGGAGCCTCGTGCGCCCGGCTGCGCCAGTCAGCACCACCTGACGCGCTGCAGCAAGGAGAGCCTCAGCACACCAAGCGCACTGCTTACGACTCGGGCGAGTGCGACGCGCGCGAGCTGCTCTTCGGCGCCGTCTACGTCGTGGGTTCGTGGGCCAATCAGTTTGGGCGACTTCCTGCTGGCCTATTGCTCGACCGGATTGGACCAAGGCTAACATCAACCACATCTGCGCTTGTGTTGGCCATGGGCGCCCTCATCTTTGGTCTGGCTAGCTCGTCGGTCGGCGGGCTGCTCATTGGATTCCTCTTGCTCGGCCTGGGTGGTGCTGGCCTTCAAATATCGGTCCAGTCAACTGCGGCACTCTTTCCGCGCCATCGGTCGTTTGCCATGTCGTGCATGTCGGGTGCATACCAACTGGCAACCGGGATTTTTGTAGTCTTTGAGGCCATCCACGACCCGGGAGTACTAGGCGACCTTCCTCGACTTTCGCTAAGATGGCTGATGTTCATCTACGTGATCATCTCGCTGGCGCTTACCGTGCTCAGCTTTATGACATGGCCTCGGAGACCCTTCTCGGCGCCAGCTGCTGGATCATCATGCAAAGCAAGCACGGGCATGGCAGTTGACAGCCGGCGGGGCATCACGCCACTCGGCCAGCACAACAGCCCTGGCACGCCTAACGAAGTCTCTACAAATGACGAGTGGCCGACTAGGCGCGAGTACGAAGGGGATGCATCGGCGGGCGCGCTGACTGTCACCCTCAGTGCCCTCCAGCTTCAGGGGCTGTCGACGTCCCTTGGGTCCGAGACGAACGTGCAGGCTGGATCCGTGATGAACGCGTGTGCGGGGTCCGAGATGGACGCGCAGGCTAATCACTCTGCGAGCGACATCTTGCCGATGCCACCGGCGCGGCCTGCAGCGGCCGCCGCATCCTCCGAGAATGGAACACAAGCGCTCCGAATGCAGCCCTTTCGAGCTCAGGTCTTCTCGGTCGAGTTTTACCTGGTCCTCTTCTGGTTTGCGCTCAACATGCTTCAGTGCCAATTCACCGTTGGTTCCATCGGCATTCAGCTCGAGCTGAAAGGTGCGCTGACTTCGTAGATCACAGCGAAGGACCCTGAGAGGCGGGGTCCGTCGCAGCGCGCCTGACGCGATCGTACTCTTACCTTGTACTTCCAACTCGGTGCTGGACGGAGGGGGTGTGATCGTAGGAGTGGATGGCCCCAAACTTGGGTCGACCAACACTCCTCTGTCCGCGCAATAAAGCTATTGGCAACACTTGTAGCTAGACCTGGGTAGCCGCTCCAGCAGCGGAGTGCCGCTTCTCCTTACCTCATCCTTATTGGCCCTCATTCCCTGCCATCGCTATGCTTATCTTCCGTGTAGAACATCTCGCCAAGCCAGGCGCTTCCACATAGCGGGTGTGCATCCATGAGTCATCGTTGACCGTGCCCCCTCGCGGCTGGCGTAGGCGATGATACTCACTCAGCAACATCCTTCTTTGGGACAGCGTTATCGCTTGCATTCATTGTTGCGCCGCTTGTTGGCGCCGCGATCGACTTTTTCGGTTTCAGCATTGTGATGACTGTTGTCACGGTTGAGCTCATTTTGACCGATGCGCTCCTCCTCTTCCCCAGCTTGTCCATAGCATATCCGATGTCAATCATCTATGCTGCTGGGCGTGTGTCGCTTTGGGCAACCTTCTTCTCGTATTGTGGAGCTGTATTTGGCTTCGTCCACTACGGTAAGCCACCTCTGAATGATCAGATGCTAGGAAAGATATGGGCGGGTCGACGGTGTTTGTTGGGCCCTGCGGCTCGTCTCAATGCATCTTGACTCGCACGCATCTCCCCCAGCATTGATCAGCAATTGTTTGTGGCCCGGAACGTGCAAACACCCAGTCTGCCAGGCCTGCTTGCGTAAGCCATTGACGAAACACTCCATTCCACCAAGCATGAATTGGGTGGTCTCGGCAGGCGCCCCAAGCTTGCTATCACCGTCACACGCCCAAGCGAGATCCTTGTCGCCCGATAACAAAAAAGCTAATGATGCTGTGTGTGCACGCGGAACTGCAGGAAAGATTGTTGGATTGCTTATGATGCTGGCCTCATCGTTTTCGCTTCTTCAATATCCTCTTCTTGACCTTGCCATCAGCAAAAATGACGCAAGCCTTTCGAACAGCTCCTCAGACTTCACCATGCCCAACGCCCTTTTCATAGGCTTGCAAACAGCCACCCTGCTCGCCATTCCTCGTCTCGGAGCGGCCGAGGGTGCCCGTCTCGAACTCGATGGGCCGAACAAGGAGGTCGGCCGGCACATGAGCCGGATATAGGACCGTAGGTGCATCGTCAACCCCGATGTGGCTCCTACCCCGGTCGTAACTGTTCCTCGTAGCACCGCGCGCAATGCGTCGTGTTACGTCACACCTCTCAAAGAAAATAAGGCAGCGTCGCGCGTAACGCGCGCTTCGCAGCTTGGCGCCGAAGTCGGCCGCAATGGAGATGCCGCCGCAACGCTGTCCTTTCTAGCGCCAACAGCCTCAGACGCCGTACGCTAGCACGACGGACGACGACGGATCCTCTTGCCTATTGCCTAAAAAAATCTTACTAAAATTCTCACCGCGCGCGCAGCCTTGGGGTTATAAATTCGCTCCCCGCTCGCGCCATCCGTCTACCTCCCCACCCTCCTCCCCGTCTTGGCGCGGCAGCTTCCCTTGTGCTTGCCCGGTCACTCATTATGGGGGTGCGGAGGGCACCCGCACCCGCTACAATGGTAGATGGTAGGGCGATCAAACGGGGGCCTTTCGGCCGCGCTTTCAACTACTAGTAAGGGTAAGGGTTGCGCAGCATTTCTTGACCGCCGTGGCCGTGGCGCGATGCCCAATAAAAACTTCCAGGGGGGGCCACCTGCCACCACGAAAAATCATCGTCAAGAAATGGTGCGATTCGACCCCCCTCCCTCCCCCCCCTATCACTGTCACCTGCCACGCGCGCTCACGCTCTACCCCTACCCGTAAAGAATCTGCGGTCGCCCCCGCTGGGGGATCGGTTCCTTGCTATCTAAGCTGCAATTGTTTGGCATTTGATTCCCGCCCGATGCAGCGCCGTGTCGGGCTGCCGACAGTCCGACGGCCCCCTGGCCCTCTGGCGTCATTGCCCGCGCAGCCCACGGCTAGTATTTTGTAGTCGCTTTGGAGCAGCAGCGTGATTCGTGATTGGTGCGTATAGTTTCTCGGGTCCCTAGAATCGCCTTTTTGTATAATAGTAGTAGAATGATATCTCCCTCTCTAAGGGTGTAAGTGTAACGAGTAATGAAGTTCGCCGGATGCCAAAGCCATGTTGAGCATTCGGAGAAAGTCGTTCGTGCTTCACTAGCGACTAGCGTTTCGAAACTAGAGTAGAATTCAGCCGGTATCGCGTCGGGTCCCGAAGGTGGCGTTCCGTCGAGAGAGGACCACACGAACGTTTTATTTGTTTTTACATCATCTATGAAGAAGTATGATTAGAAACAATGTTATTGATTTCCCCGGCACATGGCCGCTAAGGCTAAGGCGCGCCGCTGAGCGCAAGGCGCGGTGCAGGCTGAGCATCCCGTCTTCCTCTTCTTCAGAACGCTCTGCGCACTTTCAGAACGCGCTACGCGCTACGGTTACGTCTTCATCTTCTTCGTCTTCTTTTCCTTCTCCGTCAACCGTCAACTAAGTTTATACTTAGTTCGCCCATGGGGGGGCACGAGTCCCCCCCTCTCTCCACTCCTCCCCTGCCATGGGGGAGGAACCACCCACTCTCCTGGCACGCCTAATGGCCTGCCAGGAGCACACACACTGGCATGCTGACCCATCCCTCTCCCCACAGGCACGCCTGATTCGCCCGCCCTGGCCTGTCGTGGCCAGCCCATCCCTCTGACCAGCCCCTCCTCCCCCTGGGCCCCCCTGTTCAGGACCCCCCAGCCAGCTCCAGTCGACTCGCAGGGGCTCGGAGCGCCAGCGAGGGAGAGGCAGGAGGGGCCAGGGCCATGCCCCAGCCTCACCTGCCCCCTGAGTTGTGCTCCCAGGCCCCTGCAGGCCACCTGGGGACCTGAAGAGGGGCCGCAGGCGCGCGCCATGGGCCCCCGCCGCAGGGAAGAGAGGAGGAAAAGGGAAGAGGGAGGGGAGGGGGGAGCGGCAGCTCTCCCCTCCGGCAGATACGTGTCTTCTCGCCCCGTTTGGGTAAGAGAAGACGGGGGCGCCAGAGCCAGGAGAGAAGGGCCGCGGCTCGCCGCGGCCACTCGCTCTAGCGAGGGAGATTAGCGCTTCTGGGCTCCTATCTCACGAGTGCCCCCCCCCCCCTGCGTTGTTTTACCCGAAAGGGGTTTTCCCCCCAGCGTGGACTCGAGGAGAGGACGTGCTGGGGTGCGCGGGGTCGGTGCATGCACTGGGGGGAGGACAAATATCGAGGGGAGGGGGCAGTGCCCCCACCCCCCGGTATCACTCGGACACCTGGCCCGTCAGGCATGGCGGGATTCCGGGATGGAAAAGTTATGTCCAATTAGCTAGTGGGGTTGGCTAGGATATAACATTGATTATTATTATTATTTTCCTTCTCCGAGGTCCAAGACCCTCTCTTCAGGTATCAGGTATAAAAATATTCTTGAAGGTGCCCGCTATGCGCTATGCTACTTCTACTACAACGAGCCTCAGCCGGAGATCATAAACCCCAGCCGGAGACCATAAACAGCTATATTGTCATGGCGCCGGGCCAGCCCCTCGCGCCGGAGCGCGAGGGCGGTACCACGGCTGTGTAGGGTCCCGGCCCGGAGGCCTTCCCTAGTGGAGCGTCCCTCTGGTGGGGTGTGGCTGGTGTGGCTGTGAGGTGTGATGTGTGTGTGCTGCATGCTGGCATCCAGCATGCAGGCTGTTCGCTCGCCGTTCGAGGTGGTGCGCGGGCGCAGCCCGATGGCTTCTGTGCCCACCTGGCTGGTTGAAGCCATCGGGCTGGTTGGGTCCTCTTGGCGTGGTCGCTTCGGCGACATCGGCGTGTCCATGAACGCTTCGTCCATCGCGGCGAGGGCGGCGGCGGCGAGGGCGGGAGGCGGCGCGCGGCCATGCCCTAGCCTCACCTGCCCCCTGAGCTGCGCTCCCAGGCCCCTGCCGGCCTCCTGGGGTCCTGAAGAGGGGCCGCAGGCGCGCGCCATGGGCCCCCGCCGCAGGGAAGAGAGGAGGAAAAGAGAAGAGGGAGGGGAGGGGGGAGCGGCAGCTCTCCCCTCCGGCAGAAACGTGTCTTCTCGCCCCGTTTGGGTAAGAGAAGACGGGGGCGCCAGAGCCAGGAGAGAAGGGCCGCGGCTCGCCGCGGCCACTCGCTTCGGCGAGGAGAGATTAGCGCTCCTGGGCCCCTATTCACGAGTGCCCCCCCCCCCCCCTGCGTTGCTTTTACCCGAAAGGGGTTTTCCCCCAGCGTGGACTCGAGGAGAGGACGTGCTGGGGTGCGCGGGGTCGGTGCGTGCACTGGGGGGAGGACAAATGCCCCCTCCCCCCGGTATCACTCGGACACTTGGCGCGTCAGGCATGGCGGGATTCCGGGACGGAAAAGTTGTGTCCAATTAGCTAGTGGGGTTGGCTAGCATATAACATTAATTATTTTATTTTATTTATCGGGCACAGGCTGCTGATTTCGACGAGGTTTTGGCGCGCGTCCCGCCTGATTGGCGTGACTGTCTGGGTGGCCCCTGTGTATTTGGTGTCTGGCGGGGCCCCCCATTTTGCTGGATCGTCAAAAACGGGCATGCACCGCGCCCGGTCTCGATTTGAAGTTGGGCTCTCCGGGCCTCACTCGGAGACGTTGGGCACGCTCAGCGGATGGCTGAATTCGACGAGGTTTCGGCGCGCGGCCTGCCCGATTGGCGTGACTGTGCGGGTGGCCCCAGTGTATTTGGTGTCTGGCGGGGCCCCCCATCCAGGTGGATCGTCGAAAACGGGCATGCACCGCGCCCGGTCTCGATTTGAAGTTGAGGTCTTTAAGCCCTTTCCGACTTTAGCGTCTTTCGTCAATATTTGCTTACGTTTTGTTGTGGGGGCCCGAGGGGGAGGTCTGGGTCCCAATGGGGCCCGGATATGTGTTAGTTGGGTGTATTGGGAACTTTCTACCGAAAAAAATCCTGAAATTTCCTTGACCGTGAGATGGTCATTTTTTCATCCCTAATAAAAAAACCTGTTTGACCGCCCTACCATTAGAAGGTAAAATTAGTTGTACTACATTTGCTCTTGTTAATCCGTACTGTGAACAAGCGCCACTTGTCTTGTTGTTGCATTTCTACCCCTGCCAAATCGCTTAGAGCGCATAAGGCATTCGCCCATAGTGCCACCATGGCACACCGCACGTACGAACAACAACCCGCACCGCATATCCGGAGCTCAAACACCTGCACTACCACCACCCCCGCGTGAACGTCGGCGCGCTACGAGGGCCTCCTTATGGTGCGCAAGCTCCACTCGCTGTGCTTCGAGCTGGCAGTCGAGATCATAAAGTTCCGATGACGTGGGACTTGAGCCACTCCCCGTAGGAGTGGAGCGTGGATGGTCCGGAGCGTTACGCTCGGTTGTGGAAGGCGTCGCCGATGGCCTCGTAGCGGCATCGGAGATGGCGCCATCACCTGGGGGTACGCTCGACGCGATTGTGGGGTCGTACGCATTCTCCCCTTCTTTGGCCATCATCATGCCTCCTGCATCAAGCGACTCGTCTTCTTCACTCCTGAACTCCATAGATGTGACCGGTGCCTCCTTGCCATTAGCTGGGCGAGCCTCAGGGGGCAGCACACGCCTCATCCGTGCCAGCGCCGACGAGATAACTTGGAGGCGATCAGATGCCGCCTGAAGGGCAACAACCGACGATGGATCGGCTCGGCCCGCAGCTGAAATAATGATCTGCTTCGTACATTCGATCTGAGGGGAATTCAGGCGGCGCAAACGCTCCCGAGCCCTAGGCGCCGGGCCGGTGAGCGCACTACTAACTGCTTTAAGCATCATGGATGCAGCGTGTGCCTCCAAAGCAATTCCTATCGCAGCAGAGCTGCGAGCGTGCGAAAAGTATTCGACAGCAAGAGAATCACAAAAGTGCTGACGAGCACCGCGCGTGGCTGGTATCTTCTGTACCGCCAAGAGCAATGCCGTCACGCGCTCCATGCAGCCGGTGGCCACCGCCAACGCGGATGATGTTCGCTCCAAGGCTTGGATGTGTTCCGCAACGGCCGGCAGCAAGGAGAGCGCGGTTCCGCGGTCGGCCACACTCGCTACCGTCGAGCGTGCAAAGGTGACAAGATGAACTAGGGCCGCTGCGGCCTCGGCTACAGCGGCAGCCTGAGTATTGTTATCGGGTTTGATATACGCAACTCCATCACAGTCATCGTGGATTTTGTCTCGTGTCGTCGTCAAAGCAACATCTACGTCATGAGAGGCTGAAGTGACTGGCGCCTTGACTTCTCGCTGGGAAACGTCAGCGCAGTGTGCAGTATATTGAGCGACACCATCGATATTGCGGGACATCGTGGGTTCCAAGGCTGATCTCCCAGTAACAGGGGCGAGTGGTTCATCTTCTGTTATCACCACGTACCCCCTAGATCCAGTCAACCCCGCATCCCCGCGGACATCAACCTGGTCAGTTGGTAAATCTAAGGCGACACGATTCGTGTCCCCGTTGCCATGAGCCACCATCGACGTTTGATCATCGGGAACTTCGTTCTCCTTCGATGTCCCATCTGGCGATGTGGCACCAGGCTTCGACGAGGGTGTCTTTCTCTTGGTCTTCAACAAGTCCCCTACACGGCCAACCTTTTGTGCAGTCTTCGCAAAAGTTCCGTATTGCGTGATCGCATCAACGGCAACGACACGGATTTCAGCAAGATACTCTGTCCTCATGTTGTCAGAGCTAGGGAGTGACCCTAGACCGAGCAGTGAATCGGGGCTACCTGGTTCACTGCTCGGTCTAGGGTCACTCGCTAGTTTGGTGCATGATTGGCTTGGAGGACTGGCGGTCTTCCGCGTATTGGCAGCCGGATCTAGACGCCGCCAGTCATAAGTGCCAACGCCAACGGTGTGCATCAGAAGCTCAAAACGTTCTCCGGCCTTCAAGGTGCGCATGGCCACGCCACCCACTCGCACCTTGACCGTGGTGCCACATGGGAGATCATTAATCCAAATGAGTGATCCGCCCACGGGCATGGTCCAAGCGCGAACCAGCGGACAAACACCGGCTGCTCGACTAGCGTCATCTTCAGATCTGTCTCTGCCCTTCGATGAATCAGAGCTGCAGTGGCCCATGGCATCGACGACAGATTTCGTGTCAGGTGACAACTGATCCATGCTGAGAGCTCGAAGCGGCGACAGTTGCGGTGCGGCAGCCGCGGCCTCCCATTCAGATAGGGAGATGTTAAGGGCGGGGGGCGATGCATCCCGCCTCACGGTACGCAGCCACTCTCGGATGTGAGGTTCTTGATCGTAGTGCCCCTGCATGCATGAGGAACGGGTGAAGCCGCCGTGCTACACTACTTTGAGCGCACAGCGGGAATGAAACGCGAGCAGAGGATGGGGGCAGAACATCAATCTAGGCAGTATGAGGAATCGCTCAACATAGTTGAACACTATCGATAAGCGATGCCATGCGCGAGTGCGCCAAGGCTTGCCTGATATCGCCGAAGCAAAGCGTTGGCTTGATCGCGTGCATGTTCTACGATCGCGGCAGGAATGCCCCGAACCTAAGCACGGGCATTTGTGAACTAGACATGAGGCTCAATAATAAGGGCCGTACGGAAGTACCACATCGGAATGGTGGTGTGCGCAAGTCTCATGCCATTGGGCTGCGCACCGACGCTCCCGGTTGCTCGAGCCTCCACAATTTCCGCTTCTGCAGCTCCAGAGTTTGCTGTGCTCTTGCCTTGAGGTGGCCACTGATCAGCCACGTGCCAGTTGCATCGGCAGGGACAGCATCGATCAAGAGCTGGGACATAGCAATCTCGCGATTCAGTTGCAGCAACCATAGCTGATCTCCTTCCTCAGTGTCCGTGGCGGGCGATGTTGGTGAACCGAGCAAGGATCGGGGGAGGTCACTTTGAAACCCAGGAGTGTCAATGCCACTGAACTGTTGCCTGTTCTCCTCGATCCCTCCATCGGAGCTCAAGCTTGCATACACCGAGCCGTTTTGGCGTGTCATTGTGTCATGCTTGGAAACACCCTTTCGACTGGGGGTGGCGAACCGAGAGGAGAGGATTGTGCTCTCACATACTGTGATGACCGCGTCTGCTTCGCTGGTCGTGTGGCGATCAATCGCCGGGCAAGCCTCATCCTGTGCGCTGGACATGAAGCACCTTCCCACACGACCATTACGGAAATATCTAGTGCTAAGTGACGAGTTAGATGATGTTGACGTTGCGATTGCCTGCATGCGAGCTGGCTTCCATCGCCACTCGAGAGGCACACCAGTACGTTGCAGATCGAATTCCAGCACCAAACGTTGCAGCTGCCGAGTACAGTTAAGTGCGACATCTGCGGAAGGAGCCAAATCTCGGACCTGGAGACAGGGGCAAGTACATTCCTCATTTACACGGGGAGCGCCATACACTGACCAACGAGCCGCCTTGTCGCCTCTGGACACAGGGATGTGCAGAGGGTTGGGTTTCGGCTTCTCACCATCGCCTCACAGACTGCGTAGGCTCGCCAGAATTGACTGCTTGGAAGAGGCGAGCCCTGACCGAGCTTCCAATTTAAAATATCGAGCAAAAGAGTTGCCATTTCGGCTACCTTCCGATGGTGCAGCTCTGAAGGTGAACAAGGGCCATCGACTCCGTCATCCGGATGATCCTGGGAGGTTAGCAGCGATGCAAGCAGCCCTGCACGCTTGTGCAGCAGACTGCGACAACGCTCAATTTCACGCGATGATTGAAGCATCTGTGCCTCAGATTGTTCCAATTCAGCTTGCAATGCGATGACGGCCTTCTCAAGCTCGATCTCCCTCTCATTGGTCGACATACAAAAGAAGTTCCGCACGATCTGCACGACAGTAGCAAAGAAAGTTCCCTGTGATGGCGTCGTCTCCGCGGTCGAGACTCTGGACTGAGAAGTTTCGGCTTGGAAGGGCCTTTCATCCTGCACGCTCTTGGAACGGCTTTCTCGCGTACGGCAGCCCCTATGGCACCATGGGCACATGAAGACCATGGCTACGAGAATCACGCAGAACACTGAAAGAAGCCTGCTATACACATACAAGTCACTGGTCGTGACCCGAGGCTCATTGAGAAAGCCAACCTGCATGACCTCTTGAGCGTGCTCATGCATCTTGCTCTTCAACGTAAAGAGCTCCATACTGTGTGGAGGCACATCCAATTGCTGGTGGAATGGCTGACGTGTCAGACCCACCTTGAAAGCCACGTGTGTTGGGTGATTTTCTTCAGGCTTCTGTATTGGACCGCCCCGAGGAGGACGCAGCCGAGCCAGCTTTGCGGACAGCCAGGTGTGAACCCTCTCAGCGTCCTTCCGCATCAGGTTCTTGACTGCAGAGCGAGCGGTGGAGAGAACGATCGACAAGAAGAGGAGAGCAAGAAGGGAGGTGGATTGAGAGCTCGCCGACTGAACCTGTCCAGCACAGGAGGCGCGAACAAAGGCGGAGAGGAGAGAGAGAGAGAGGAGATAGAGGGAGGGGAAAGTCTTCTGGGCCGACGCGGCAGGTAGCGAGCGAGGGGCCTGCGTCGCGCTCTGTTCTAAGGACTTTTTTAACCAAGCAGGTGGTGCTCGTTTGAAGAAAACAAGAAAACTGCATTGGATCTCTCTTCTGTGTGAGGTGTGAGGTTACCAGGAGTTCTTTACTGGACACGCACGGGACGAATGAGGTAGGGATGCTTAACGTTCACCGCCGAACACTGTTCACTTATCTGAACAAGAACAACACTGAACAACAAGCCTCCGAGCCGAACATGCACAACGACTAGCATTTGAACAAGAACAAGATGAACAATGAACAATAGGCGGCGGTCCGAACAAGATGAAAAAAAACCTTTTCCTTTTAATATTCTCGCCTCGCGCGTGGCCATGGGGTTAACTACTGTAGCCACGCCCACTCCCCTTCCTCTCCCTCACTTCCCGCCTTGCGGCAACTCCGCAACTCCCCTCGTGCTCTACTTAGGGGCCCAGGTTGCGGGGGGGGGGTTAAGTTGGGCGGGGTGCACCGGTGCACTCGGTGCACCGGTCCCTAGTGGAATTTTCCCGTCTTCCTCTTGTGCCGCTGGCGCTAGCGCTGGGTGGCCCGTTTCTTTTATATTGTGGCGTGGGTGTCGCGGCGTCGGTGAATTGATTCTTGCTCGTGGTGTTGTTGCTTTCGCGGGGGGGTTACTCGGTCGGGGGAGGAGGTGTGTGCCTAGACTAGGGACAGGCCAGAGTTTCGTTTGAGACCTGCCCAAATTTCGTTCGATATTTCGCCAATATTTCGCGTTTCCCCACCCACAAATTGCGACAATATACAATATTTCGCGGCGAACTTGTGGAGTTGCGCTCACGTGTACACGTGTACTCGTGTACTGTGTACTGTAACTAAGTCTACGCCGTACGCCGATCGACGATACGCTGTATGCTATATCTAGTGTTAACTGTTATAATTAATACGAAGTGTTAGTGTTAAGTGTTAAGTGTTTAGTATGCAAGATGTGAGATATTATCTATTACTATTACCTATTATAACTACATACATTACTCTGATTCAGTAATTTACTATCTGATAAACAAACCACAAGCCACGAGTCAGACCTCACTTGTCACTTGTCATCATTCACGTGTCACGTTGGTTGTACCAGAGCATCAATGCGCACACTGGCACTGGAGCTGGTCGGACAACGAATTCATTTGCACGTAGGATAAAAATACCAACGCTCTCGCCTCGCCCGCCCCCCCCCCCTCCCTCTGCTCGCGCCAAAAAGTAGACAGGCGAGTAGAAAGGGGGGGCGGGGGGGGGGGGGGGGGGGGGGCAAGAGCGCGCCAAAACCTGCCCCACCGCGTGCGAGAGCGCGGAGAGGAGGGGGCGCACCGCTGGCTGGCTGGCCTGCTGGTGGGCCCGGCTCTCTCTCCCTCGCTTGCTCTCGGGCCCGCTCAAGGGATGGAGGCACTCTGCGCCAAGCTGAATAGCCCGCTCGACGAGGTGCGCCACCGTGCGCTCCATACCCTCCACTCCAAGCTGCAATGCGGGCTGCTCCGGCCGGAGGTGCTGCTGGCGCTCCCCAGCCTGCCGCGCAACCTGCTCTCGCTGCTCACCTCGCCCGAGGAGCCGCGCGCTCAGCTGCGCGAGGCGCTCGCACTGCTTGAGGCACTGGCACTCCATCCGTCGATCGCCAAGTCACTCCTTGCGCTCGATGCACCGCGAGCACTCGAGCAGCTCAATGCTGATCCTGATCGTGGGGCGCACGTCTGTGAGGAGGTGGCTGCTGTCGCAAGGGCGCTCGCGCGGCAGAGACTCGGGGAAGAGAGGACACTTGCGCACGAGCCAACTGACTCTCGCAACACGGTCGTGCGCGGCGCAGTCCAGCCCGAGTCTCGTTCGTCTTTCACCTCAGACTCAAGAGATCAGTGGACGCCCCCGCAGGCGTGGAGCTCGGTCAACGGAAGCGAGGGATTATCAGCTCTCCCCTCTCAGAGGACGCGCTCCCCTCCCGCTGATGCGGTTGGGACCGTACATTCGGCCAGCCGTTCTCTTGATTTTGCACAGACTCCTGCAGCAAGAACTTCCGTCGTTCCACTCCCACCTGTGGACCCTTCGACTTTGCCACCTGTGCATTGGATGTCTATAGCCCCAATACCGTTGGGCGCACGAGACGTTCAAGCCGTGCTAGACGCATCAGTCCAGCTGTCCATGCATGACATAAGAGTGCTGCGGATGGCGTGTTCCTCCTTGGGAGGATCGCTTTGCCACGACGTACCCGTCTCCGGGCTATTGCAAAGACCTGCTCTCATGCGAAATCTTCTCTCTCTGCTTCGGTCCTCGGAGCTGTCCGAAATGGGCAGCATTTCATCCCTTGTGCTGGACACCGCGAGTGAGCTCATTGGTCGCGTCACCACCACCCTACGCCATAACTTTGACCCTCTTGGGGGGTCGGAGTCTCGCGTTGGCTCCCGATTGGCGGCGAGGAGCGCGCAAGGTGATGGTGACGATCGGTCACCATCGCATGTTGGAGATTGTTCTGACCACAATGGCAACGGCTGTGCTGAGGACTCTGCCGAGGCCGCATGGCCAGTGTGGCAGTTGGCTGGGGAGATCTGGATGTCCGTTGTGCCGCTGCTTCGGCACGAACAATCGATATCGCGTAGTGTGCCGCTACTGCTGCGCACACTGCCGCTGCTGTACTTGCCCCCTGAGGGTGCATCCGACATAGTGGTACATCAAGCGGCAACATTGTGGCGCGGGTACTTCGACAAGATATGCGATGTCATCCGCTACCATCGGCTGCTGGGGAGCGGAGCTAGTGTGTGCATGATGGCGACCACGGGCCGTGGAGCTGGCGGTGGTGGATGCTTGGGCGATGACGAGTTTCATGAGACCAATTTCGCCCCGTTCTTCCGCGCGCCTTCCGCTCGCGGTGTACTTACCACGCCAGTCGCCCTTCTCGCTATTGCAGCGGCATCAACCCCGTCTGCCGTGCTCCTTCGCGCGAGTGCTTCGCCCGAATTGTTGTGCTTCCTGCGCCTCGTGAGCTGTGACCCTTGGATTGCAGTCTGTCGGCCCCACGCACACCGTGCTGTGTGCCGGTGCCTCCGACAGATCGCGCCGGATGGAGCGCATCTCGCCGACGGTGCATCCAAGATTGAACATGCAGCACAATGTGCAGGGGCGCTGAGGCAGACAGACGTGTCGACGGCCTCGATACCAGGGGAAGGGCACGCCGGACTCTGTCCTGAACAAGAGGGCGAGAGCACGCGTCCGCGTCCCTCGTTTCCCGGGACTATTGCTTGCAACGGCTTAGCTCATGGCCACATGGCCGCGGCAACACCAGCGATCCATCGTCGAATCTCGTTGTTGCGTCGATCTCTTCCTGCCTTGGCATACTTTGAACTCCCAGAGCTACTGCGCGAAATCGTGAATGTGTGTATAGTTCCTGACGCGCGAGGGGATGCTCTTCCGCTCCTCTTGCCCTGTCTGACTCACCCACTTGGCACGGTGAGAGAAGCAACATTGCGCCACCTCCTTTCGTTGCTCTTAACAATTGGAGAGGCGCTTGCGCAAGCTTCTGCCGGTAGACGAGCTTCACAGAGCTCGATGCCTAGGGCTTCAGACTCGGGTCGCGGGCCTGGCACCGGTGCTGCCGCCGCGGCCGAGGTACGGGTTGAGGGTCTCGATGGCAGCGCCGGGAGCTCGCCCATAGACCAAGATGGAGACGGGTGCGGAGCGGAAGGCGGCCTTGATGACCATGTGGAGGGTGACAAAGAGGCAAGGTGGGCTGAGGCGGAGGAGCAATCAGCATGCCTACTTGCTCTTCTCAGCCGGCGCGCGTGTCTGCTCGTTCTTATTGAGATCGCCCTCGGCATGGGTGTCTTCACCGAGAGCTCAGCAGACTTAAGCATCATCTCGCAAATGCGGCTAGCTGAGGCGGTTGTGCTGGCAATTTCGTCTCAGCTATCCGATTCGCCCATGGGCGCAGATGGTTGGTGCGCATCGGTTGCAGCCTCGTTGCCCATCGTGCAAAGCAGACTTCCGTCGCCTCTGAACTTCGCTGCCGTGAGTGCCGCCGCATCATCCTCTCACACAGCTCCATCGACGCGTCTTCACGCTCCCTCAACTGCCGGAGCACAAACTGCCACTACGTACAGCGGAGGTCCGTCTCGCGGCGGCCACATCTCATCTGTATTTGTTCAGGATGCTGTGGGCACTACAAAGGGCTCGATCATCACACCAGGGTCCGAACCAGCCTGCTTCTGGCGGGAGTCACAGGTTCGATCAGAGATGGACGCAGACGTGGCCGCCACAGCCTCGGTTCATGCGCACATACTGCACTGCACTCTCGTACCTGCCCTAGACTCGAATGCGCGACTTTGTGCCGCACTGCGCATGCTGCTACATAAGGATGAAACTCTTGCCGCGCAAGCGGCTGCGCAGTTGGCTGCGTCGTTATCCCCGCCGCCGCCATCGGGTTCCGTTCCTGCAGCGCCCCTCCATAACCTTCCATCTCCGCCAGCAGAGCTTCTCCATCCCATCATCCAGGGGCGTCACGAAACGGCTGGGACCGAGCGTCCGCCACTTCGTGCTACGAGGGCATCCGCAGTAGCGCTTCCCGCTGGTTCCTTAACAACACCATTCACCGTGTCCGAACTCCGTGACTTGGAGACGCTGGTGCAAAACCAGGGCCTGGAACCATCGCTGCGCGCATCAGCGGCTGCTCAATTGGCGGTACTCGTTTCCGCCCCTCATGTGCTAGCACTCGCCTTTCACCCGCAGATTGTGGAGGGTGTGTTGCAGACGGCCGCCGCTGTCCTTGCGTCGCTGACAAATTCAGCCCTCGCAACAGCCACCGTGGGCACGGGCTCGTCCGCAAGCGGTTGTACAGGAACTAGTCATCCGGCCGACCAAGCCGGAGCGCCTAGCTCACCTGATGGGCATGGCACAACGGAAGGCAGTGCCCAGCAAGGTCTGATCGACTTGCTAGCCGCTCTCTTTCATCTGCTTGCTGCCATCGCCAATGGTTGTGCGTCAGCTCGTGTCGCTCTCCTCCACTCGTCGCATGCGCTGCACGTGTTTCGGCGCGCTGTCTTCCTCAGCTCTCCGGCGCCTCGTGCTGCTTTGCGTTTTCTGCTGGTTAGCATTTTGTTTTCAACGGAGGATCTCGCGTCTGCCGCCTCAACTTTCGCGCTTCCCGATCTTTCTCTCCCTCCAGACGCTATGGCAGCAGCGGCACACAGCAATGATGGCAAGGGATGCACCGGTGGCAATTCCACGGCACTCCCTGTCACCGTCAGTGTCGCATTCGATTTACCTGTCGACCCGATACGCCACCACAGCAACGGGACTGCCCACCTCGTGCAAGGTGCGGATTTTGAGCGCATGTCACCTCCGGATGCCATGATGGGGCGAATGCTCGCTTGCCGCCGCCTTCTTCGCGAGGCCATCAAGACAGAAGGGTCCGCCAGACGGCAGACGTATGCCGGTACGGCAGCCGAAGTCGTGTTTGATGAGTCCAAGGGTAGTGTTCACGATCGGTCCAGCCTCCCATCTCATTGCTCCAAGGATGAGGGCGGGCTGGCCAAGATGTCATGGTGCCCCTGCCTAAGAGAGGAGGTTTTCAGCGTCCTCGCAGCAGATGAAGATGTCGGTCCGGAAGACACCAACCCTCTTTCTGAAGACACCTCAATCGGACTCGCCGGAGGTAGTCATGTCGCACAGCCTGATTCGCGTGCGCACTTGCGTCGTGCAGCCGTGGAGCGTGCGTTTTGTCTTGACCCTGACTTCGGCATCCGGCGCGCACTCGAACGCTTAGAGGCAGCTTCAAATCACGATGACTGTGCCCGTATCCTTTCTCATATTGCTGCGCTCTCAGTTTCCCATGAGATTCTTGTATCTATCTCGTCATTTGCTTCGCCACCACCGCACCCTTTGCTTGGTGCCATTGGCGATGGCGCGTCAGATGGCCTCCTGTCCCGCCTCCTCATCACACCACCTGCCACCGCCGAGGACGACGCACTCTTGGAATCGCTTCTTCGGCTTATTTCCCGTGCCCTAGGAGAGCCGAACCAAGACACCAGTTGCCCGCAACCCCCCGAAAGCGAGCTCCGGGCGTCTCCTTGCTCTTTCCGCTTTGAGCTTGCTCCCGAAGTTCATGCCTCCTCTGCTAGTTTGGTGCGATTGCCCCGTGTCTTGTTCGATTGTCTCCTTGGTTCGGGATTGGCTGTACTAGAGCGTTCTCGGGATGACCCCAACGCATCCTCTTTGCCTCGTGGCCAGCTGCGACTGGTAGTCTTGCGTTATGGTACGGCTCTTCTCTCGCACCCAGGAGCATTGGGAGCGGCAACGATACCGGACGTTAGGGCGTCACTTCTGAGAGGACGGCTTCTGACACTGCTGGCCGACGAGTACTGTGGATGCAGCTCAAAAGTGAATGAAATATCGCGTCATGAAGGTGTTGATGTCGATTATCCTGCCGCGAAATTGCCCGATGTTCCTCCTTCTGTTCGCCGCGCTGCTCTCGCTCTGCTTTGCACCGCATTCACTGCACTGAGGTCTATGCTACCTAAGCCACAAAGTCTGACTCTCTCGAAGGCTTTGTCGGGTGCTTGCGATACACTCGCACCCAACGGCTCAACGTCGGCCAAGCGTCGGGGAGAGGCACATGTGGATGGCGTCATCGCCGGCCCAATCTTAGTATCGAACAGCTTTGCGCCTGAAGGAGGCGCAAGAATGAGCGACACCACAGGGCGGAGCAACATCAATCCCGGCTTGATCCTCTCACTCATGCACCAGCTACTTCCGTGCGCGAGACGTTGTCGCCCTTGCGCATCGTCTGCTGGCGTCTCCGAGCAGCGTCTCGCTCTTGTTGCCATCGGCAAGTTGGTTCAGCTTCTTCCTCCAGAAATTCCTGCAGGGGAGCTGCAGCCCGTACTCCTCGAAGCCGGCCGTGCTTCGCCCCGTTGTGACCACATGGACACTCCCCCCCAACATTGGCTACTCGGACTGATTCAGGATCCAGATGCTCTTGTAAAAGAGGCGGCACTCAAGATCTGTAGCGCGCTTGGCGCCATGCCGCACGGAGTGATGGAGCTGTTGCCCGCCTTAGATGATATTTTCGCCGCTACTGTTGCCGTCGCTGCTGACGCCTCGTGCTCGTTTGTCGCGCGAGTGGCGGCGCTCAATTTGCTACGGATTCCGTTATGTGAACCCTTTGATCCGCTTGGGGTGTCAGAATTGGAGATGGCTGACGACGATGAAACGCATGCCGCCAAATCTGCACCAGTCCCCGGTGGCACGGGACAATATGCCAATGGTCTCAGGGCGGAGGTTTTCTACTATGGCACCCCGGGTAATCAGGGGATGCTAAAGGGTGGTGGCGACACGGCCCTTTCGACATGGCGCGAGGTTGAACGCCATGGGGTCATAAGCCTCGCGTGTCGACTACTCTCGTCTCATGGCGCACCGCCCCAGCTGATCCGTGGCTCTGCCTCATTGCTCCTTTCCATGCTCCGGCGCTGGCCCCGCCGCGCATCCTTGAGGTTGGAGCACCCAACCATTTGGATGGATGCCGTTCGTTGGCTCTCCGTCGCGAATTTCTGGCAGGAGTTCTTGGTGGCACAACGATCTAGCTTCGACGAAGGCAAGTTGTGCACTGCGACGGCGGACGCATTCGATGTCAGGAATGCAGATCCTTGCAGTATTACCGAGGTGCCTATCACAAAGGCGCAAGCTGCTTATTGGCTCACACATTGTCTTCCACAAGCAGAGGCAACGCGAACAGCTATCCTTCGCCTATTGTGGACCTACGCTGTTTGCGACGGTGGCGCCCGTCTTGATTCGCTGCTTCGCACAACACACATTGTGGCCACCGCCGCTCAGCTCCTGGCGCCGCCGCTGTGGGGCGCCATACCCGTCTTTTGCGAGGCAGAGAACATAATGCGACCACTGACACCGCCACCTCTATCCTCGAGCACAATGTCGCAACTTGGTGCATTGGCTGCACTCCATTCGGAGCTGGTTTCCGCTGATGCTTGGGCTGTTGCCTTGGCTGCTTCTGCTGAAACGCGTCACGTGGCCGTGCAATTCTGGCATGCCATCCTCGATCATGTTCCAGAGCTTGGCAGCAGTCTCCTCCGGTGCACCCTCCAGGTGCCATCGTGCGGAAGCACCTCGATGGAGAACGGCGTCTCGATGGAGAACGCAAAGACACGACGCGGAGGAGACAAATCTGCTACTCCAACACAGTCCGAGCCATGGATACTTTGCTTGCTTGGATGCCTTAGTCGTAGATCACCGATGAGACTGCGCCTCGGCGCATGTAGCCTCCTCTCGCGCCTACTCTCGCGCGCGTCCTCTTCAGATGCTGCAGTACTAGACGTGGAAATCAGCGCACGCTGCCCATCATTGGAACTGGCCGTCAAGGGTAAAGTGCCCTCGACGTACACTAATAGCACAGCCGAGGTCCAGCAGCTCTCAGCCAATACACACTCATTTGGGTTTCGTCCATGCTCGACGCCTGGCGCAGAGTTGGCCACCGCGCTTGTTGCCCTCGACCGCGAGGCGACACAAATCTACCTGGCGAGTGTATCGGAAGCTCTTCGCGTTCTGCTTGGGTGCTCTCGTTCTGCTCAAGTGAGGTTGCTCCAAGATGGCTTTCTCCCTATTCTAGCTTCTCGAATCACGGATCTTCTTGGCCTGTGCCCGCTCTCTTCCCGCAGACATGCTCGCTCTGCAGCGGCAGCATCCAGGAGCCGCCCACAAATGGTTTCAGCACATGGAGCTGGCGAGGCTAGCTTCAAAGCTGATGATGTGACACCTCGACTTCCTGACGACATACCTCAACACGGAGGTTGCGGTGCAGATGACTCTGCTATTCGAGCTCCGGAAAAGCATGCACAGTCGCTTGGTGTGACGGCAGGATCCGTCGGGACGCAGGCGGAGTTGGTTGATCGGCTGGTGAGCTGCATGGGCGTTCTCACCAACCTGATTGCTGGCTGTGAGGAGGCCAAACTTGCTTGCGTCTCTCTTCAGTTGCCACTACTCTTGCAGCAGCTTTGGTCACTTGGCCGGGCACTTCCAATCATCCGCAAGGCGACACTGCCCCTCTTATGCAACTATGTCGCTCACTGTGCTCCTGCCAAATGCTCGCTGACGGCCTATGCTGACTCACGCGGCCGTTGCCTCGTCGCACTTGTCGTCCGTGCCGTCACTGCAGCTCCGCGATCCACCACCTCAGCGCCCATGGACATTGAGCAGTGGAAACTGCACTGGCAAGTATTGCAGGCACTCGCGACGTCCACCGAGTCGCGCACGACTCTCCTGCGCTGCGGGGCTATAGCGGCTCTTCCGCCTCTCATCCGTCGTCTTCTAGCCAAAGGCGAACGTGTGGACGAGGTACGCGCAGCGCCAGTGATCGACTTCATAGCGAACCTTACTTTCGATGCTGAAGGCTGTGCCTCCCTCTTGAAAATGGACGACGCATTCGAGTGTCTCTTGGACGCGCTGACCGCACGTCACTCTGCGCCTACGCGACATGCATCGGCGCTAGCGCTGCGTAACGTGGCATTCACAGCTGAAGGCAAGGGGGCAATGCTCGCCAAGCAAAGAGCGCTCCCGGCAATGCTTGCTTTGCTTGACGGAAGAGACTTGCGCCTCGCAGCATACATCTCCAGCGCGCTTTGGGCGCTTCTTTCCAGGTGCTTGTTCACCCCTCTCATCAAGCCCAGAGGCAAACGTGCTAGGCCTGCACTCCTCCGGCGACCTACACTTGGAGTGGGGTGCTGAAAGATGTACCCGCATCGGCGTGGCCACGCTGTGTTCATCCGCAGCACATGTAGCCTCGCCATGTGCACCATCCCCGTTGGCCAATGCCTCCCAATGTTGACCCATTTTCCCTGAGTCATCCGTCACTTGTTCCTCCCCTTTGTTCTCAACGCCAGGTGCGAGCGGGCAAAGGTCGCCTTCCGTCGAGGCGGACATCTTGCACGACAGCTGCAGAAGTCCGAGAGTGAATTGGCGATCCTCGCGTTTAGGCCACCACCGTTTGTACAACAGGCTCCGAATCGCGCCCTGTTGGAAATGACGCTACGCAATCTTGATGTCGTCGCAACGCTTCTAGGACTTGATCCCACAAGATTGAGGGCCTAATGATCCTCCTTGTGATTGTGGGATGGTCGTAACCATTAGTCCGTGGTGATGTGCCACATATACCAGCGGATCCCTTTGTCCGAAGGCGTCGAGTAAGAGTGTCGCGTGAAAGTGTGAGAGTAAGCGAAACGGTAAGAAAACGCACCTCAGAAGCTCACATGCCATCGCGAAGGTCTCCGTTACCCTGGGCGCAGTTTTGTGCTTAGGTCACGCCCGTATGAGCATAATGCGCATTGGTCGGCGATCATAAAATGCATACGCATACATAGCGCAGAACAATACAATACTCATTCATTGATTATGATTATTAAGACGTAGAACGCATCGTCTAGGGGCTACACCCCCGTCCCAGTACCCGAACATGAGGGCTCGAGTGCCGCTATATAGGAAACACGATGGCGCCCAAGACCGCACACTTCGTCGAGAAAATCTGGTAGAGTACGTA
>CM030932.1:1370754-1467965 GCA_018136815.1 Isochrysis galbana
ATATTCTTGCCGCGCACGCGGCTAGCGGCTACCGGCATCGACAGTATACAGTACCACAATAGCACGTGTACTACAAGATGATGCTCGGCAAGAGCGGGGGAGAAGGTGTCGTTCCGTCAATCATGGGACATCAATCGAATTGAGCCATCAAATGTCAAATGTCCATATAGTTATTTATACACATGTGATGACCCATTCTCGATGTTCAACACCTACGGCGCGCGCTTTCAGGCTGGGCTAATTCTGGCATTCAGTCCCTGGGTGCAATATCACCGGGGGGGGGACGCCCGTGCGTGCGCATGTCGACTGGTTTCTCTGCGGTTCCCTAATTACATAAACATGCAATATAAGAGAAATATCTCACGGGGCGCGTGTGATAAGTTGCAATCGCCATGTGCACGCCGTGCATGCGCACGGCGCGATGTGCATCTGTTCCCCCGCGGGGGACGCCGTGCGTGCGCATGTCGACTTTTTTCTCTGCGGTTCCTCTATTTTACCCCACGCGGAAGTCTCCACATCCACGGCCCATACATACCGGAGGCTGTGACGAGCAGCATCGCCAGGATGGCACCGCTCATGCGTCATGCCCTCCTCCATGTGTTCGCAGAACTTGAGGGCTGGGCTCCGGATCTCCTCGTAGGTGCGGTGACCGAGTCGCTTGGCGCACGTAGCTTGCGACGATCAGGAGCGCCTTCAGCGCGACAACGATGACCGTGGGGTGTATCGAGACCACCAATGGCGTCATGATATCAGCTGTCAAGCAGATGCAGATGTCAAGCTCATAGCCATCGATCCGGGCATCAAGAAGAAACTACAGATTGCTTCAGCTCCTCTGTCGCGATGCGCTGACGCGACGAAGCTTGCGGAGCTCGCTGCAGGTGAGCCCAAATCCGTCTTTTGGGAAGTTTCCTCCAAAGACTGGGCGGACTACGCGGGAACCAGGCGCTGCCAAGCGCGAGGCGTGAAGAGAGGGTGGCGGTGTGTGTGTGTGTGTGTGGTGTGTGGGGGGGTGTGTGTCAGGCTTAGGGTGGGAGGGCGTTGGTCGGTCGGGTCACACGGTTCCGCCTGGGCTTGAATAACAACATGGAGAATAGGAAGATGAGCCCCACGATGACGGCGATGACGGCGAATATCGACAGAAGGACCAGGAGGAAGATTTGGGTGATGCCCGCCTTGATGTGTTTGTTGGATCGGTCCACCGCCGAGTCCTCCCCACACTCGAGGGAGAGCGAGCGCACCGGGTGAGCCCACGGGATGGCCTTGAGATCGACGTCGTCTCCAAAGCGCAGGTCGTCGGTGCTGACGATGGGCGGGCCTTCGAGGAGCGTGCTCTCGCCCTTGGAGCCCGGCTCGGAGAAGAGTGTCATCTTGCACCCCGCGCGCACGGCTGCACGCTGGGGGTCGCGTATGTCCACGTCGTAGTTGCCGGTTGCGTAGCTGTGGGTGTCGACGCGCCCAGCGACGTTGCCCATGTGTGCGAACCGTTTGTTGCCTCTGTAATGTGGCGCGTGGGTTTTTTCTTTTAGGGTGTGTGCGAAAAGTTTTTTACCCGTGACATGGCAACACTACGATGGATATCAGGGCATGTGGAGCAATCACGTCCGCTGTAAATTCTCTACTACCTCCGCGCCTCCCACGTTAGAGACACTGGATTTTGCATATTTTGCTGCATATTTGGTGTGTTTTTTCTGCATATTTTGCATATATGCACTGCATATTTTGGCCCCAAAAACTGCATATTTCTATTTACCCCTAACACACGGGGGGATTGCGTGGGTGACTCACACAAGCGAACAAGGAGAGAAGGGGAGAGATCACGGCTCGACTCATGCGGCCCTCTCCACCTCCTCATCCCAATATAAGTTCTAGGGTGCACACCACGCAAAACCATCCGTGACAAAATTCCTCGCCGCGCGTGCGACTATGCAAGTCTACTCCGCAGCCGCGCCCGCTTCTCTTAGCATCCTCTTTCACTTGCCTTGCGGCTCGTCCCCTCGTGCTCTACCTAGGGGCTCAGTGTTCGAGGTTTCCGGTGGCAGGCGGCGTGTACCGATCCCCGACTGGCGGCTTCTCGACCTCCTCATGCGCTGTCGGGCAATCGGTTTTCTTGTGATTTTCGCTCCGTTGTTCTGTGTTGGGTCGTTGGGTCTTGGGTTTTGGGTGTCGTAGTTACCCAGGCGTTGCTGTTCGGTCCTGTCGTGTGTCGTGTGTCGTGTGTGCTTTTGCTGCGGGAGGTTATGCCAGTCTCTCTGCTATTTCAAGCGCTTGCGCCACTAGTGTCAAGTTCGTGTTCATCGTGAGGGTGCCTCTGTCGTTAGTTCTGAAGATCGGGGCACTGAGTCCTCGCGCGTCCTTAATTTTCGGCTTTCTTTCTGCCTCTGGAGGCTTGGCTCGTGCGCGCAGATGAGGTTTTATTAGAGGACTCGAGTCCTCGTACTAGCGTTGTGAATCTAGTGAGTGTGCGTTCGATTACCGGTACATGGTGGAAGGTTGGGGGATCAAGAAGAGGAAGAAGGGTGAGCCTCGCATCCCGAATAACGAACAGAAGAGAACTATCGTGCTGATAGGAGATGGGTCATTCGGGGACACTTTCCCAAAGAAAAAGCTTGTGCGCGCACTCGCGTCGCGCGGGTTGACGATTGTGCTCGACGAGTACAACACTTCTTCGATGATGTCCCTGCGGGGAATCCAAACTGCAGGACATTGCGGCGATCTTTCAGGTCGCATCTGATGACGCTCCACGTCGCCCTCGGTGCCACAAAGCAGCCGAGCACGAAAGCACGAAGGACCATGTCACGTGATGTCTACCTTTCTTCTGAACCAGCTCGATACCGACCGTGACGAACTAGCTTGCATGCAAATGCTGCTTGCTGGGTACAAAGGGTTGTGTCACGGAACTAGGCCGAAGTGTCTGTGCTCATGTGTCTGGAGGAAGGGGCGTCTGCGTCTGTAGTGAAATGGTGTTTTGTGTTTGTGTCCGCTTAGCGTTTTCGTACATAACGTTAAAAAGAAAACAAGCAATCTGAGTGAAAACAAAATTATCACTTGGCCCTCTTTTGACGGAACGCGACTTGATGGGCATGCCGAGGTCAGGTATGATGTATGATAGCTCGATTTTCGATTTCATGTTTCATGTTTCATTTCATGCCCCTTTGTGTAGGAGGAAGTATTCTTCTTCTTCTTCGCTATCGATGCGGATATCTAGTGCCGTCTCCTCTGAGGCTTCGGGATTGGCGTTGGTCCTAAACGCACCCCGTCTTCAAAGCAACCGCGACAGGAGTAGTGTCCCACCTTTTACGTACTATTTTCTGGAGGGCCAAGATCCAGATCGCTCCAAAGGAAAACGGGACGAGCACGAGGCACCGGAGCGAACGGATATAAAGTATAAAGCCGCGGATCCCTTGATCTCTCTTCTTCCCCCCCCCTCTCCCTTCTCCTATCTTCTTTTCTCTTCTTAGAGGGGTGGGGGTGCTGGGGGTCTCAGGGGTGCGGGTGGGGTGGGGGGGGGGGGGGAAGAGAAAGGGGGAGACAAAGAGGGTGAGAAACAAGGGGAAAAGAAAACTGCGAGAGAAGCGGCGTTGCCCATGGAGCCCGCGGGGTCTCGCAAGCCGTCAGACCACCTGTATTGGGCTCGCACACAGTCGACTACGAACCCTGTCGAACACAAGCCACTGGACAAGGAGGCGGCCGCTGCTCTCCAGCAGTCGGCCGTCGCCAAAGGAGCTGCGTGGAATGCCGCAAGCACATGGGAAGAAAAGGATATCTCCAAGTGGGCACGGGAGCTGCTCAGCGAGGATCTGCTTCTCTCCATCACCACAGAGTTCGATCTCTCCAGTGCCGACGCCTCCAAATTGCCCGAGATGACGCAGGGCACTGACGGGCTCCGCTGCTCTCTAAAAGTGGCTTCTGTAACTTCTGTAACAGGAGATGTGACACATGTTCTCTCACGAGGAAAACAGCGAGTTGTTTTTGAGCTGGGCCTCAAGCTCACCCTCGAAATTGAGCTTAGGGAGGGTGGCGAGCTGAAGCACATAGTTACGGGCACACTCAACATTCCTGAGGTGCGGTCCCATGTGACTAGTCGCAGGCGTTCCCTGCCCGGCAACCCTATTCTCACGCAAGCCCTCCCGGGATCCAAGCGATTACGATCCAGGGTGTCGGTCCAGTCAAATCCTGGAAGCCTTACTTCGGAATCACACTTACCCGGCCTCACATCTGGCACCCGCGTACCTGATATCTGCTACAGGATGAGACTCATGTTGATTTCTCACCCGGCTTGCCACTGCAGATAACCAATGAGGAACTTGATGAGACCAAGCTGCCCTCTCATAAGTTGACATGCGATGATCGACCCTGGTCGTCTTTCCTTGGTGTGGCGGCTGGTCGCATGTGGCCAAATTTGAAGCTTGCCCTCAGCGCCCTCGTCGAGCAAGCGAAGCAGAAGTGGCTTTGACAAGTCGTCCAACCTTTACAATAGCTTCTTAGTATGGAGTATAGCAGCGACATCAACTACGGCATTCAAACGCGGAACTCAAGGAACATGGCATGTTTGTGTCGCCAATGGACGAGATACTGCCGCGTGTCCCTCCTGTCTGCGCTTGGCCGACTGCATACGGAAGGGGTGGTGTGTGCACTCAAAGTGCAGACTGGCCTCACTAGCACTGGTCATCTTTGTAGGAACTAGGGCATCCCCACCCGCCTGTGGCGAGGGGAAGATGGTCATCTTCTTTGATCTTATTCTGGAATGTTCTCTCAACTTGAGATAACCTTAGTGCTAGGCACGCCTACGGGCATCCACAAATATGGCTGCAAGTCATCCGGCCCTATTGCTTGTTGTTGAGTGACACAAGCACGCACGATGCTTGCGCCAACCTCGAGCTCTCCGCGTCCCCGCTTGCAAGTCGCCCGTTCTCGAGTCGAGCGTTGCCGGAGGGCCTTGGGCTACTACGTCGCGAGCGGCACCCGCGGCTAGCGCGGCGCTTTGGCCCTCCTCCCCGCCGGGAGTTGGGTGAATCAAACACAAACACATAAAATAATTCGTGTTACATCCTAGCCACTAGCCACCCCCACTAGCTAATTGGACAACTTTTCAGTCCCGGAATCCCGCCATGCCTCATGCCTGACGAGCCGGGTGTCCGAGTGATACCCTGCCCCCTCCCCTCGATATTTGTTCCCCCTCCAATGCACGCACCGACCCTGCGCACCCCAGCGCGTCCTCTCGTCCTCTCCTCAAGTCCACGTTGGGCAAAACCCCTTTCAGGTAGGGGGGGGGGGGGGGGCACTCGTGAAACTAAGTAAGGACCAAGGGCCCAGAGCGCTAATCACTCTCGCCTGAGCGAGTGGCGAGTGGCCGCGGCGAGCCGCGGCCCTTCTCTCCTGCGGCTCCGGCGCACACTGTCTTCTTTCAACTAAAAAAGGCAAGAAGACACGTCAACGCCGGAGGGGAGAGCTGCCGCCCCCCCCTCCCCTCCTCTTCCTCCTCTCTTCCCTGCGGCTCGGGCCCATGGCGCGCACCCTCCCCTCCGGCGTTACCGTGTCTTCTCGCCCTGTTTAGGTGAGAGAAGACGGGGGGCGCGCTCTCCTCGGCGTGACGTTGAACAAAGAAGAGCCCGACGCCAAACGCTAGACAGGATGCGGGAACTCAACGAAGAAATACTCTAGAGTAGGCGAGACAAGAAAGAAATCTAAGGCGTCGAACAAAAGGTGCTTCCCCTCGCGCGCGCGCCCGTGCACAAAATTTCAGTTTTTTTCTGACTTGTGGGACGAATGAAGGAATACGACGAGGGTGGGCGAGATGTGTGCGTGGAGACGAATGAGACGCCCTCCCTGACGAAGGGTGTGTCAACAACACACGGGGTGTGTGGTCTCTTTCTCCAACGATTCAAGTACCCCCTAACCCTTCCGGGATGAAACGGCTCGCGGCGAGGCGAAGTGAACGGCGGCGGGGCGGCGGGGTGTTCAAGCCGTGCTGGCCCTCTGCGTGGAGCTCGCATGGCCGACACATGCATCGCCAGCTGCGGGGCAGCGGGGCAGACGTGCGGCACTCTGAATGCCACCTTCACATGCTCACAGCTCTCGCTTCTTGGCTGCTCCTGCAGCGGATGCTGCGCTGCAGCATTCGATGCATCTTCTTGTAGTACGATGTTGTGCATCGCATCGCCCGTGTGGCTGGGGATCGGGATCGCGTGCGGCTTCCTTGTGTCCGCGATCTTCGTCTTGATCATCTTTGCATGTCGCCGGAGGCGACGCGTGGCGAGCGCACGACGGGTTCGCCCAGCGAATTCGTCGATTCCGCTGCCTGCCTGCACCCAGCGAAGCTTGACGGAAAGCGAGAGGGTACGTTATGGTGCAACGCCTGTGCAGCCGAATGGGACATCGCCGAACAACTCTTGCGCCAACCCTCCGCCCTCGTTCGTTCGCGGCCCCCCTGCGAGCCGAAAGTCAATCACGAAGGCCAAATCTCAAAAGAGCGTGCTGAAGCAAAGAAAATCTGAGCATCATGCTAGACTCGCCCAGCAGCAGGCGAAAGCCAATAACAGCAATCAGGCCGACGAAGTTCGCGCTAGTCTCGGTGATGATTCGGCACCTGTGATTTATGAGTGGCGGTACAGCGGTACAACCGCGAGGGGCAGCGGGATGCGCGCTGAGGATATGGAGTATGATGGAATGGATGACGATACTCTGGGGGAGACTTATGGATGCAGCCCAGCTACGCTTGCGAAAGCTCGCCGCGATGTCAGAAGGGGCAGCCAGCGCATGAGTGCCATCGTCGGTCGGCGATCGGCACTTGGATCACGCCTTTCTTTGCTTCCCGGCTTCTCGTCCTCCGAGTCCAAACACGAGCTTCAAGCAAAGTTGGGCCTCGGCGACTTGCCATTCAGTGATTATGAACGGCTGCAATCGCTTGGGCAAGGCACGTATGGAACTGCTTGGCTGCTGCGCTCCCCAACGACTGGTGTGCTTGTTGTTGGGAAGGAGGTGCCCGTTGACGGTCAAGGAAGTTCTGGACGCACACTCGCGGCCACTGTCGAGAACGAGGTAAGTGCTTTGGGTTCTAGGGTGTATCAAACAGACTGTACACCAGCTGCCTGGCTCCCCAAGTGCTCCCTTATGTCCCGCCCACCTGCGCATCCTCATCGGAAGCATGATGATAGAATTTCTACCAACTGCAGGTGCGTATCCTTTCGGCATTGCATCACCCGAACATCGTGGCGTACTACGGCGCATTCCGCCCTAGCCATGGACGGCTAACTATTGTCATGGAATATTGTGACGGAGGCTCGCTCGGGGAAGCTCTAGATGACTGCGTCGAGCTTGGTTTTCATCTATCACGCCTGACTGCTCTGCGCTGGGCTAGACAGCTCGTTGAGGCGCTTGCTCATCTCCACCACAAAAGGGTGCTGCACCGTGATTTGAAGACGACAAATGTGTTTCTTTCCAGTCCCGACCCCTCACGCTTAGCCAAAAAGCACGATGGTCTGCAAGGAGGTTGGCAAGAAATGCGCACAGTCAAGCTGGGCGACTTCGGCGTTTCACGCGCGCTCTCCAATCGGACGGTGCTTGCTGAAACAGTTTGCGGGACACCCTATTATATGGCACCCGAGCTCATGTGCGGGGAGCCGTATGAGACTTCAGCCGACATTTGGGCCTTAGGTGTGATCCTCTTTGAGATGATCACCTTGGTGCGCCCATTTGCTGCGGACAACATGGGGGCTCTTGTTGTGATGATCATGCAAGGTAATTATGACGAGGAGGCATTGGAGGCGTCGCCACATGATCCAGTATTGCTGGAATATGCATCTCCAAGCGGATTGCTTGCGCGTGATATTACCGCACGGCCGGCTGCAAATCAGTTAATCCAACGGTTGAGAGATGCCGAAGCGAGGGAGGTCATCGTTGTTAAGCAAGCGGCCAAAGAAGCTGTTGCTAGGGGCGGCGCTGGAGTGGCGCCGGACATGTCGCCGCCTTCGACCGAGGCCAGCCCTTCACCTAACGTCATTGATGACTCCGGAACAGTTAATAGAGGCGGTGGGGGTGTTGGTGTTGAAGTGATCTTCAGCAATTACAAGTAGCACGGACGGCAGTGTGGACGTGTGGATGGTTGTAGATGTGGAATCATGAAGCAGCAGCAGCTGTTGCTGCCGTTTGTGGGTTATGCTCTTATTTGCGTTACACGTTACATGCTATCAGGCTACTCTCGTACCCAGGCACCCCGAAAAAGGGCGGATCGAGTCACGATGAGAGGCCGAAACCTCAATCCTGTTGCCATTTTTACTCGCGCACCCCTGCAACTCGGGTTTAACTTCTACCGCCCCGCCCCCCCCGCTTGAAACGCAGGTAATACCGTTTTACCCCACCTTCAGGCCTCACCTACCCCTCATCATAATGTGAGGTTCGTCTCTTGGAGAAGTTTCTCCACGTTTTGTTTAGAAAGGCTGATGCCTGAGCTGCATCGACTGAGCGTGAGCGTACGCAGGCCGACGGGCCTTGGATGCACAACCGACAACCGATCCAGCTCCATATCACAAGGAGGCCGCAGCGCGGCCCCCTGTGGCTGGAGGATGAGACCGCGGCGCGGCGCGCCGCGCATCCTGTTACTTCATCACAAGTTAAAAGATACCAAAGGGGGCCACTGAGCACATAGGGCACACTAACGGTATCACGCTCAGATCAAACGTACACACGGGGGGATTGCGTAGGACTCACACAAACGAACGAGGAGAGAAGGGGAGAGATCACGGCTCGACTCATGCGGCCCTCTACCATCTCCTCATCCCACTATAAGTTCTACGGTGCACACCACGCAAAACCACTTGCGACACCCACCTCTACCAGTATGCGAAGCGGGGTCTGTCGACGCCGAACTCCTTGGCCCAGTCGGCCTTCGTCCGTAGCGTGCTGCGGTCGGTGTCTCGATGGTACCAGCACCGGATGGCCTTCAGCGCGCGCTCCTTGGTGTCCTCCTGCGGAGCGACGCGCCCCCCGCCTGTGTATGATACCTGAGCGGCCGCTCGACTCCTGGGGCGCCCGGAACTCGCCCCTCATGCCCTCATGCCTCCCCCTCCTCACGAAGTACAACATCTGCGACGTCGTCGATCGCGACGGCGATCGGCGATGCAGCCGGAGGGGCGTCTGGGTTGCTCGTGGGCTGGGATGACCCGCGGATAGAAGTTGGGGTTATGCATTCCCTTGGCTCTGTCTGGCACGCCACTTTCGACGCCATGGAGCTGCGGTGGGGGCTGTGGGGGCCACGAAGAACCACCACGTGCCAGCCTTCAACGCGCGCTCAGGAATTGGCTGGGCACGGAGTACGTGATGGCCTGCACCGTGGACATTTGATCGCTCAAACCAGTCTGTGTCTGTGTCCCACCCACTTCCCTACTCTAGTAGAGAGAGGTTATTAGGTTTATACATGTGAAACTGGGTAGAGAGTAAACCGTAACTTGTACTGTAGTCTAGAGTAGAGTACCTCGAGAGTAGAAGAGAGAGAGGAAGAGAGAGAGAGAGAGAGTGACGAGGAGCGGCTCGCGGCTGCCTCTCCCCCCCCGTCCACACCGATGCGCCCTCGCACGCTCTTCCTCCTTCTCCTCGTCACACTCGCGAATGGGCTACATCTGCCACTGAGCATCTGCGCCCGCCGCGCCGTGCGGCGCACGCCACTCATCCAGCTCAAGTTCTCGCCGGAGTTCGTGGCCGCGCGAGCGAGGGCGGCAAGGCAGAGGGCCGTACGTCCGCCCATCGCTGCGCCGGTGGTCTCTGCAGAGACCGCAGGCAAGCACACAAGTGGCAGTCCACCAGAAGTTCCACAGAGCCTCATCTCGGCGCTCGACACAGCGCTCGGTATTTGTCAGCTAAACGAACTGCAAGAGCGTGCGCTCCAGTCCGCGCTACTTGGTCATGATACACTGGTTCATGCAGAAACGGGCGCTGGTAAGACGCTTTGCTTTGTCCTCCCCATCCTCGCTTCGCTCCTCGACAAAGAAACTCGCTGTCCGCCGGGTAGCGCGATCTCCACAAATCTGCGTAGTATCAGCGAATCTGCACCACTCCATGCGCTTGTCCTCAGTCCCACACACGAACTTTGCGCACAGACGACGGCGGTACTGAATTCCCTCCGTCCGGGCTGTGCAGTGTCGCTTTCCTCGCGGGAGGCAGCGACCGAACTCTGCGCGGGAGGAAGCCGTGCTCAGTCGGTACTGGGTGGAGCGCAAGTGCTAGTGGCGCCGCCCGGAATTGTGCTGTCCATGTTGACAGGGGAGCCGGCCTCGTCAAGCCGTCGCAGCAGGCGTAGTGCAAGAGTGCGCCGTCTGGGGAAGGATAGCGGCCGCACGCAGCCCGTGGAAGGTGACTTCAAGGGCCAGTCTCAGACTCGTGCAGGGCAGGCCTTCATGAGCTATTCAGATTCGGAAGACTTGTCCCTCAATGGCGACATGACGTGGCGCAAGCCACGCTCGGGAGAGAGCTGGGAAACGAGACGCCAATCTGGAGCCACCCGGGGTAGGGCGAGCAGCCGACGCAATGGAGTGAGCACTGGTTCGGGGTCCAAGGAGGAGCGCCTTAATTTGGCTCGGCGAGGACCGTCTGACGAAGGACGGGAGAGAGTTTGGCCGAAAAGTGATGGGATGCGTCAAGGCCGCAGCGATCGCGACGTAAGGCGTGTTTCCAAGCAGAATGGTCGTGATCGTCATGAGGGTGACAGCCTCCGCAATCAGGGTCGAGCAAACTCCGATAGTGATGGTGCATACAGCGGCGCAAGTGGTAGCCCGAGGCGTGCGCTGCTGAGCAGGGGTGTCAACGACGACGGCCCTTTTGGGGTAGGAGCAGCGGCCGTCGTATCACCCCTCTTATCGCCAGGTGGGCTCCTCAGCAGTCTGAATCTCTTGGTGCTCGACGAGACTGACGCCCTGCTCGGCACTCTTGGCCGGTACGCCACAAAGCGCGAAAAGGAGAGTCGCGCTAGACACCCAAAGCCCACGGCGGTGTTACTCAAGTCTATAACAGCTGCACGTGCCTCAAGATCTTTCTCAAGGAGAGCCGGCGCTACTGAACCCACTCCTTTGCAGGTATGCATCGCGCTGCATAGCTTGACCCGACTGACCGACTCGCCACTCAACAGAATAATGTGGGACCCTCCCATGCATCCGGCCGCATCGAGTCAAATGCCTTTTGCCCCGTGCCAAACATTACAACTCGGAGCAATGCCGTGCGCACAGAGCGTGCGCATAGGGCGAGGCCAGCTTGCTCGGGAGCTGCACTTATCACCGTTTCTCGTGGGTAGGTCATTGGTGCATCAGCAACTATTGGCCGTCCGCTTCGACGTGAACTTGAGCGGCTCACAGGAAGGCCACTGACAGTGGTGCAAGTACCCTCAGATGGGTCACGCCCAAAGTCATCAAAAGCTGCTGCGCCTCGATCTCTCACCTTGGAAAAGTCTCCACCTGGAACAGCATCTTCAGATCCATTGGCATGCCCCAAGGTAGACGAGTCCGCACGCCATAAGACGAGCATGCGTGCAGTTGGCTTACCGTCGACACTCAGTATCTCCGTGCTCACGTGTGAGGAAGAAAATGTCCCCATGGCTATCAAAATGGCCCTCGATCATCATGTACAGGACCGAGCCCTTGATGCCACTGAAAATCAGTTCCATGTACCGAGTGCTCCAACGTTGCTTTTCATCCAAGAGGGCCGCGCCGTGGCTGCAGAATTGCGGTTGCTCCGTCAAACCGGTGTTCCACAAGCGGAAGGGCTATCTGACTTCCTCGCCCGTGGTGGCGCCCTTGCCCGTGGTGGCGCCCCACAAGGCGAGCCACGCTCACCACCTTCTGACTTTTCTGAGGAGATAGGTGCTGCGGCTGTAAAGGAAGTTGCAAGCGGTGGCGCCGTAGTGGTTGCCTCTCCGAGCACGGCCCGAGGCCTCGACATTCCAGGTTTGGGTCTTGTGGTAATTTTGGGAATACCGGCATCGGCAGATGCGCTGCTCCACCTGGCGGGACGCACCGCCCGTCAAGGAGCGAGCGGTCACGTGGTGCTGATAGCCACGGAAGAAGAGTGCAAGGCGAAGCTGCCGCTCTTGTCATCACAGCTTGGCCGGAACTTGTGTGAGGACACCCACCATGTCTCAGAGAGGAATGATGCATGGGTGAACGTGTGGCGGGTGCACCAACAAGTGACTCAAGCACAAAGCAAGTATCAATGAGGAAATGAGGATAAGGATGGTCAGGCAGAAAGCAAGTGCCATTGTGGACAGAGGAATGGCGGGAGAATGGTACGAGTCGACGAGAAGGCCCACAAAAATTGACCATTACTTTCTAACTTCCCTTCCTGCACATTCCGTCTGGTACAACTTGCTTCTGATTGGTGACGGGGACGCGAGAACTTTCTAGATGAGACAACGTATCGAAAACTTCCCCAAGTCTTACTTGGTGACTTGTGGAGTCTTACTTGGGAACTTGTGAACGCGGCTGTTGTCCTGAGCCTGACGGTGGACTAGCGGCTCGTGACTTCTTCTATCCGGTGTTGTGTGGCAGTGACGTCACGCGCTGTTGCGGGTAGGGAGGGTTTATACACCTCCCCTTGTACTTTCTCCCGCCACTAGGTTTCCCCGCGCGACTCCCTCTCCGTCGTCACGCTCCAGTTCCCCTCCCCCCCTCCTTGTACCACGCCTGCATTCCGTCTACTCCCGATAGGTTCGTCACCCCGCGTCCCCGGTCCCCAGGTTCCCCCCTCCCCCGTTTTCTCTGCCTCGCCACTCCTTCCCTCTCCCTCCTCCCCGAGTGTTTTGCTTAAGCCGCCGGCCTCGTTTCATCACTCTCTTTTCCCGTGTGTCAACTAAGTTTATACTTGGGCCGCCCGGGGGGGGGCACGAGCCAACCCCCTCTCTCCACTCCTCCCCTGCCATGGGGGAGGAACCACTCATGCTCCTGGCATGCCTGATCTGATGGCTTGCCAGAAGCCCACTGCCCTACTGACCACTCTCTCACTGGCAGGCTCGCCTGCCTCGCGCGTCCTGGCCAGTCGTGGCCAGCCCATCGCTCCAACCCCCCCTCCTCCCCTGTTCGACAGGCAGACAGGTGACAGGTATAGCGTGGGGGCCCCAGAGGCTCGGGAGCGCCAACGAGGGAGAGGCAGGGGAGGCCAGGGCCCAGCCCCAGCCTCCTCTGCCCCCTGAGCTGGGGCCTCCAGGAGCCTCCAGGGGCCGCCAGAGGGCAGCTGGAGGCCTGCCGCAGGCGCGCCATCGCGCGTGCCGCAGGAGAGGGGAGAGAGAGCGCGGAGAAGGAGCAAGCAAAAACATGGACGAGACTACTCCACTCGTCTCGCCGATAATCACGACACGAGGAGGCGAGATGCCGTCGGTCCGCACGGCCTCGACGTCACGCCTTACGTCTCTGAGTGTGACACAAATTTCGTCGAAGTGGATAGGTAGCACCTGAGCTGGAGACTCAGGCGATCGGCTAGGGCGCAGAACAAGCTGCGCCGCCTCGGCAATATCTTTCGGCATTACGTGCGCGGCACCGCGGGCGGCGGCGCGTTGGAAAGCGAGATCGATAACATACGAGAGGGTCTCGCTCTCCTTCAAGGAAGGGCGAGTGCGCGCGAGATGTATGAGCAAATCTTCAGCGGCCGGAACCAAAGTCAGGCACACTGAAAGCTGGCAAAGCGGAACGACAGCGGAAACGGAAACGGGACTGCGAGTGACCGGAATGGACGGAGACGCGGCGGCCAAGGTGCGAGCCATCTGAAAAGAACTGGACACGACGGCCGGAAGAGAGTCGGACGAGAATAGAGCGGGTCGAGAACGGATCAATCGGCACCTAAATCGATCTCCAAGGGGAGATGGCAAACCAAACCGTATTGCCCCCAGAAGCAGGTAGAGAAACGCGGGGAGATAGCGAATTAAACCCTTTTTGCGAGGCCCCTGGGAGGAAGAAAGGTGGGGAAACTTCCCTTCTCTTCGAGAGGAAGAGAGAGGGCGCTCCACAACCCTAGATCCTAGGCGTCCACGCGAAGTTTTTGACCGAGAACGAGATAGGGGTAGGCCAGGATATCCGAGATATCCATCGGGATATTTGGGCGGATATGCTGGAAATGGATATCTCTGGATAGATGTGGGGTATTTGGGCGCTGTGAGCGTGCGGTGCCCAAAAACAAAACTCGCATTCGGCGCGTCGCCGCAGAGCCGCTGTACCCCTGCGGCGCTCACGATTGGGAGGTGACAAATCAAGCGAATACGTAATAAACAATGTTGTTACTGTAATAGTAATTGCCCATCTCACCACCGAGAGCGCCACCCCGCTCCCTGCTGCTGCCACCCACCACCATGCCACGAGGTGAGCTGCCGCTCTTGCACCTGCCCTGGCGCTAGAGCGCCACCCACTCACCTGTGCCTGTGCCCATCTCCTTGCGCAGGTCCACGCTCGCCATGGACATGGAAGTTTTGTGCACCACCACCTACAGGCTTGAGGGGGATGGGCTGGAGATTCTGATGGTCTACGATGCGCTGGAGGCACTTCGCACCCGTGGCTGCCGACTAGGCACTGAGGCAGCAGACCTTTCCAATGTGGCAGCCATCCTCAGGAGGGACGCGATGATTGGGGTGGGAACTAATACGATCGAATACTATGAAGCTCCCTACCACAAATGGTATCAAGGAAGGATTTCTGCCATAGGGAGGGGGGGCCTAGCTAGACCATCACATATGCCGATGGCTCAACCCTTGTCTTGCATGACGAGCGTGAGATCAGGAATAATACAATGGATGTGTGCTCCCTACCACAGTGGCAAACATTGGTAAGTAAGGTACGTGAAGGGCGCCTTTGAATCCAGACGCCCAGATACCAGATACGCAGTGCAGGAAGGAGGTCTCTGTACTAAAACTAAATAACACCATTAGACCATTAGCCATTAGATCTCATTACTATTATTACACTACCATATTATAACATTAGTAACCTGATATGATGACCTGATAGTAGGTCCTGATATGAGGTGTAAGGTCGCCGAGACCTGACGACCTGACACCTGACGGAGCAACTGGGGCGAGATACCGCCTATTAGTAACGGCGAAGGTCGGTTTCTTTCAAAGGCTGAAGAAACAACGGGAGGACATGGGGCTGAACGCCCCGAGCAACAAACATGTTCGAAAGATGATACGCCCTCTTTACACGGTGGACAAAGACTTCAACCTAGAAGCATCGGAGGACCTCTTGCAGGCGGCGAGAGGTCTGGATATACGAAACATCAATTAGGGTAGATAAGCCTCTATAGTAGAAACTCCAAGGGATACCATGGAAAGTTTGTACGAGACATAAGACCTAAGGAAAGGAAATGCGAGCCGACGTTAAAGCGAAGGAGGAGCCACAATCTCCCACCCCCTTCTCTCCAACTCATGGCCGAAGCAGCGCGCGCGGCCTCCCCGGAACCAGCTTCTCCGCCAAAGAGGGAACTGGGGAAGGGGGAGGGGATTGATAGGGGTAAAGGCGGGTAGTAGGGAGGTACACAAGCACACTGCCACATGCCGCGTATGTAGCGGGGAATTTTAAGAAGATTTTTTTTGATGGTGGGTAGAGGGTTTACCATTGCAAGAGGGGGTCTCAATGACATAGAGCAACGGTGACAACTTGTTCGGTGCTCGCCGCCCCGCGCGGGCGTAGTTTGGATGGTGGATGGGCTGTGGAAGGGCTTTGCAGCGTAGGGCGTGCCAAGGGGGGCGCGGTGGCGAGGGGCGCCTGGGTCTCGGGAGCGGTCGCGGCACGCTCCATAGATTATAACCATCGTTTTCGTAGCTATTTGATTGGAATATCTACTTGGGGCAACGAGCGGCTTGGAAGCTAGGTGGTGCGTGGTGGGTTCCTCACGGTGGAGGCACCTGCAGTTGGTTGGCGCAGCTCTTAAGTTAGCGCGACATGTGGAAAGGATGAAGAGCTGCAGGACGGAGCCCTCTTCGTGAGAGCGCGATGGCGCATCGGCGATGGGCGCAAGTGCCAGAGGTTGTGAAGACTTTTCATGGAGCTCTACGCTCGCTGAGCAAGGATATGTAGGGAAATTGGGACGATGATGAGACCTGGGCGCCGAAGAAGCGGCTCGTAAGACTACAACTCTCAACGTGTGGCAGCGTCGAGCATCTGCCGGAAGAGCGCATCGGCTCCAACACCTTGATGGCATCCCGCTCCACGAAGCAGCGTCCCATACCTTTCCCCGGATGCCTGCCCAGAAGCCATCGGCGGGTTCGCATTGCCAAGCTGGAGATAGCCATCGACAGCAACGACACATCGCAGCAGTTCAGCGGATGCCCTAGCGTCGCCGGGCACTCCGATATTCATGTCAATAGAGGCATGATTCAGCATGCCTTGTCTAGTGCACACCGCAGCGAAGGTGGCATCGATGAGCGCTGGTGTTATCCACCGGGCAGTCGGGTCGTTTGGGTTGTCCACGGCGTCCTGGCAACCCAAACGGAGCTGACGGAGGGAGAGTGCGCGCCGGGGGTCGGGCGTTGGAGGTTTGAGTTGGGGGAGGGTTGGGAGCGAAAGGCGCACATGTAAGGCTTGCATGGGCGGTGGTCGACTGCGCGCGATTGCATGGCGCAGACGCGCGAAAGGGAAGGCCAACCCGATATTACCGCAGACCGCACCACTCGAAATAGCGTAGGGCATGGGTAAGCTATCATACCTGCTCCAACAACGTGGCCAATTGGGTGTGCTTGAACGCGAGAAGGGCACGACAGAGTGCCGCGGGATTGCGCCGCCGTGGGTGACACCAAAAGTGGGATGATGGCTCAAGCATTGCGAGGGCAAGCCCAATGGCATCCTGCCGTGATCTATCGTCCTGTCGTGTGGCGAGAATACGCACGAAAGCGACGCCGCGACCACCCGGAACCGTGCCCCTGGCGTGCAGAGCATAAGCGGCAGCAGGAAATTGGTGGGAGGCGCCCTCGAGGATAGTCTTTGCAGTGTTTAGAGCCAAGCGGTGTGCATTTGTTGACCCGGCACCACCGGATTGCCCACGGGTGTGGATGGTCAATTCGAGAACTTCACGTGGCGTCGCGTCAGCTCCGCTCGCTGACGTGAAAGAGGCGCCAAAACAATCGAGGAGCCACTGTGGTAGCGGTGAAGAGGGTGACGCACGAAGGGCAGCAAAGGCGGCGGCGCAGCTAATCGAAAAGTTGTCGCTCTCGTCATCGTGCAGATCGATGAGCGACCTGAGGCGGCGCCAAATTTGGCGGACGGCGTTGGGATCCATAGTGTCAGGGGCAATCGCGGCATCAGCCGCTAAGACGGCGGCAACTAGAGCAATGCCCGAAGGATTGGCCATGGAGCTCGGTTCTCTTGATGTGTGGTACTGAAGTTCGCGCCGGAAAGCCAACGCCAACTGAATTGCAGCATCGTATTGACGATGGTGGAGAAGAGACTCTAAGACTCGTGCGGGTGAGGCGCGGATAGCCGCGTTGATGTCAGCAATTGGCGCGCGAGCGTCGCCCAAGGCGGCGACTAGGGCGGCTCGAGCCAGAGCGAGGTGACGGAAGCAGCGTATTTCGTCTAGCTGTAACGGCCGTGCGAGCGCAGCGCAAGCAGAGGAACTTGATGAATTGGAGCGGAGCGTGGCAAGCTTGGTGGCCAATGGCTGCGTCTGAAACGAGGATGTTTCAGGAGATGGCGTTGATGAGCATGAGCGGTGTTAGTGCGCATGTTCGGAAGCAGGGGCCTGAGGAGATACATACCTTCAAGCGTAGCGTTGCGCTTGCATTAGCTGCGTACAAGGCGTACACAAGATCATCACCACCGACTCCTCCCATGTCAACATCAACATCTGATGCATCCGTCAGCGAGCTTGGCACTTCGGGAAGCAAGGACCTGCCCACCGCCGCTCCCGACTCTAAGTTGGAGGGCTGGACAGAAGAGAAGGCGTTGGCCGCATTCACTACATCCTCCGCGCGCGACGAGTCCGGAGAGATAATATAATGACAGCCGGGCGGCGACTGCTCAAGCGCCGTGATGCACGCTGAGAGCGCTGCTGCCTCCCTCCAGAGTAACTCCTCCAGATTATCTCGCGTCCTGCTCCCCGCCGATTCGTCGGGGGAGGGTGCGGATGCGTCCAGTGCACATGACATCTCCTCGTCGTCGAGTCGCAGAATGATGGCTCTCAGACGATATGACAGATCGAGCATGGCTTGCGCTGCGCCAGGCATGTTGCCGTAGCGTACCTGGGCAAGAGGGGTTGCGGATGTGGGCAAAGTAGGGCAGTAAAACATCTTTGGTATGTTGGATACCACATGCCCATAACGATTCTCGTGTTTGACAACGGGCGGCTGCGGGGTTCAAGTCGGGGCAGAGCAGCAGGCGTGGCTTGTAGCTTGCAGAAAGACCCCTCGCTTCCCCAAGGCATACTCGCCTGCAACGCGTATAAAATTTCGTACACAGATGTGCCCGGCTCGGCCCGTGCGACGTCGGAGTAGAGAGCATGCCGTGACAGCGTGGCAAGCAGCAAGTCCCTGAGCTCGCCATGAACGTCCAGCTTGGCCAACCTGGCCAGCTCTCTTTTACGTTGCAGCACCGAGACAAGGGTGTTTATGCAGTCGTCACGACACTCCGTGTAAAGACCCGCAGGTGAATAAGGCGTCGCCTCCTCGCGCGCCAAAGCGTCCAACTTGGTGAGTGTTGAAAAAGCGAGGCCCAGACGACCCAGGCCAAGCGCGTGGGTAAAGAGCACCAAATGCGCAGCAGCATGTGCAGACGGGGCATGGCTCGACAAAGTGCTCATCTCCACCGCGCGCGAGGCAAAGGGCAAGACGAACTCGGATTGCCCTGCCGCGGCAAAGCAGCACCATGCGTTCGCAAGATACTCATACAATCTCCACTCAGATTCCTCAGCCGGACCCTGAGAAGTGTGGAAGACAAGCAGTGTGAGCATCGGTGCTAGGCGGAGAAGGGCATGGCACTGAAGGTAATACGTTGATGAGCCATGCACATTGTTGAGTTTTGACGACTGCGCAATCGAAAGCCCGACCTCGACTTGGGTCACTCACCTGCAGTGCTTCTTCTCGTACCATCTCTGGTATTTTGGCCGCTTCGTTGAGCTGCTTAAAAGCCTCCCCCGACAGTTGGGCGTTGCGCATCATGCATGCCGCGGCTGCGCTAAATCGACCCGTGGCAAGATCAGCCAGAGCGGCGGCATGTGTGTGCAATGGTGCCTTCGACCGCAACAGGCGTAAATAACCGCGTAGTGGCAGCCACAGCCGCGCAGAGCATAAGAGCATGGCAATGCCCTCACCAACATCCCCCGTTGTGGAGCCCCCGTCCGCCTGTTGCGCCATCTTAATGTCGTTCTCGACCATAGCTAGCAAGACGAGGGCGGCGCCAGCAGCAGCACGAGCCGCTGCGGCGATGTCGCCAGAGATGTCGGCGGAGAGCCGTGCAGGGAGAGCCGAGGAGCGGAGGACGAGTTCGAGAACGCTGAGTGTTTCCAAAGGCGCGCTCGGTTCGACGGTATGGAAGTGGGAGAGCCACACAAGCAAGTGACGCGGAGCAGGGCGGGTGAAGCTGCTCATGGCGGGAGCGGCAAGTTTCACATCGGAAGCGGCGAGGGCAGTACAGCAGCCAACTACGGCATGGATTATTGCATGGCGAGTCTCCATAGATTGAACAGCACCAGAGTGCAAGCCGTTCCAGGCGAGGCAGATAGCGCTATGCCATGGGGTCACGAGAGAGTCCACCACCGGAGAGGCTGATGCAGGCTCGTCCATTGAGCCAGGAAGCCGGACGAGAAGGGTAAGACTGAAGTGCGCGTGTCGGGGAGGCGGGGAGGGGGGTTACTGACCGAGTCTTGGGCCCATCTGCTGGCACGTAGCGGAGGGGCTGCTTACGCTCACCTAGATCTTGTGACAACCACGAGAGGTGTACCTACCTCGCACGGTCGCAACGACTGAATGCCTAGCATCTCTGCATCTTCACACTTCCGCCGTTGGCAGATGGATAGGAGCTGTGAGCCCAAGGCGTACTCGCTCTCCTCACGTGGAGGTAAAGTCTGGCCCATTACCGTTGCTTCTGCCGCAGCAGCAGCCTCAAGTTCACCCACCCGCCGATGAATACCATTCGCAAGGCGTTCATGGATGGGGACGGGGCGCAAGCCATGGAGCGAGGGACTCGCAGGAGATAAGAGCGCATTGCACCCGTAGTCAAGTTGACGGGGGCTGAAGCGGAAAGGAGTCGAGAGCAGGTGCAGGAGCTTCTCGGTCAGCGAGCCCAACTGGTGCAGACTATGGATGCCAGCTGCGGCTCCCACGCCACGACTTGCCGCATCGCCTAGTTCTTTGCCCGACATGAATTCTTCATACGAGATCGAGTCGTCATCGTCGCAGAGCATTCGAGCTTGATGCCACGCGCCTACAGCCTCAACATCCGCAAGAGGTACCCTTGCGAACCAGAGCGACGGCAAACCGGCAGACCTGGTCGTCGCCGGCGGAGCGGCGCCGCATAACGCGGCTATCAGTAAATCACCGCCCGCCCCCTCCTCTTGATTGAGCACCAGGCGAAGCAGAGCTGCGCCGTGCTCGCTCACGGGTGGTGGCGCAGCAACCGATCGCCAGCTCATAGCCGAGAAGGCCTCAGCAGCCTTTCGTAGTGCGTCCACTCCCAGAGACGGTCGGACGGAGACGTACACGGTGGAGGAGTAGGACATGGCGACCGCCATAAGCCCGCCAGCGTTGAATGCCGCTAATGTAGGCATTGGACAGCCGGGTGCGACATGAGCAGCCGCACTCGAGACATAAGGAGGCACAGGTCCCTGAAGCGTGATAGCAGTGGCACTCGGTGGATCCGCCGACCCGCGAACCGCCGACTGAAGGTGCCACGAGGCGAGACGCCCGTTTGCCGAGAGTGCTAGAGCGCACATGCCGCCACCTCCGGGTACCGCAGCATCGGGTGGAGAGCCGAGGATGATAAGGTCGGCGAGATCCTCGGTCGTGGCTGAGTGGGTGCCACCGCTGAAGGCACCCCACGCCCCCAGCACGCTGCCCCACCGTCCGCGGGGTTGGGGGAGCGACACTTCTGACATCGCCATTTCACGCGAGATGAAGTCTGTCTGGACCTCAATGAGAGTTGGGGCGTCCCCCTCGCCTCCCAGCACGATGAGCTGCGAGAGCATGTCGTTCCCTAGCTCCAACGGCGGGGCGAAGCGTGCAAGGCGCAGCCGGCCCAGCGTCCTGCCGGCGAGATCGTCAGCGTACCCAAACTTGCTCATCACCAATGGCTCAGGGCGATCAAGCCAGAAGGTGGGGCGAAGGGGCGTGCCGTCGGGCTGGACGTCGTCGCAGCTGAAGCGCAGCTGAAAGACATGCCCGCCCGCCGGTTGCGCATGCGCAACTGCACAAATAAGGAGCGAATCATCAGCAAGCTGACAGACGCTAACCTCGGGCACAAGCGGTGCCGGGAAGCGGAGGGCAAGCTCAGCGCGGTCAGGCGCGCGTGCAAGGGGCCGCGCATGAGGCTTAGCGAGTAGGCAAAGCTCGCTCAGCTCAAGGAGAGAGCCCTGCACTCGCCACGTCAACAACTGGCCCTGCTGCCGGCGCGAGCCCGCAAAGACTCCACCCGCAGCCGAAGGGAGCGAGGAAGAGAGTGGCTGCGATGCGGGGGCGACTGTCTCGACTACGTTGTACACGGGCGTCTCGGCTGCCGGCGCGAAATCGAGCAGGCTAACTTGAGCGAGGCAGGAGGCCCCATCCGCAGGAGTGCCGCCTGCCATGCGTGGAGGGGGAAGGGGGAAGGGGGCAGGGGGCAGGGGTGGAAGGGCGGGGGAGGGCGGGGGGGGAGCGGAGTGGAGAGGAAGCGCGAGCGAGCGCTGGTGGCTGTGAGGACGAGAGGAGGGAGGGGGGAGGGGGGAAGGGAGGGAGGGGGGAAGCGGGAGAGGCGAGAGGCTCTCGGGGGGGGAAGAGGGGGAGAGAGGGTAGCACGCGCGCGCGTGAGAGCGAGAGAGAGAGAGACAGAGAGAGAGAAAACGGGTGTTTATTTAGTGATGGAGAGAGAAGAGAAGGTTGGGGAGAGAGAGAGCGGGAAGGCGGAGGGCACCCAACGAGTGGGCCGAGGAAGACCGCGCGCTCGCGCGGGGCCGGCTGCCCCCCCCCCCCCGGTATCATATCCCTGGGGGGAAGTGGCAGCACCAAAACTGACCATTTTACTCTGCTACTCCGTAGCTACGCAATTCCTGGCGCGTGCCCAACTCCTGGCCTGGGGGTCCTTCGGTGCCCTGGGGGCTGCTGGGACAGCTGCACATGAGCGATGGCGCCGGGGCTGAAGGCCAGGGCACATCCAGCGAGGCTGTGACCGCGGGGGCAGCGCCCCGCGCCCGCGCAACCCGAGCTGGGCCGGATCCAGCAGTGGCAGCGAGTGCGCCCAACGGGGCCGCAGCGGTCCTTCAAGAGGAGGAGGGGGCAGCAGAGGGGCGGGGGGCGCGGCAGCGGCGTCGGGCGAGTGGGTCAGTATCATACAGCGATGGGAGGCGCGCGCCCCCATCGATGGATACGAAGCAAAGGGCGCTGCAGGCCCTTTGCGGCTGGTACTGGTACCACCCCGACGCGGACCACAGCACATTAAAGACGAAGCAGCAGTGGGCGGCCGAGTTTGGCATTGACAAGAGGAGGTTTTGCTACTGGGAGGAGAACGTCGGTGAAGAGATGATTGACCGCCTCCGCCGGGGCGTCGTCCCTATCGCGGTGGTGCCCATGAGGCAACCACCGCGGCTTGGGCACCACCGCGATATATATCCCGTGCAGCAGCTCCATATCGCGGTGGTGCCCATGAGGCAACCACCGCGGCTTGGGCGAGGCAGAGCGCCATCGCCGATCGCATCGCCAATCGTATATCGCCGGGTAAGATTCTTACTACATTCACGCGCACGCACATTCACACAAACGCACGCGAAACTTATAGTAACAAAGTAAGAGTGCGGGGAAATTTCTGTGCCGCAAGAATGCCCCGCGCGGACTCGAAACGGCCGCGAGGGAGAAGTGAGAAGCAGAGACCTCAGTATAAACATACAGAGGTTAGAATGAGCATCCACGATGCATGAGATGGATGTATCCATGATAGATATGCATCTATGATGCACATATCATGGATGTATCCATGATAGTCCCCCTTCCCTGTAGGCCTCCTGGGCCCGACGGCAAGGCCCGCAGCTACGCCAAGGCGGCCGTAGCGAGCGATGAGACGGACGACGTCGTGTCCTTGGGCTTCCTCCACGGCTACAACCTCGACGAGCTGCTCAAGGATTTGAAGGCGCGCTGCAACCGCGTGGGAGACTCTCGTAAGTATGGGTCTAAGGGATCGCGCGGGTTGTACCGGGAGGCAGTGAAGTGGGCGTCTGGGAACTGGTAGCGGTTGTCAGTGGATGTGCGTTGTCGTTCGTATCCACCCTCTGAGTCGGAGGGTGGGGGTGGGGCACCGCCCTCGTCTTCAGGCGGGGGTGGGTAGTGCGGCAAAGCCAAAGCGGGCAAGGTTTCAGTGGAAGCGGGCATTGGCCCGCTCCTCACTGCACCGGAGGGCGACGGGGGCGAGGATGGAGGCGCGGCGCCGAACTCGGAAGGGTCTGGGGGAGCGGTGACTGCGGCCTCGGCGTGCGAGTGGGCGAAAGGTTCGGCGTCGGTGGGAAGCAGAGCGGGTAGCGGGGGCGGCGGGCGCGATTGGCGTAGCTGTGAGGGCGGCATACCGCACTTTGGTGCTGGTAGCGGCATCCATTTGGTGAGCGGTGACTTGAACGGCCTCGTGGCGCCCCCGGTCGCGGGTCGAAGTTGGGCACTCATGGCGCGTCTTGAGGCGTGATGACGTCATCACCGGGGGCCGCAAGCGGCCGATTTCGACGCAGTGCGCGGGGGCGGCGGGCGCGATTGGCGTGGCTGTGAGGGCGGCATACCGCACTTTGGTGCTAGTAGCGGCATCCATTTGGCGAGCGGTGACGTGGCGCCCCCGGTCGCGGGTCGAAGTTGGGCACTCAGGGCGCGTCTTGAGGCGTGACGACGTCATCACCGGGGGCCTCAAGCGGCCGATTTCGACGCAGTGCGCGGGGGCGGCGGGCGCGATTGGCGTAGCTGTGAGGGCGGCATACCGCACTTTGGTGCTGGTAGCGGCATCCATATGGTGAGCGGTGACTCGAACGGCCTCGTGGCGCCCCCGGTCGCGGGTCGAAGTTGGGCACTCATGGCGCGTCTTGGGGCGTGACGACGTCATCACCGGGGGCCTCAAGCGGCCGATTTCGACGCAGTGCGCGGGGGCGGCGGGCGCGATTGGCGTGGTTGTGAGGGCGCTTTGGTGCTCGTAGCGGCATCCATTTGGCGAGCGGTGACTCGAACGGCCTCGTGGCGCCCCCGGTCGCGGGTCGAAGTTGGGCACTCAGGGCGCGTCTTGAGGCGTGACGACGTCATCACCAGGGGCCTCAAGCGGCCGATTTCGACGCAGTGCGCGGGGGCGGCGGGCGCGATTGGCGTGGCTGTGAGGGCGGCATACCGCACTTTGGTGCTGGTAGCGGCATCCATTTGGCGAGCGGTGACTCGAACGGCCTCGTGGCGCCCCCGGTCGCGGGTCGAAGTTGGGCACTCAGGGCGCGTCTTGAGGCGTGACGACGTCATCACCGGGGGCCGCAAGCGGCCGATTTCGACGCAGTGCGCGGGGGCGGCGGGCGCGATTGGCGTGGCTGTGAGGGCGGCATACCGCACTTTGGTGCTGGTAGCGGCATCCATATGGTGAGCGGTGACTCGAACGGCCTCGTGGCGCCCCCGGTCGCGGGTCGAAGTTGGGTTCTCGAGCCCTTGGTGTTTTTAGCGGTTAGCGTCTTTAGTTTTTGCGATACTTACGTACACGTTCAAGTCCATAAAAACATAGTAAAAATATATTGCTGTGTGTATAGAACCAGGATCTTTGGTCCGGGTCAGCTGCCGATGCCCATGGTTTCGTGTTTCGCTGCGAGAGGCGCGCATGAAGGCCATCGGTAAAATAATACCGGAGGGGGGCCTGACATATATTTCCGCACGGCCGTCAGAGGCCTGAAATCGGGTATTTTTCGAAAATTTTGCCGGAAGACCCCCGGTTTTTTTTGCTGATCTCCCATACCGGAACCTATAGGGAGCTTATTTAGGCCTTCGTTTGCCCATTACAGATGGTGCCCTTCGCACCCCCCTAGTGAGTGACCGGGCTAACACCATATGTAGTAGACCTATTCATGGTGTCATGGTACTGGAGAATGGAAACATCTGGAGGGTGCTTTTCCCACCCCGGTATCTCTTCTCGACGCCTCTTCTGGCTTTCCGACGAGGAGGCCCACGATCACCATGGGCGGGCACGAGCACGAGCACGCGGAGGCAGAGGGGGAGGCGGAGGCGCACGCGCACGCGCACGCGCACGGACACGAGGAGACACACACGGAAGAGCATGGGCACGAGCACTCGCACGACGGTGAACCGTGCCACGGCCATCACCACGACACCTCGCATGGTCACGGAGCTGCGCAGCCTCTGCCGCCGCTTGAGGGCGCGCCTGGCACTGATATCTCGAGAGCACAGGACGGAGGCCTCTTCAAGCAGGTGCTTCGTGAGGGAGATGCTGAGGGAGGCTCGCCGCCGGTAGGCGCGAAGGTCAAGGTGCACTACACTGGCACGCTTGCCGACGGCTCTAAGTTCGACTCTTCGCGTGACCGGCCGGGTTTCTTCGAGTTTGATGTTGGAGTCGGCTCCGTCATCAAGGGGTGGGACGAGGGCATCTGCACCATGAAGAAGGTGCGCTCATTAATTATGTGTGCCACTACCTGCATATCTCACAAAGCTTTGTCGATGAGGACACCCATGAGTCTAGCCGGCTCCACATACGTGTTGAGAGACACTGTGATGTCTTCATTCTTCTGGAATGAACGCTTGGCAACTGAGACAAAACATTGGATGAGTGCACCCAATTTATTGGGGCTGTGGCCGCACTAATCACTCACTTCAGTCTGCCCCCCCCCCCCCCCCCTGGGACTCCTGCTTGTAGGGTGAGCTCGCTGTGTTCACCTGCCGCCATGACTATGCGTACGGCGCTCATGGCTCCCCGCCAAAAATTCCGGGTGGCGCTACTCTGACATTCGAGGTGCGTGTTCTCCGCTTTGCACCTCATGAATCCCTGTAGCCAATACATAATATGATTAGTTGATTACGGCGTTTGCACTCTTTTTTGCTGTCAGGTGGAGCTCTTCTCGTGGAAGGAGAAGAGGAAGGAGAAGTGGCAATTGGATGAGGAAGGGAGACAGGTCGAGGCGTCAAGCCTGAAGGCGTCCGGCACAGACGCGTTCAAACAAGGCAAGCTTGCCGAGGCCCTTGATCTTTACTCAGATGCTGCAGACTACGTTGAGGGCGAGTCCGCGGAAGCAGCAAAGGCCCTATATATTTCATGCCTTCTCAACGCGGCTATGTGCTCTCTCAAGCTAAAAGAATTTAAAATGGCTGAGAATTACTGCACACGGGCTCTCACCAGCGACCCGGAAAACGTCAAGGCCCTATTTCGGCGTGGCTCGGCAAAGATGAATATGGGTGAGTATGTTGTCCTTGTGTTCTGCACACTCCTGCGTGGCCATTACGCGCAATCGCTGCTTGGTCACTTGCTTATCGCCTCTCAGATGCATGTATTTCTCTTGAACGCCGGCTCACTTGTCTTTGCAGGAGAGTTTGCGGACGCGAAAGTCGATCTCCGGGCTGCTGTCAACCTTGATCCGAAAGATAGGGCTATACGGGACGCTTTCGCCGAATGTCAAAAGAAAGAGGCTGACGCCAAGGAGGCCGAGAAGGCGGTGTATGGAAAGATGTTTGGTTAAGAGTCCACGACTGGGTAGGAAGACCCATTGTGTGTTTCTGCTCCCCATGTGGCACATACACACGTCATCAGCCACTCAACAATCACCCGGGGTATGTGTACGATTGCTATCACGATCACAACGGGAATAGAAGACATCGCCAATGCCCAGACGAAAACTAGCTCCGCCCCATCACGCTTCCGTAGGGAAGGCATCGTGTGACGCCCGACTACCGAGAAGGTTGATTTCTTCTACGAATAAGTCAACACTCTCCGCGCTCGCAGCACCAAAACCCCCTTGCCGTCCCGCCCACACACCACACATTTAATAACTCAAGTTAAAAGTTAACTTTACAGCTACTTGCGATGGAGCGCGCCGGCGCGACTCCCCTCTCCTCCGGGCCCGGGCCCCCCGCCGAGGGCGCCCGCCCCGTTTCTCACCACACTCCATCGGAGGGGTCGCAGATCCCCCCCCCCTCCCTCCGCTCTCACCCATCGCTCTCCTTGTGGCGCGTCGCCATGCGTGCGCCACGCGCCACGGCCTGCTCTCAGATAGGTAGGGCGGTCAAAGCCAGGGGCTTTTTAACGCTATTAGTAAGGGTTGGGCTGCATTTTTTGACCGTGGCGCGAGGCCCAATAAAAACCTTCAGGGGGGGCTACCTACCGCCACGAAAATCTTCGCCAAGAAATGGTGCGATCCGCCCCCCCTGTCCCCCCCCTCCGTCACGCGCGCTCACGCTCTACCCGTAAAGAATTGGCGGTCGCACCCGCGGGGGGATCGGTTCCTTTATATCTAAGTAAGCTACATTCGGCATTTGATTCCCGCCCGATGCATAGGGCCTGGTAAGAGTTTCGTGCCGGACCCCCCAAGTTTCGCGCAAAAGTTTTGCAAAGTTTCGCACCAATCCAAACATTTGTTGGCTGGCGCAGCCATGGCCTCCGGAGGAGGAGGACAACAAAGAGGAGGAGCAGCGGCCGGAGGAGGACGAGGACGAGGAGGCGGGGGCGGGGGAGGCGAGCAGCCGATGAGTCACTGTTACTCTCCCGCAGCTCCACCTCCTCATTCTCATTCAGTTGCAAGCCCGTGATGCGCATGAGCTCCTTGGCTTGTGCTTGCAGAGTGCCCGTGGAGGAGAGCCCCGCACATGCGTTCATGTTCGCAATGTCCGCCGCCAATTGGCCGCCAGGGGGTGTGCCAAAGAACTGCCGGAGGGCATGCACCTGCATGACGAAGGAGGACATCTGCGCGGCGGGGGGGGCGCGGCGGGGGGCGCGAGGCGGGGGCGCGGGGGGCGGGGGCGGGCGGGGAACGGGCTTTTGGCGCCCTAGAAGATACATCATTAAATTAAGAAAACATAGTAAATAGTAAAGACCCCGCGGCTTCTCAGAAACTATCACAAGGTGTGGGAGTCGGCTTATTAGAAAATGTAGAAGGCCAAAATCCCTGTTTTCTTAATGGTGCACCCTTACTGTAGTAGGGGATAAAGAAAGACGGATGAGAGAGCATCTGTAACACTATACTACAAAAGCCATACGGACAAAAAACATTTTTTCTGTTTTTGTTTTTGCAGTCCCGTCTAAAGTACTCCTACTGTTTTCCCCAAGCCCAAGTAGCAACTAGGCCACCGACCTCCCCCCCCCCCCCCCCCCCTCCCCCAGCGCCTCCCCCTTCCGGCATTGTCGTTGCAGAGAGGAAGGGGAGGCGGGGGGAGGGGAGGGAGGGAGGGGAAGTCGCCCGGCTCGACGAGAGCCGCCTGCTGTCGCGCCGCGGCGCTACTGTCCCCATCCTCCGCTTCCACGCACCCTCGCCCCTCATTGCTCGCCCCGAGTGATCGCGATGAGTGACGAGGAGAATGCGGAGCATGCTGCCGATGAGGCCGTCGCAGCCGACCCAAAGCCCGTCGAGCTCACCGAGCATGAGAAGAAGTTCCTTGTTGCGTGCTCCGCTGGTAACAAGGTTCAGATCGAGCACTACACCAAAGAGCAAGGGCTAAGCGCCAACCTGAAGAGCGCCAAGTACGGGCTGCAGCCGCTCCACCTAGTTTGTGGCGCCGGAGCTGTCGACTGCGCCAAGATCCTCGTCGAGCACGGGGCAGACATCAGGGCGGCCGACCCAATGGGACTCACGCCGCTCCATTGGGTGAGCAGCCAGCCTCATAGCATACTCCTCAGCGGGAAAGAAATAGCCCGTGGCGCTGGCATTGCAAGCCAGATATGATGGGTGTAGGGAGGGTACGGGGTCGGCTTTGCGCCGGCACTCTGACGATATTCTGCTTGATGGACGAAGCCCAATCATGACCTGTTTGTTGGCAGGCTGCTGGTTGCCGCGAGCCGGAGATGATTCGCTACCTCTTGTCAGCTGGTGCCTCCGATTGCCTCAACGCGGTGGACGAGGACGGGTCGACGCCACTGATTCACGCGGCTTATGCAAATCGGCCTGGCAACGTCGCGGTGAGCTCGCTGTTGCGATGACCGAACACCATCTCCATCTACTTTTTCCTTGGACGTTTGCACTCTATGAGACCATTATCTTGTCAGATGTCATTCAGTATTGGTTATCTGCATCCAGCGCTGCATGCAAGCCATTCGAATACACCAGCACCCCAACTCTTAGCCCGCGGCGCGTGTGGTCCTTTCATGCAGGCGCTACTTGAGGCTGGTGCGGATCAAGATGTCCAGGACAAGTCGGGGAACACCGCCAAGAAGTGGGCCATTGAGAAAAAGCGCGGCGATGTATTGAACATCTTTGATCCGAAAGAAGAAGGTGATGGTGAGCATGGGCTTGAAGAAACAACGCCGCAGCCGGCGTCTGTTTCTGAAGTGGACCCGGAGCCAAAACATGAGGCGCCCACTCCCGAATCACGAGAGGGCCCGCCAGCCGGAGACAAGGCGCTAGTGGCTGAGAGCGGGGCGATGGCGGCTGACGGTGTGGCCAAGAGCGAGGGGACGGAGTTGGCAGCGGCCGAGGGCGAGGCCCCAAGGGCCGAGGTCCAAGGGTTCGAGGGTGAGGCGGTGGCGGCCGAGGGCGGGGCGGCGGTGGCCGAGGGCGAGGCGGCGGCGGCCGAGGGCGAGGCCCCGGCGGCCGAGGGCGAGGCGGCAGCGGCCGAGGGCGAGGCCCCGCCGGCCGAGGGCGAGGCGCCAACGCCAACAGGAGAAAGTGAGGTGCCGGCACAGCCCACTGAGTCGGAGGCCTCGTGAATAACGAGCTTGTGTCGAGGGCTATTCAGTCCTCGCCCACCTTTTGAGGAGTGATTTCCACTGCATGGGCTACTCCCAGTGCATGGGCGAGGGCTAGCATTTCCCTGCTAGCTAGGAACTTGTTGGTTCCTGTCGCTAATTTCAAAGATTGATTGGCCTGAAGGTGTTTATGTCTGTGCGCTTCTTGGGATGTCTACCAACTAAGTTTATGACGTGGTTCACATGGCACATGGGGAGGCGACTCGTGCCCTCCCGCTGAGGCTCCAATTCCCCTCTGGGGGGCCTGTCGGTCATCCTCATGCTCTGCTTTTGGGCATGAGCAATGAGCTGACCAATCAACACAACAACCCGAACTTCCAGCGGGGGGGGGGGCGCCACACTCCTTCGCACGCGACTGGCTCCCATCGCACTGAATCCCCCCCTTCAACTCTGAGCCACAGACCTTCAAAGCCGCCGGGAACCGGGAAGGCACCCAAGGCCCAAGGGCCCGGCGAGGAGGGAGTGGCAGGGGGGGGCAGGGGCAAAGCCCCAGCCTCGTGTCAGTGGGGGTATAGGTCAGTTGGTGTGTGCTAAAAAAAAAAGATCTGAAGGTTCAGGGCTACACACCTATCGCTGGACAGCGCATACTACTGCTACTGTACATCAACCAGCGCCCTTATCTCCCTTTTCTCCGCCCCCTTGCCTTCCCCCCCTCATTCCTTTGTCTTCGGTGTCGGGGGTGCGGCCCTGGTACACTACCTAGGGCCCGGTTTCGGGTGTGGAGTCCGGGCAGGCCTTTTGGATTTGCGTTGGTAGGATAGAGCAGGCATCTCTTAATGTGGTTGTTCCAGGGGTGGTGCACCGTCGTGTTATGCGCCTCTATCTCGTGTGTTTCGCAGTTTCTGTCTCGACTAGGTACTCCATCCCTAACTTGTTAGCTAGGGCTACTAGCTCCGCGCTGGGGGTCAAATCGTTCTTCTCGCCGAGTTCGTAGAGTGGCCGGATGCCGGCCAAGTCTATCCTCTTTTTGGGTTGTCTCCCCATGCCCGCCTGGGCGGTTCGCGCGGAGTCCGTTGAGTTGGCGAATAATAGCGCCTTGCTCAGCTTGGTGAATCTTTCTAGTGTGCGTATTAGTACCGATTCTTCTGAGAATGTGGCGTTGTCGTAGTATATCCTGTAGAAGTCCGTTATGATGTACCTCCATGCGAGCATGTACAGCGTTGCTAGTGCCTTGGGGCAAGGGCCGCTTGGGTGTATGAAGAGCCTATCTATAATGTTCTGTTCGTGTGGTTTGTCCGGCGTGCTCGGGTGTCGGGCCAGAGTGTCCAGGGCGTCGAAGATGTGTGTTAGCCGCGGGCATTCTCCCAGGTGCGTGGAGGATTCGTCCGATGTCATACAGAAACGGCACGCCTCGTCGCGGTATGCGAATCTATTGGCCGTGGCTATTCTCCTATGCGTGATGTGTTTAAAGTGCAGGTGAGTGTCCCTCGTTGTTACCATGGGCGAGGTGTAAATCTGGGCTAGGTGCGCCCAGACACTGTCCGTTATTGGTAGTCTCGTTGCCCAGTTGTCGGGGCCCGTGAGTCGCCGGCGTTTGCGGCGGGCCTTTTGTAAGGCTCTCGTCAGGTGTGTAACTTCAGTCGTATCGAGTGGTGTTTTACCGTCTAGGGTGTATTCGTCCGGCAGCGGGTATTCCGTTCTTTTGTTGGATTTAAAGCCTTCGCCCCATTTCGCGGGGGGGGGTCGGGTCTAGGTCCGTAGGTGCCGTTATCGTGCGGTCGCCAAGGATGGGCGTGCCCAGGTATGAGAGTTCGACTTCGTACCATTTGCCCCCCTCTTTGGCGAAGTACTCTCCTTCTTGGTTTATGTGAATTTCAGGGGTCGGGGTCTCCGTATTCTCTGGCGTGCTGGTCGTGGATCTTTGTGTTTGGGCGACTGTGGTTTCCTGGTTCGCTGCCCCTATTAGGTCGTGCGCGTGTTTCACAATGTTAGCCCATGTGCCCAGGAATTTATCGCGGGGGATGTGCTCGCCCTTGTATTGTATGTAGGTGTCATTGTTTTTGAGGTATTGTTCGCAATCCTCTGTGGTGTACGTTTCTATACATGCATGATCTTTGAATACGTTGTGTACTGTGATACATTCTAGTTTGTTCCACAATGCTACCCATGTCGGGTGCATGTTCGGTCCGCTATGGTGCGGGTTGGACCATATCGGTTGGGATAGCGCTCCGTCTCTGCTCATTTTTAGAGGTTTCAGTTGTAGCGCTCTCACGTTCGCTATGGCTTGCTTCCAGAAGGCCGGGAGTTTGCTCCTCCCTTTTCTCCCGTCCGTTAGCTTGTGCGCGGGTACGTCGGCTAGCACCGCCGCTCTGCCTAGGCGCGTGCGGCAAAACCATGCGTCCAGGATTTGTTTCCATTGAGCTTGTCTTGCGTCCAGGTAGTTTAGTATCCATTTCGCTTGTATTGCTTTTACATGGTTGTTCCAATCGAGGAGGCCTAGGCCTAAGTGCGGCCCCTTTTCCGTGTCGCCTTTGAGCGGGATCTCCGGGTGTTTTATCCATTGCAGCTTACGCCCCGTGCGGTGATTTGTCCATAGCACCCTCTCTACCGTGCTTTTGTGCGCTTTGTGGAACGATGGAGGTGCTGCTAGTGTTTGTATCCAATATCTTGGGACGGATAGCACTAGAAAGTTCGCTACCATCGTTCTTCCGTGAATGGAGAGCCAGTTGGTGTGTGCTATGCCTGCATGCCATGAGGCATGCAAGGAGGGTGGGTAGTCACTACCCATAGAGGGGAGAAACGGAGAGGGGGGAGGGGGGGGGGGGGGGCTCGTGCCCCCCCCCCCCATGAATGAACCAAGTAGTATATCAAAGTAGGTTGAGTATATCATGTAGTTAGCGCGCGGGCTGTTGTGCGTGGCCGGAACGCCTTTCACGGCAGTGCGCAGCGCATCGCGCATAGCCGTGCGCATCGCGCACAGCCGTAGAGGCAGAGAGAGGCGAGTGAGTACCAAACAACGAGGTGCGGAGCGCCAGGGGTATACACATTGACGAGCTGATGGAAGAGAGGGAGAGGGGCGACGATAATATGCCTAGAGCACTTCACACTAGTTACCGTCTCGATTTCCTCAATCCAGTTGCTTCCTTGCTAGTAGGCCGAGTCGACTTCGGAGGCTTGCAATACCCTCCAGACTCCAAAACCGCTCTCGCTGCTTGGGCGATGTACTTGAACCTACAGAAAAATCGAGCCGGGGGCCATGAATCCATTAATATAGCATTACGCAAATGTGCGATAGGAATGCCCATGCGCACCTGTCTGGCCCGAGATGAATCCCACCGTACCATCGTGACACGACAACTAAGACGTTGTTGGCACCCATGAGCTCAAGAAGTGAAGCCAATTTGGCGCCTGCGCCACTCTCCCCGTCATCATCATTGTCGGCCACCTGTGGCCATCCAAATTTGTGTCAAGACTGAGTGGCATAACACAAGGGATGCAACTCAACAACACTTCTACGGCCATTCCAACATTTGTCTCATGAACAAGCAGGGGATCGAGATTCTCAGGCACAATCCCAGCTCGACAAGGGAAGTGCCGGCATTTTGCCATTGGGCGTGAAAGGGATGGAGCTCACTTGAATGCCCTTCGATGCGTCAACGTAGCGATATGCGAAAATGTTGTGTGTCGCCCGAGCAATCTTCTTCTCCTCGAGGAGAGCACGTAGTACCCAGTTCACCTGCGACGTCAAGTGCATATTCCCGGGTGAAACTCGACGCCGGCCGCGTTGATGATGCTTGGTGCAGTCAATGCATCCAAGGCAGCTGAAGGTGCCCAACATGGCACCCGCCTAGCCGACCGCAAGGCAGCCCACCTGCGGAAGACCACCTATCGTGGCACAATGGCCTTGAAACGTCTTTGCAAGAGGGCGACAGAAATGACACGTCAGTTCAGAGTCGAACGCTGAAGGATAAATAGACCGCTCGACACGCTCTTTGCATAGACAGGATCGTATGTGCATCCCTGGGCAGTAGCAGCTCGACACTGTGAGCAAGTCCTCCCCTAACCCTGTCCCTTGGACTCACCGACTTGCCAGGCGGCGTGAATGGCTCGCCATGAATAATATCCACAGCGTTTTCATTTGAAAGGGCCTCGGAGCCAAATTGTCTTCTTCTTTGTCCGTATGCTGATGTGGATGGCTCAAATGTGTAGCCCTCATCCGCATTCTGCACAACGTCTCTTGCTCCTAGTGTTTCCAAATCGGCATCAGCGTTGAAGATGCTCAGCTGACTGCTTCCCACATCGCTCGAGAGGCTCAAGGTGCCAACGCCGTCTTCATCGGGTTTAGATCCGCTGGACTGGTCCTCTCCCCCAAGCTCCTGACGGATCGTCTCTATCCACTCAAAGATGATTTCAGCACCATTGTACATGCTCAGTAGGCGTTGGACAAGCTGGTCACGCATACCCTCATCTATGCTGTCGGCTTGCAAGACCGGCGTGGGCGGTTCGCGCGATGGATATCCTTTCGGGATGAATATGCGAACGGAAGTGGAGCCATCACCTAGGCTGAAGCAATACTCACGCGCCGAGATTACATGCATACGAAGATCCTCACAACACCCGTAGATGGCCGAGAGCGCCTCAAGCTCCTGCGACGCTGCGGCCGCATCCTCCACGTCTTGCGAGGTCAACTCCATGCTGGACGAGCAGCTAACTCCGTCGTGGATTTGAGATTTGGCTGCCGTCCGTCCACCTGTCGCGGCCGCGCGCCCGGTTTTCTTCGGGCGGCGCACGCACTCCGCGGTTCGTGCTGACCTCAGTGGACTCTACGCCCAGCTGAGATCTAGAGGAGGCCGGACGAGCGGCGTGCTGCGAGCAGGGAAAACGACCGAGAGACTAGTGCACTTTGCCTCCCCTCCCCCTCTCCCCCCGCTAACCCCTCCGCCTCCACCGCGGGACGCCCCCGCCCCGTCTTGGCCACCCTCCACGCCCCCGCGCCTCACGCCGACGATCTCCCCCTCCCCGTCCACTGCCGCCGTGGCCGATATTATTAGCCATTCGTACCCGCTGGGTTCTACTTCTATCGCGGGTGGGTGAGATTGCCTTAGGATATTTAAATTCTCCTAAGGCACGCGCACAGCCTAACAATGTGTCGGGTGGGTAGGGAGAGCGAAAGCCGAGAGAGAAGTCCCGAACCCGACAGCGGTACGAACGGGGGGTTACTGTTAAACTCTACATTCGTACCCGCTGGGTTCTACTTCTATCGCGGGTGGGTGAGATTGCCATCCCCACCCCTCGTCGCGTGCGACGGAAAGAAGAGAGAGAGACGAAGAGAGAGGAGAGAAGAAGCTTCTTATCAAGCCTCTACGTCGTCAACGGAGTAGGCGTGGTCGAGGAGCCAACCGAAGAGAGCATACGCCGCCGGCGTCGGCCCCACCGTGGGATCAATGTAATGTTTCTCCCGCGTAGATGTGCCCGGTGCCCGGCGCCCAGCCTCCGAGGCCAGTTCCTTCCGCCCCGGTTTCCCGCTTGTCTCCGAAAATCGGTTTCACCGCATTACGACCAAGCTTAGTGGGGAAACTCCTCGTCCAGTTCCGTTACCCGAAAATCTCGTTCATCTCGTCGGGCCCTCGGGCCATCTCGTTCTTCTCGTCGGGCCATCAAGGCCATCTCGTTCATCTCGTCGTCGGGCCATCAGGCCATCTCGTTACATCTCGTTCATCTCGTCGTCGGGCCATCAGGCCATCTCGTTACATCTCGTTCATCTCGTTACAATCCAAGCTGCGGCTTTGATTTCCACAGAAAGGGGTTGATAGGGGTTGATAGGGGTTAAGGGTGGGCAGTAGGGAGGCACACGAGCATGCTGCCTTGCGCCGCACAAGTAGCGGAGATTCTTAAGAAGATTTTTTTCGCTGAGTAGGAATCTTCTGGGAACGATGTGAAGAATGGAATGTTGCGGAGTAGTTGCGCATTGTGCGCCATTGGCATTCCCACTGCTCAATTTAAGCTAGCTCGCTATAGCGCGAGTACACTCGAGCCCTGGCCCTAGGCGCACGAGGTAGCGTTCCCCGCTGGCCGCTGGCGGCGGGCATGGCTGGAGGTGGAAGTGCTGGCGGAACTCGCGTACTTGCGCAATCAGCGCGAGCGGTCCACTCAGCACTGGGTTGAGCACGAGCCGGATGGCTTCGCCATGCTCGGTGACGACGTGACGACCGCGTAGAGCGCTATCAACGCCGTTCGCACATGCTCTTGGAGCGCGGCAGCGCGGCCAGGTGGCCAGGTGGACAGGCACTCTTGAGCTTGGGCATGAGCTGGAGGAAGGAGGCCATCGTCCCCCAAGTGCGCGCGTGCCACCGAGAGAGATGAAGACGGATACACAGACACACACAGCGACGAGAGGGGGAGAGGAGGGGGGGGGGGCGGGGGGGGGAGAGAGGGAGGGAGAGAGGGAGAGAGAGATACTAGGGGGGTTTCGGCGCAGTGCAGCGATCAAGGGAGGCGAGGCCCGCCATGAAGCTGCCACTCTCTTTCCTCTACATAGACACATAGACACAGTATTCAGTATTACTCGCGAATCTTTGAGTCCCTCGCCACATCGCCACATCCCTTTCTGCCCATCTGCTCTTCTCATCTCTTTTACCTTTTACTCGTCTCTCTCTCCTTGGGCCGCGGGGGGGGCGGAGGCGCCCGGGGGGGGGGGGGGGGGGTCCCTGTTTTCCCGCCTCTCGCGATCTCTTTCTCTCTCATTTCCGTCTCTGCTGTGCGTCTCTCCGACGAGGGCTCGCTCTCTGCCCTTCCCCACAGCGGCCGGTTGCTCTCTTCCGCTGCCTGCACTGCCGAGCGTTGTGACGGCTCTCACCAACAATGAGCACGCCCGCTACCAGGCGAACGCGCAGCGTCACCCGGAGGGAGCAGCAGGTGACAAGGGATAAGCTGACGATGCATGTGTTTGAGCAGACCGACCTCATGTCCCTCATTCTGGAGCACCTGACTTCTACCCAGAATGTGCCGCACAACATGGAAGATCTGATGGGCATCGCAAGCTTCAGCCTCGTCAATAAGACGTGTCGGGTGGCAGTCTGTCAGCGGTTCTCTCCGGAGGAGGTCTGCCGCGAAAGATACGCAGACCTCAGATTCCGGTTTCTTTGTATGGAAGATGAGCAGAGGTGGAGAAGAATGCTGTCAAGTCGTCTGTGCGCAGAGTGCGACTTTGCCTCTGCTACGAAGAGCAGTGAAACGGGAATGTACCCATTCGACGTCGCCGACCACAAATTGGTCATCTTTGTTGTCAACGAGCACAAACGTCCGATCTTTGTAGGGTTCCGGGATCTGAAGCCAACGCCATCGCCTCTTTCCGACAACCTTGCAGGAGACGGAGTCGTCAGACTCTGTGTGCAGAACAAGCTTTCATTTGACGAAACGATGAAAGAACTAGAGTACGTCAAGCTGTGGCCCGAATTTTGCCACGATCTGGGTATTCTGAAGTATCCGGAGGCTAGCGGACGCGTCTCGGCACAAGGCCGCGTGTCAGTCTTCATTGAGCGATCAGATGGAGCAGTGACTTGCATAATGAATCAGAATTGCAGTGTTGATAGCTGCTACTTTGATGAGGGTCGTGCATACTCGTTCGATGGATCCGATGATGGATCAATGCTCGAGGAGTATGTGCCACAACCATTCTGTGAAACTGATTTCAAGTTTGATTACGAGCCTGCAACCTACCTTCCTCACGCAAACTCTCCACGTTGCAACTGTGGTGAACGCCATGCGATTGCCACTCGCTTCTTGCAGCACGTCACCTGCATCGAAGAATTTATTCGAGGCATTTCACCATCGACAAAGCTCTGGAATGAACGGACCATGCGTAGCCGATATGATCAGATTGCCGTTGGAAGTGACGCCAACCCGAGCTTCGAGACGAGCTGTGGCGCTTTCTACGTCAGTGAGGTGTGCATCTATCCGATTCGTGCTATGTCACATCCACTATTCCCGGCATCTATTCAAGCAAAATGGCTTCTCACAGAATTGAAGCGGCTGCCGTGGAGTAAACAAAACCAATGCTAGAAGCAAGCCATATTTCTACTTTCGTCTGCCTTCTTGGTCCAACGGGAGAAGCTGCCATCCGCTCCCCACTCCCCCGTGCCGAAGCAAGTCAAGTCGAGCCAACTTATCCTCACGCTCAAGTATCGAGTTGCAATAATGCCGGATCGAGATACAACACACAGCAAGCCGATCTAATAAATATACTACATACTACTAGTAGTAATTATTAATGTGATAAGTTTCTACTATATGTTATATCCTGTCGAGTGCTTGGGCCAGTGAGTCGGGCACTGGTACCGAGGAGAATGAGAGGGGTCCGTCGGAGACGGAGGTAGTGGTCCACACGCGCCACCGGTTGCGTATTTTGCGGAGCATGCGAGCCGGACGGACGGGGAGGGTGCGCTCCCGCGGCTTCTCGAGCCACGGCATCCAAGCCGTATCTATCGCTATCGCGGCGATCGCCGTAGGAGAGGCGGCGCTGCTCTGGTGCTGCCCTGCTGCCCTGTTCCGAAAAGGGGTGGGGTACCGTGGAGGAAAAGTTGCTATGCGCACGCGCCTTTCAACTCAATGCTAACATAACATTCTAAGCGAAAACAATACTATATACTATCACCTGGCCCTCTTTTGACGGAACGCGAGTTGATGCGCCGCTGATACATGCGCACGCCTCCCGTCATCCTGGCAGAAACCCAGCGCTGCTGCTCGCTGCTCGTGCAAGTTTGCAACAATGCATGATCTCAAGGCACACGCTGCGGCCGAGGTGATTATCACTCTCTATTACGCAGCAAAGCCGACTGGCGTATGATTTCATACCGCGGTAGTTTTGTAACATCCCAACCATCCATTTTCATGGCAATAAGTATGTCTATATCATCGTGAATGTCATTACCTTGCCGTGGCATTCCGTAGTACTCCTCCATAAGTCGTGCTTCAGCCAATTTGTCATTCTTCCGTTTCATGAACTCATCGACGACACGTGGGTTCCCTCGAAAGTAGAAGCGCGGATACATTTCCTTCTGCTTGCTGCTTATCCACTCATGAAGAAAAAATTCACACGGGCATGCGAGCTGGAGGACCAGAAGGCCATCCTCTCACGCATCACGAACCTCGTCACCCAGGATCAGCCAAGCGACCTGGTCGCCTGTCAGCAGAACGATATTGTTGACAACAGGATCGAGGGCGAGGACAATGAGAAAAAGACGAAGAAGATCGAAGATTTAACTGCAGGTGTTTAGGCGTGTTCCGAAAAGTGGGATGGGGTACCGTGGGGGGAAAAGTTGCTATGCGCACGCGTCTTCCAACTCAATGCTAACATAAAATTCTAAGCGAAAAAAAAACTATCACCTGGCCCTCTTTTGACGGAACGCGAGTTCATGACCCTATCGTTTTAACGATAGTTTGCGACCCAAATTCCAGAGATGCACGTGGCACTCTAGACCGCCTTGCTCCCTCTTCCAGTTGGAATGGAGTTGCTTGGCCTCGAGACCTCCGCCGCCGCCGCGGACCAGGCTCATCGTCCTCGTGGAGCTTCAGCTTCGTGTGGGCACCCTGTTTGGCTGCCCACGTCGTGTGTGACGACGGACGCCGATCGCCGTGGAGATGACGTTGTTCCTGCCAGTCCTCCAAGAGGGCCAGCAGCTGGTGTCCTCGCCTCCTCGAGCACTCCCGCGCCACGGTGTCCTCCGCAGGCGGGGCTGCGACGAGAAGTGGGCATGTCGCGCTCACTCACGCCCCCCCCCCCCCCCCCCCCCGTCCCCCCTTCGGCGCCACCCCCACCTTAAAAACTTCTAGGAGACACCAAGAAAACTCTGACACTCTACATCTACTCTAACAATTCTTTCCTTCCGTCCAGTCAACGCAGAGCGCTGCTCTCCCAAAGGAAGGAGTCGGCCATGGCGTCCTCTCTGCGCGCGCGGCGCGGCGAACTCCTCGCCGTCCAGTCGCACCGGTGCACGGCGCGCGCGTATGGGGCACTCGAGCGGTGCCGAGGATGCGCGCTACACCCCTCCTCCTCCTGCCGCTTCCGCCACCTGCGCCGCCTCTGCCTTGACCAGAGCAGTGGGCTCGCCACACGGGCACTCATGACCTTCTCGATTGGTGAGGGGTTTCGCCTCTCCTCGCAGGTGGAGGGGGTGGCGGGCGAGGGGGCGGACGGGCGTGGTGAGGCGTCTAGATCTAGCCTGCGCCACCACGCACCAACAGGCGAGCGTAGGGGGGAGAGGGAAGCGAAGAGTCGTGGTGGCAGCGTTCCGGAAGGGAAGCGCAGGCGGATGGGCGATGGGGAGGCGACAGCCGAGCCGCAAAATGGGACCGGCTGTGGGGGCGCCGGCTCACGCCTCTCAGCTGACGAACGACGCGCATGTGAATGGCTGCTCCGTCACTGTGCACTCTCGCTCCCGACCTTGCTGCGCGCCGAGATGCGCGCTGCAGGCGATGAGGAGGCGTGCGTGGTGGACCCACGTGCGCTATGCCACATTCGCACACCTGCGGCGGCGCGGCGCGCGCTACGTAGAGCTGGCGAGGATGCCGAGGGTGAGCGCCAGCTATGTGACGGCTGCGGCACCACCATCTTCCAGCTGTACCGTGCGTGCAACCGGTGCGCGTGCGAGCTCTGCCTGCCGTGTGCGGCTGAGGAGGCAAGGCGGCAGCGCGCCGAGATTATGCAGCGGCAGCAGGAAGAGGCAGATGCACTCGCCGTCCAGGAGGGAATGTGCGCCGCTGCCGCCGATGGGAACAAGACAGGTGATACGGACGCTTCCGCGGCGGAGGAGCGCAATGCCTCTGCCTCTGAGCAGAGCAGCCCGTCGCTTGCGGTCAGCCGTAGCCGACGTGTGCGCACGCCTACTGCGGCTGTTGCCGAGGCCTCCAGCGCGGCCGGCGCCGCCACCCCTGCACGCACGTTCGTCCACCTCTTGGGCAAGACACACTGCGTGCATCCGATGGAGGAGTGGCGGCTTTGCGCACGCTTCAAGCCCAAGCTACTGTACGAACTAGCGGCCGCGGTTGGCAGCGCTGGCCGCCGCTTGGGCGCGCCACCATCTGCGCTAATGCCGCCCTCGCCGCTCCTTTCTCGCGAACCGCACCGGCTCACGCATGACGAGCCTCTCCGCGCCTTCCAGGCCATTTGGCGGCGTGCTACGCCGATTGTCGTTGCCGGTGTCGGCAAGGCGCTTAAGTGCGATTGGTCGCCCGCTGCGTTTGAGGCAATGTTTGACGAGATGGGCGTACGCCTCGTCGTGCTCACGAGCGGCTTTGGACATGACAGTGAAGTGGATGGGACTGTCGGCGCCTTTTTCCGCGGCTTCGCTCCAAGCGAGAGGTGCACGCGCTCCATGCTGCGCCGGCTCACTGCGCTGTAAGCCGCCGTCTACTGCGCCAGTGCACGCGCCTCATCGTGACAGCCCCTCCCTACGCCTTGTAGACAAGCCGCCCGGGCAGGCATCCCCTCTAGCTGTGCTAGCCGGTTATTCAAGCTGAAGGACTTCCCGCCGTCGCACGACTTTCGTGATCTCCTGCCGCTGCACCACCGTGACTTTGAGGAAGCACTACCATTTGCCGAGTACACCAGCCGGAGAGGCCGGCTCAACCTAGCCAGTGCATTGCCGTCGTACGCACTCCCGCCCGATCTCGGGCCTAAGATGTAAGAGTAGCGCCACAGCAAGGTGGTACAGTGTGGCTCGGCAGGCGGGTTGCGCGCCGGGGCGGAGGCCGATTGCCGCCATGGCGCGCCCTTCGCGCCTTCCGCTAGCCCTGGCGTGCGCTCTTGTGGCTTTTCCACAGATGCCCGCACCAACCCCTGCTGCTTTTGCCCTCCGACTGTCACATAGGTATGCCGCCTATGGTTGCTTCAGCAGCGCTGGCGAAAGACCTCCGACCATAGAAGTGGCACGCTCGAGCGGTGGGAAGCTGCCGCCACTCGAGTGCCCTGGATCCACAAAACTCCATCTGGACATGAGCGACGCCGTGAATCTGCTCATGTATGTCCACGATCCTGGCGAGCCCCCATCCTTGGGCATGCAGGATGGTGGCCACGGCGAGACGGGCGTCGGCATGGTGGCCGAGTACGCTGATGAGCTGGTTGGCGAGGAGGGCGAATGGTTGGCAAAACAGCGCGGCGCCGTCGGTGAGCACCCTTCTTGCACCCCACCCGTGAGAGGAGTTTTGCCCGGCCGTGGGACGCGAGCGGCATCGCCTAGAATCTCGCCTATCAGCTTGTCACTCTACCCGCCGTTGTCGCTTCGCACGAGCGCTTGCCCTTGCTGGATGCCCCTGACCATGCTCGCCCGGTGCCATGATTCTGGCTCTCAGGAGCGCTGTGGCACATCTGGCGGGCCGAGGACGCACCCAAGCTCCGCTCTTTCCTCACGCGAATTTGGAATGAGATGTCCGCGGCGGATGACAACTGTAGCGTGAGCGCCGATACCGATGATGGCGGCAGTCAGCATGTCGTAGGGGCGCACAATGGCGGAGAGCACACCAACCCGTCTGGGTGCCCACCCCTGAACTACCAACCCGCTGTCCGCGTGCCACTGCACGATGCTATCCACGATCAAACGTTTTACGTGAACCGGAGACTCCGGCATCGATTGCGCGATGAGGAGGGGATCGCCCCGTGGACGTTTGTACAGCGGCAGGGAGAGGCCGTGTTCATTCCAGCGGGTTGCCCCCATCAGGTACGTCTAGTGCCAACTTCCAATCCCGATCATGGGCGACTCCAATCGGGCGTGCAAGACCCTTGTCTCGCTTTCATCCCAGCTCAATTCCCTAAATGCTTCCCACTCCAGTGCTTTTGCTGACGTACGGAGACGTGCCCCACTACCGCTTGCGCCCAACCACTAGCCCAGCCTCCCCCCTCTTCGCCCTTCCCACTTGGCGTGCAGGTGCTCAATTTGCGCTCCTGCATTAAGGTTGCACAAGACTTCGTGTCGCCCGAATCAATCCCTCGCGTGCTCGCGTTGACGGAAGAGTATCGCGCGCTACCTTCCACACACTCTCGTTCAGAAGATAAGCTTGGCGCAAAGGCCATCCTCGCGCACGCGGCCTCCCATGCACTCTCCGAGCTTGGCGTGGTCCTCGTGCACCAACCATCGCCCGAGACGCAACCACGTGCATCTGAATCCGCTGGGCCTTCATCAGCCGAACCGATCCGTTGTGCTCCGGCGCATGAGGCCATGAATGGCCATCGGCTGCAGCTCACACCCGAGAGCTCGCCCCTAAGAGGCGCCTCGACGGGACACATGCGCGGCTCGCCTGCAGCACGATCTCTGCAAGCCACGAGCGCGCCCTATGCGCAGCATTTGGCTCACTCGCGATCACCTGTGCAACGTTTATCAACACCGCGGAGCCTGCCGCGCTCCAGCGGGCCTGCACCGGCCGGGAGCAGGTGATCGTGTCGCAAACAGTCATCGTTGCTGGCCTCGCCGGTGCGCCGCTACGACTCGCCTAAAACCCCGTGCGCACGTCCCCCGCCGGTCGCTTACGACGACGTCTCACACTCTCTCTCGGCGAAGCGGCGACGGCAGTGACCGTGGCGTGGGCGGTGGGCAGGCGCAAGATGGGTATGCACGCGTAGGATGGGTATCCAGAGTGGTGCGCAGGGTTGGCGCTGTTGCTCACGAATGCCTCCTTGGTCACCGCTATGGCGCACAATACACATAATTGCGCGCAAACACAAAGAAGGCCTACACAAAACGTTGCTATATCGGCCTGGTACTAGTCCTCGCAACGCCGACCACCATCATTACTACGTGTGTAAAGTTGTCCAATGCAGAGGTTGGCTCTGCCGCAAATACCATAGCGCGGACCAAGCCGGCGAATGCTAGCAACAACGCATGCAACGCGCACGGAGAACTGTATACTGTATACCACAGGATAAAAAAAATCTGAAGATTCACTGCTGGGCTAAAATAAAATAAATAAAATGTAATAATTAATGTTATATGTTATATCCTAGCCAGCTCCTAGCCAGCCCCACGAGCTGATTCATCAGCATCAATCGCCTTAATACTTACACGAGACCTGTTCCAACCTACGATCAATGATGGATTGCCAAGCCGCGAAAGAAGCGTTGCGGAAAACGCCGGAAGTAGCCTACTAGAGGAGCACGAAGTGTCCACCAACAGAAGAAGAGCCTACATGTTCTCGCAGTTGCAACTCATCTCCTCTTCTCCACAGCTCATACTTCTCACCTAATCACAAGTCCGTTGTCGTCGCCTAGTAATGGCGCCGCGTCTTTCAAGTCGCCTAATCTCTCTCGAGCGCTCAAGCCCCTTCGTGGTCCTTCCCCTCATATGGTGGTTAGCACCTCCAATATGTGCCATGCCTCAGAGAAAGCCATGCACGACCGAGCGGCCCGTGCACGCACAGCCTTACACCCCAGCGCGGCCCACGCCTGGTACATCCGAAGCCTGAGGCCTAGACGTGGACAGTGCGCGACGGGCGCCCGAGAGGGGACTGCCGCCAAAGTCTGGAGGTATGGCGGTGATTGGGATTGGGGGGGAGGGAGGGCATTGACCCGATTCTGCGTGCGTGCGTGTTCTTCACAACTCTTCCTTTGTGACCCTCGCATTCTTCGTGGCGCGCCGCTTGTGTGCCTTGATGACTCTCGTAAGGAACTCCGCACACAGAGGCGTTATCACCTTGGCTTCTGACCATGGGTGTTGGACCTGTCCCTCAGGTAGAGCATCCATCCCCAACACCGCCCTCGTCGCGCGCAGCATCTCATCCAGAGGGCCATGCCCATCCTCGAGTCCCAAAAGCGGCCCGGCCCTGCGCGTGAAGCCACGGATGGCCTCAATCTGCTTCCTTGGGTCGTATTGTGTGGGATCGTTCGCGAGCCGATAGAATTTGTCCTCCTGCTCCTTGAGGTCGGCAAGGATAGCCTCGTTGCCCATCGCCTTCCCCGCCCTCGAGTTGATGAGAGCGTCGTAGTACTTGGCAGCATTGACCTCGCCCTCCACCGAGAGGAAGCCCTCTGTGATTCCGAGCACGAGGAGGAGCAGCACGGCCGAGATGCCCTTAGAGCGCCCCGCCATCTTGCTGCTCGCTCGTCTAACCGACGGGCGAACAAGAACCAGCGCGAAAAAAAAATGAGATGGGCTGTGCGGCAAAGCTTTGGTCTTTCGGGGGGTTTTGCAGGGGTTTCACTCCGATTTCACCAAGGTTTCACTCCGCGTTTGACTTCAAACGCGGAGTGAAACCTCGGTGAAACCATGTTTGTTTAACTCCGCCCAGTGGGCGCGAAGAACAACTCTGGCGGGTTTCACTACCAGTTTTTTGCTTCTCCGCGAGCGATGGCGGTGCGCTTGCGCCCGCCACCCTGGGAGCGAAAGGGTGGGGGTGCGGCGGCACCGGGGCCACGCGAGCCCGCGCGCGCACACCAACCTCACCTATCATCACCTCACTCTCGCCCTCTCCCGGCACGCCGTGAACGCAGGCCGAGGCGGACGACGCGAACAAGAAGTGGCGCATGGATTGGACCGAGCCGCGGAAGATCGCTCTGCTGAAGCAGGTGATCGACTGCGGCCCGAAGGCCTTCATGACCTTCAAGGAGGGCAAGTCAAGGGACGGCGAGAAGCACACCCAGGCGCACGCATGGACGAACAAGACCGACGGCATCCTGACTCTCACCTTGCTGGACGAGAGCTTCAGGGAGTTTGGGGACGTTTTCCCCAGCCCCTACACGTCAGTGCTGAGCTCCCTGAAGAGGTGGCTGAAGGTGTGTGCGCGCATGCTGGGCTTGGCTGGGTTCCCAGGTCGAAGAAAGCACGCGCCGGCGCCGGCGTAGCGCGCGCTACGCGTGGGCAGGGTGCATGCGCTTCAGTTCCACTGCTCACCGTCTCCACTTCGTTCGCGATCGTATTGCAGGAAGGGGCTCACTTGTACACCCAGGGCAAGGAGCAGCGAGAGCCCGTACAAGTCGACCATCCAACGCAAGTGGAGGACACCAAGTCGGAGAAATTCACAGAGTACGAACAGCTCATCGTGCAAGTGGCGGAGATCTACAGGATGGCAAACGACGAGGCGGCACGTGTCAAAATGCTCAAGGAAGCCGACCGCGCGGCCGGCACCGCGCAAGACGCCGCGGCTCAGGCCGCACACAAGGCTCTCAGCGAGGAAGAATTGCACGTGAGTAGACGCACATGTGCCCCGGCCCCTCGCACCCCACCAGCGCGAGTTGGCTGCCATCACCCATCACGTGCCCTCCGCCCTGCAGGCGGCGGAAAACGGCGCGGCTAAGAACAACAAAGACGACGCCAGCGCTTCGAGCGGCGTGAGCGCGGGCGGTGAGCGCCGAGAGGGCATGGGGAGCTCTGGGGGCTCCATGGGGGGGGGCGAGGCGCGCATCTCGCGCGAGAGAAGGGCGCGCCCCCCCGCGGTCCACCCGTTCCCGCGGGAGCCTCTTACGGCGCAGTGAAACCCCTCGCGGCCAACAGAACGCTGTTTCCCTTTTGCAGAACGTTGTTTTCCTCGGGTTTCACCCAGCTTTACTCGGTAGTCGAGCAAGTGAAACCCCGGAGTGAAACCCGAGTGAAACCCGAGTGAAACCTTCTCAAAAACCCTCTTCTGGTAGGCGAGGGTTTTTTGTGGGAGTTTCACTTTCACTTGTCACTTGGGTTTCACTAGGCGTGTGACGTCAAACGCCGAGGAGAAAGCTCGGTGAAACGTGTTTGTTTTTCTCCAGCGCAGTGAAGATGTGGCGAGTTAGAAAGCTCGGTGGAACGTGTTTGTTTTTCTCCAGCGCGGCGGTGAAGATGTGGCGAGTTTGCCTGTTTGCTGTTTGCCCACGTACCGGTGTTTTCCCACTGGGGAGGAGACCGCGCGATGGCGACGGCGGTGCGCTTGGAAGCTGGTAGCCGGTAGATCCCGTCAGAGGCCCCAGCCCCGGCCGGTCGCATCGCGTGCGTGCGGCACCGTGCCGCACAGGCATGAGCAAGGCACACCTCCCCTTCTCACTCACTCCTCCGCCTCCGCACTCCGCACCCACCTCGCGCTCCATTGGCAGGCTGAGTCAGATGGCGTTAACGTTAACGTTAACAAAAAAGAAGACGCGCATGAATTCGGATTGGACAAAGCCTCGATCGACGCATCGCACTCCTCAAGCAAATCATTGACGCTGGGGCGAAGGCGAAGGCCTTCAAGACCTTCAATAATAAATTAATTAATGTTATATCCTAGCCAACCCCACTAGCTAATTGGACACAACTTTTCCGTCCCGGAATCCCGCCATGCCAGACGAGCCAGGTGTCCGAGTGCTACCGGGGGGAGGGGGCACTGCCCACTGCCCCCTCCCCTCGATATTCGTCCTCCCCCCGGTGCATGCACCGACCCCGCGCACCCCAGCACAGCCGCTGATTCTCGTTGGAGTCGAGCGAGCGAAAGGCGCTCCGGCCCAATGCGTGAGCGCGTCGTGCGCAACAGCGGCGCTGAGGTGTCGTTCCGTCAATAGTGGGACAACAGTAGAATTGAGCGATCAAATGTCCACAGTTGTATTGTAGTTGTTTAACATTCGATCTTGTTAAAATTATAAGAGAGATAGGCCGTCAAAGCTTCTTCGCTAATCACATCGGTGCACGCCGTGCATGGGCACGGCGCGATGTGCATCGGTCCCCCCGCGGATGCGTGCACAATACATACGAAACCCTTTTTTCTGCGCATCCGGGACGGCGTGCGGAAACTTCCATGCGCACCCTACGCGCGGGAAAACGGTCATCATCGCGGAAAATCAGTAAGAAAACTGTCGCACCTTCGCACCCTTCTCTTGTTTTTTCAAAATATCACCCGCTGACATTCCAAATATGTCGATGTTATGCCAATCGGCACCATTTACCATCAGCTGTGCGCGGGTTTTGAGTAGGTCAGGGCCTTGTTGACCGATACACGACTCCATGAGAGGCGTGCGGCCATATTTGTCGACCGCGTGCACGTTCGCTCCATGAGAAAGCAAGATCTTGACGTACCGCGGGAACCCAACGGCGTAATGCAGCGGCGTCCGCCCAAACTTGTCCACAGCGTTCACATTGGCGCCACAATAAAGCAAGAGGTCGATAATTTCGTCCCGGTCATCGAAGCAGATCGCATCCATCAGTGGAGTGCTTCCAATGTCATCATCCGAAATCAAGTTGGGATCAGCGCCCGCAAGGAGCAAAAGCTTGACGATCTCCAAATGGCCCTCGACCACCGCCCACTGAATGGGCCTAGACATGGCGAACCTGGCGTTGGGATCCTGACCATGTTCAAGCGATATTCGCACATTGGTTATGTCGCCTTCCCGGCAGTACTCCACAAACTTCTCGTCATACCGAAATTGATTGATGTATTCTCGTCGCCTAACGATTCTTTCGCGTTCTACGCGTTCCTTGCGCAAATCCCGGTAATCGGGCGCACGGTGTCGAATGGAGAAGAGCTGTGAACGTGATGGTGTGCTCATGGTGTCTACCCTAGCGAGGTGAAAAAAAAAGGCCACCGACCGATTTTTCACTCCGCGCGCAGCAGCTGCAGCACGGCGAGCTGGCCGAGGAAGGTGCACGCCGTGCGTAGGTGTCGTTCCGTCAATAGTGGGACATCAGTAGAATTGAGCGATCAAATGTCCACAGTTGTATTGTAGTTGTTTAACATTAGATCTTGTTAAAATTATAAGAGAGATAGGCCGTCAAAGCTTCTTCGCTAATCACATCGGTGCACGCCGTGCATGGGCACGGCGCGATGTGCATCGGTCCCCCCGCGGATACGCCGTGCGCGCCCTTGGAGCAGGAAGAGGAACGAGTCGTGCGAGCAGCGCTTGCGCTCGGCGTCCAGTCGACAGGTGGCGGTGTCGAGCGAGTCGAACGAAACCAGCGAGCAGGAGCACGAGACGAGAGGACGGAGGACCGTACCGATGCGCGCCGAGTCGCCACCATCGTGAGGAAGACGAGGGCGAGGAGAGAGCTGGAGGGTGAGCGAGGAGGGAGGAGGGAGGCAGGCAGTAGGAGCCGTCTCTCTCTGGTAGGTCGATGAGAGGGGGAGGAGGGGACCCGGGGGAGGGGGCCCCGGGGGAGCGGAGAGACCCCAAGACCTCGATTGTTTACGTTAGTGTTTTCGCAATATACGGTAATATCTTCCCCGGTCCCAGGGGTGCCCCCGCGGTTCCCGACCGCCTCTGCGTCCAGAGTCCCCCCGCGGAAAGAGTGAACGCACGGCGTGCACCTTCCTGGAAGTTGCTATGCGCACGCACGGCGCCCCGCGGGGGGGGAAGCCGATGTGCATACGCACGGCGTGCACAATGATTGCAAGCAATCACACGTGCTGCGCAAACGAAACGTCTCGTATATGGCTACTTTACGTTAATGTGGGCCTTGGGGAAAAAAGTTTCTATGCGCACGCACGGCGCCCTCGCGAGGGGGAAGTCGATGCGCATACGCACGGCGTGCTCAATGATTGCAAGTAATCACATGTGCTGCGTAAACGAAACATCTCGTATACGGCGATTTTATTTTAAAAAAAGTTTCTATACACAGCCTTGTTTTGTACCACTATTGTTCATAACTAAAAAGAAAACAGATTGTGGTCCTCTTTTGACGGAACGCGACTTTGCCGCGAACACAAGGAGAGCTGTCTCCATTGCGCGCGGGCGCAGCGCGCGGCGCCGCCTCACTCCATGCAGCCGTGCCTGCCTGCGCCGCCTGCACCCGGCAATCCACATGTGCTGCGCCAGGGCGAGGAGGGAGTCCTCCAACTCCTGCGCGGTGTAGGGGAGAGTGGGCATCCCAGCGGCGAGATCGCTCTTTCAACCGAGTACCAGCGGAAATCTTTTTTTGCAGAGCGGTTGTAAGAGGGTTGAAGGAGCTGTTCCAACCACGCTCCTCAAACCTTACGAGAACCTTGCAAAAATCCTCTAAGGTCCGCGAATTGGTCTCGAATGAAGATTCGGCCGCCATGGCGCCAAAGTACCCAGCTTGGGCACTCGAGACAGAGACGGAGCGTTGCATTTTCGAGAACCACTGAAAAGTAATCCTGAGTGGGAGTACAAGTAGGTGGTAAAAATAATACGCGCGTTCACTTTTTTAGGGGGGGTGAGTATGTAGTTGACGGATGTTCATTTTCGCGCGCCGTGAGTTGGGTGTGTTCGCGGCGCAGCCGCGGGGTGCATTTCGCGTGGGTTCGTTTGGTTGAGCGCCGCGTTGACGCGGCGCGAGGAAATTTTCAGGGGTTTTGAGAGTGGTCACTTTGGGGCTCAAGGGAGTAGTAGGTAGTTGACTCTCTATGTTCAATCGATCAAAAAGTTTGAGTTGAGTTCGCGTTCGACTATTTTTTATACCACCTACTTGTAGGAGGCGGTGGCCGGGGCGCACAACAAGATGAGGAGAGAGAAGTGTATGCATGTGTATATTTATGTTTTTGGGGGGGAGGGGGGTGAAACCGAAAATCAACTGCCCTCTCTCTTGTCGCGCGCGGCGGCGGCGGCGGCGGCGGGTGGGGGCCAGGTTGGAGGAGGCGGGTCTACCTCTCCTCCTGTTATCATCTGTGTATTCGTCCTCCTTTCTCTCTCCCTCTGGCACGTCTCCCTGCCTCTCGCCCTCTCCCTCGCACGAGTCATTTTCTAATAGCGGGTGCTGGGGTTCTGGTCTTCCCTTCACTTTCCGCGTGGCGCTTCTCTCTCTTCCCTCTATCTGAAACGAACATTTAGGAGATACTCCCCGAGGATTCGCACGTGGTTCACTTCCCTCTCGCCCCGCGCCCCCTCCCCCTCTCCCACTTTGTTGTCGCTGGCGGCTCACTCGTCTCTCCTCTTCCCCCACACCACACCCCGACCAGCCTGCCGCCGCCACGGCGGTTCGAACCGCACCATGATGACGCGTATCCCACCCAGCTCGGCACAGGCTGCGCGTGTCCGCCCTTCCACCGCGCCAGCGCACAGGCAGCCCACACCGGGCCTCCGCTCATCAGCTGCTCATGCTGACAGCATCCTGCGGCACCACCCCCCAAGCCGCCACACTCCCAACCATGGAGTGTCTCGCGACCGCTCGCACAGCTTGACCCTCCCGCCTGCCGCTGCGCCAAAGACTCCTCTTGCACGACAAGGCCGCCCGTCTCCGTCGGACCGGCGGTCCAGCCTCATGACAGGGAAATCCAACTCTTCTGCCCATACCTCCTCGCCGGGCAGCGACGAGCCACAGGCACCGGCTCCAAGGCGAAGCTTGAATGGCTTGAACGGCGGGACCCGACCGATGTCAGCGCCCCCCACCGTCCGACGATATGAGCTGCCACCCCGCCTTCCCGCCGAGGAGGAGGCGAGGTTGCGTCAACTATTTCACGAGATGGATTCCAACGGCGACGGTGCCATTGATGAGCATCAGCTGAGACATATCCTACGCGAGCTTGGGCGCTACCGGGGCGAGCGCGCTCTGGCAAACTTCGTGCGAAATGCAGACCGCAAAGGCCGCAGCCTGGTCGAACTTCGTGAGCTGATCCACATTCTCTCCATCGAGCACAATGAGCAGTCTATTGCTCTCCCTTGCGTAATCCCGTCTAGCACTGACACCCCTGTGTCGAACAACCCGAAGACTCTTCTGAAGGCGGCTGTTCGTGAGGCCCAGGTTGATCGCATCATGGATGAATATGCTGCACGTTCACTTTTTGAAACCATTGCTGAAGTGCCTAGCAATGGCGCCGACAATGGAGTGACCCGGCGCAACGGAGCCAACGCTGCAACAACGGCACCCGATGGCGCTGAGGTAGAGATGGGCGCACAGTCCATTCCTTCCGGAGCCATCGAAACATTGCTACGTGAGATGTTCGAAATCGAGGTAGATACACCGATCGCACCCGTGGCAAGTACGAGCTTGTTCCAAACGGGCAGCCGCAATCGCGATTTGCGCCTTGCCGATGTAGAAGACTTGCTGCTTTCAACTCAATGAGTATTCTCTTTGGCGGGTCTGTCAGCATGCTGGCACCTGAGTGTGCCGCTTGGACGACCTTCAATCCTTCATCTACAATCAGGCTAGTGGGTTCATGCCGTCACGTAAAAGGAACATCGACATTAAGGATGCCTACACTCAACGTGCTACTGGCATCCTCTTCCGCACTCTCCGCCCTCTTGCTCTTTGCAGTGGGCCATCATTGTGTGTGCCATGCCTAAGATCAGTGTGCGGCTGGTAGGGCAGGTATGCATGTGCGTGCGGGTGGGCTGCCACAACGGCAGTCCGCGAGAGCCGTGTCGGGCCGTTTGCGTGGGTGTGAGAAGTGTGGTTGCAGGTGAGGAGTTGTACTTGGTGGGGGACAGTGAAGAATGAGCAATATGCACTATTTGCTCACCGCTCCATCCTTTGTGCGGTGCAACGTGGGGCGATGTGCAAGTTGCATTAATGCTTACTGCCATCCGAATGGTCGGACTAGAGCCATACTACTCATACTATTCGCCGCCTTGCCGAACCTGAACGACCCGCCCTCTCTATCTATGCATATGCAGTGGAAACATTATACATTATGTTTATGCCGCTCCGCGGACGCACCGAGCACCGAAAAGACCGCCGTCGAATATTAGTGAACGCTCGCACCCTCGCCTCGCCGATTCCGATTCGGGCTCGCCTGCGCCTTGGCCGCTGTCACTCAGCCGCCTGTATCCCCCGCCTAATCGCCAAATTCTATATAAAATAATTAATGTTATATCCTAGCCAACCCCACTAGCTAATTGGACACAACTTTTCCGTCCCGGAATCCCGCCATGCCTGACGAGCCAGGTGTCCGAGTGCTACCGGGGGGAAGGGGCACTGCCCCCTCCCCTCGATATTTGTCCTCCCCCCAGTGCACGCACCGACCCCGCGCACCCCAGCACGTCCTCTCCTCGAGTCCACGCTGGGGGAAAACCCCTTTCGGGTAAAAACAACGCAGGGGGGGGGGGGGCACTCGTGAATGAGAGCCCTGAAGCGCTAATCTCTCTCGCCGAGGCGAGTGGCCGCGGCGAGCCGCGGCCCTTCCCTCCTGGTTCTGGTGCCCCCGTCTTCTCTTACCCAAACGGGGCGAGAAGACACGTAATCGCCGGAGGGGAGAGCTGCCACTCCCCCCTCCCCTCCCTCTTCCCTCTTCCTCCTCTCTTCCCTGCGGCTCTGGCCCATGGCGCGCGCCTGCGGCCCCTCTTCAGGTCCCCAGGAGGCCTGCAGGGGCCTGGGAGCACAGCTCAGGGGGCAGGTGAGGCTGGGGCATGGCCCTGGCCCCTCCTGCCTCTCCCTCGCTGGCTCTCGAGCCCCTGCCGGTCGACAGGAGCTGGCTGGGGGCTCCTGATCAGGGGGGCCCAGGGGGAGGAGGGGTTGGTCAGAGCGAGAAGCAGGCCAACGCGGGCCAGGGCGTGCGATCTGTGCCCGACTCTCAGGGAGAGTCTGGGCAGGCTGGGTGAGTCCCCCCTACATGCCAAGAGGCAGCGCAGGGGGGTGGATGGTTCTCGCCCCCCATGAGGGGAGTCGAGAGAGTGGGGGGGGCGCGAGGCCCCCCTCCATGGCGACCAATCATAAGATTAGTGCTAATCGCCAAATTCTAAGTTCTCCATTGTCCATTGGCTCCACTGCCCAATCCCGATGCCCGATAATCCGCGATAATGCGGTGGAAGCGGACCCGTGGCTGCTGTGATTGTCGTTGCTGTTGGCATAGACACAGAGGGGCGCTCATCGTTGCTCATCCTTAGTGAAGCGTACGCTATATACGAGAGGCTGCAACCTCAGGTTTGGTTATTTTTTTAAAATGCCCCGTGAAATGTATATGTATATTGTAAAAAAAAGGGAACCTCAAGTTGCAAGTTGCACCCTCTCGGTTTATACGGTTACGACGCTTACACAGCCAGCCCAGTCTCTCTCTCTCTCTCTCTCTCTCTCTCTCTCTCTCTCTCTCTCTCTCTCTCTCTCTCTCTCTCTCTCTCTCTCTCTCTCTCTCTCTCTCTCTCTCTCTCTCTCTCTCTCTCTCTCTCTCTCTCTCTTTCTCTCTCTCTCTCTCTCTCTCTCTCTCTCTCTCTCTCTCTCTCTCTCTCTCTCTCTCTCTCTCTCTCTCTCTCTCCCCCCCCCCCCCTTCCCCCCCCCCCCCCCTGCGACAGTTGATGCTCTGAGCTCCATATATTACGGTAAATGGACGTTCCATATACCGATACCGTACACTGTAAACACACCCCGTCGTCGAGGCAACTGCGACATGCAGCACCTCCCAAGGTGCCTCGCCGCTTACCGCTTACCGCTTAAGCTGAAGAGTAAGTTACGAGTAAGAGATATAGGCACATACATACTGCATACACTTACACTACGCAGTGTGGTACTTTCTTTGAATTCTACTACTACTAGCAAAATATTCATGTTGGAGTCATCAGTCTGCGGGAAGCGGACCAAAACTAGCACATGCGCTCAGCCAAAACGCCACATGCACAACACACAACACATACATACAATTAGCACATGACACAAAAATAAAAACAAGACGTCCCCCCTACTTACTTTAGTAGAGTACGCCCGAGGCGGGGAAAGAGACGGGAGGCGAGGGAGTGGAAGGGTGGGGTGGGGGGGTGAGGGGGTGAGGGGGTGGGGGGTGCTGCGCCGTGGCGGCGCTCTCTCAACGTCGCCGATGGCTGCCTCTTCGTCGCTCGGCGAGCCACTGGTGGCCGGCGGCGGGCACACCCGGTCGGGATGCGAGACGTGGCACATCATCTTCTACTGTGACGTCTTCATGGCGTGCGTCTCCTTCTCACTCGTAATGCCCTCGCTGTGGCTCTACCTGAGTGGGCTGCGTGCGAGCCGAGGCTTCTACGCCTGGGTGGTGGCCATCTACTCGGTGGGCGAGGCGATCGGCTCGCTCGTCGTCGGTGCACTCTCGACAAGCATCGGCACCAAGCGCTCCCTCGTCCTGTGCATCCTCATTTCCATCGTCGGCGCTATGGCGTACGCCCTCGCGGGTTCCACTCTGGAGCCACAGCGCACATTCGAGGAGACAGAAAGTCAATCGCTCGCCAGATTTAATCCAGCTCCGTGGACTGTGCTCGTTGCCCGATTGTTACAGGGTATAGGATCGGGCGGGATGCAAGCAGTAGAACAAGCGTATATCTCCCTCGCGGCTCCACCAAACAAGCAGACAGAGCTCACAGGCCACCTCTCCACCTTTGCTGTCCTCGGATTCATCTTTGGGCCTGCAATTGGCGCTCTCGGGGCGCAGTTCCCGTCTATTGTGTTTATGGGCGTCTTACGCATCGACTCGCTCAGCGTGCAAGGTTGGATAATGGCTGCGCTCAACCTGCTCATGATGCTGGTGACGAGCTGGTTTCACGATGTGGTGGCAGATAGCAACAAGCGCGGAGCGGAGAACACGTCGCATTGCAGTAGTGTCGATGAGTTGCAGGGACTGGCAACCGGCAATGCCTCGGCCTCTCCGGTCTATTCTTCGGTCATGGGGGTATGGGGCTGCGTCGCCTTCTTTTTCTTCCACTTCAACGGCTTTGCAATACAAGAGACGATCACTTCACCACTGGTGCAATATTGGTTTGGGTGGAATGCTACGGCAACAAACATGCTTTTTGTTGCTGCCGGGATTCTAAACCTGGTGTGCGCAGTCGGTCTATCAATTTTATCAGCTCCTAGCCATGAGGGAGCTAACGCCGAGCCACGCGTGGAGGATCGTTGGCTTCTAGTCGGCTCGTTTGTTTGCGCTAGCTTTGGTTGGACTCTGATGACCTTTCCTCCATCGATCCCCCTCTTCCTCATCGCTTTCTCGCTGATCACAGTAGCATTCCCATTTGGCCGTGGAGTGTGTCTTGCGATGGTGGGTAAGCTATTGGGAGATTCACCTCCCGGCACATGGATGGGCGTGATGTTCGCCTTGGGTGCAGTCGCGCGCATCATCGGGCCCTTCTGGGCTGTGCACGGTTTCTTTCGATTTGGTGCTTTGGCTGTCTTTGGTTCGACAGCAGCGCTCTTCTGCGTTGCACTATTTCTTATTGCTCTCCTGTGGCGAGTTTTATCACCGCCGCCAATGGTTCACTTTGAGGCACACACAAGCCGAATCTCGCTGCTGGAGGACATGTCATCGATGTCGCCACGGCTTGGATTGTCACCTAGAATTCCTCATTACCACATTGCTGCTGAATGAGAAAGGGGCAGCCCTTCCTCGCATAGATGGGCGCATTGGGAAGCGTTCGTGGTCGGCGATACGTGTCCTTGTGCCCTCTTGCTTGCGGCTTTGAGCGTGGTAAACCTTCCATTGTTGGGAAGCATCTTGCAAAGTTTTAGCGACAGCAATATTGCGCTTTCAAATGGCAAACGGGCCTGCGTAACTATAAAAAACTTCTTAATAATCTCGCCGCGCGCGCGACCCTGCACAGTATCTCCGCAGCCTCGCCCGCTTCCCTTCACTCCCCCTCCACCTGCCTTGCGGCTCGTCCCCTCGTGCTCTACCTAGGGGCTGGGTGTAGTGGGTTTCTAGTGGCAGACGGTGTGTACCGATTCTCGACGGCCTGTTTCTTTCTCGCCTTCCTCCTGTGCCATCGGGCTACCGGCTGATGTGTGTTTGTTCCTTGTGCTGGGTGTCAGGCAGCTGTTAGGCCGGTCACTCACGCTTTTTAACCACTATTTTCCACCCCTCCTGGGTGTCCAAGGATTCCCCAGGGACCCCCCTTACCTGCCCTCCCAGACCCCCCCCCCCCCCCCGCGAAGCCCCTCTACCCCACGAAAATCCATGGCGTCGGTGAGTGACTCCCCCGCCTTGTCCGGCCCATGGAAGTCTATTTTGGGAGAATGGGAGGATCGCGCGCGTGAGGGAATCAAAGCAGTGAATGTCGGGCGAATCCCCATAAGAAACGCGGAGGTTCCGCGTCGGCCGATCGCCGGCTGTCGGCCTCGCAATGGCTGCCAGCTGGTGAGGAGCCCAAGCTCAAGCCCCTCGCGAGGGATGCGGGAGGCCCTTGGTGGGTCGCACGCTCGATCTCGAGGGTCGCACAGTCCGGTAGTGACATATCCTTGCCCATTGCGCCGCAGGCATACGATAATTCGACACGGCCCGACCTCCATGAGGCCGGCCCCTGGGACGCTGGCGAGCGCTGGCGAGCGCTGCCAGAAGTTTAGGCCTATCATGGATACATCCATGATATGTGCATCATAGATGCATATCTATCATGGATACATCCATCTCATGCATCGTGGATGCTCATTCTAACCTCTGTATGTTTATACTGAGGTGCTTTGCTTCTCACTTCTCCCTCGCGGCCGTTTCGAGTCCGCGCGGGGCATTCTTGCGGCACAGAAATTTCCCCGCGCGCTCTTACTTTGTCACTATTAGTTTTGCGCGCGTTTGTGTGAATGTGCGTGCGCGTGAATGTAGTAAGAATCTTATCCGGCGATATACGATTGGCGATGCGATCGGCGATGGCGCTCTGCCTCGCCCAAGCCGCGGTGGTTGCCACATGGGCACCACCGCGATATGGAGCTGCTGCACGGGACTGGGTGGGTCCCTATGGACCCTGCCCACCTGCCCGCATTCATCCGGCGCCTTCTTGCCCCCATGCGGAGCGCTCGGACCTCATCTCCCCCCTAGCCTCGCTCACCCTCCATGGTGAGCCGATGGCTTGTGGTGTGGAGGGGACAAGGAGGATGGCTCATGGCCTCCCCTTGGGCCCCAATGGGCTGGATTCCACTGGGTCCGCCCCTCCTGCCCAAAATTTCGAGCAACGAGCGCGTTCCGCGCGCTCGGAGCGGGTCTTTGGGCAGGTTCCTCGCCTTGCGTCAATGGTCGCTCATGACCGTTTGAAAATGCAAGGTGAGGGGGGAGGGGAGGTGGCTCATCATGGCCCCTCCTTGAGCCTCAATGGGCCTAGTCCTCTTTGGACTGCCCCTCCCACCCAAGAGGGTGGCTTCCTTGGGCGGCATCGACACGGCCGCAGGCCCTGTAAAAAAAAAATCTTCTTAAAAATTCCCGCTACGTACACGGCGTGAGGCAGCTTGCTAGTGTACCTCCCTACTACCCAACCTTAACCCCTAAACAACTCCCTTCCCCTTCCCCAGTTCCCTCTCTGGCGGAGAAGCTGGTTCCAGGGAGGCCGCGCGCGCTGCTTCGGCCGGGAGTTGGAGAGAAGGGGGTGGGAGATTGTGGCTCGTCTCTTGATCTAGATTCGGCTCGGGTTTTTCCTCATTAATATAGCGTGAGGTCCTTATTGGTATCCGGTGCGGTTCCTATTAAGAGATTTGGCTCCCTAGGTGATGTTTCTTATGTCCAGTCCTCTCGCCGCCTGCAAGAGGTCTTCTGATGCTCCTAGGTTGAAATCCTTGTCTATAGTATACAGGGGGCTTATCATTTTCCGGATATGTTTGTTGCTCGGGGCGTGTAGCCCCATGTTCTCGCGCTGTTTTTTTAACCTTTGAAAGAAACCGACCTTCGCCGTTACTAATAAGTGGTACCTCGTAAGGATCGCTCTCAAGATTGTTCTAACGGACCTACCGTCCGCGTTGCCATATTGGATGTTATAAAAGTCCGTGAGGATGTATCTCCACGCCAGGATACCTAAGTATCCCGAGGAGGGATGCGGTCTTTCTACCTGGTAGCAAAAGAGACGTTGGGCTATATCGGAGCCCGGCCTCAGATTTGTCCCCAGAAGCCCTTCTATGAATTCGAAGATGGGCGCCGTCGCGATGCACGTGGCTATGTGGGTGGAGCTTTCGGGGGCTATACCACAAAAGCGGCACGTCGGATCGTCAGCGAACCGGTTCGCCGTGGCTATTCTCCTATGCAGGACGTGTTTGAAGTGCATATATGAGTCTCTTGGCGTTAAAAAGTTGTATTTGTATAGCTGAGATACTTGTTTCCATTTCCCGGAGATGTCCGGCAGTCGTTTTTCCCACCTCAATGTGGATTTTTGTTTCTTCGTTTTTCTCATTGCGAGAAACGCTCTGGTCAGCGCCTTGACGTTAACATCCTCTAGGGTTTTGTTTGCGCCTTTGAACGTGTATTCTTGTGGTATCGGGTACGCCGTCTCGGCCGGACCGTCGTACGCTCGTCCCCATTTCAATGGGGTGCATAATTCTTCTGGTGATGGCTGCGGGTTGGCCCTTTCATAAATATGGGGTTCCCCCATCACGTTGAGCTTGACTACGTGATAGACTCCACTCCGGCGCAGATAATATTTGTGTTCTTTGTCCACCCGGATGTCTCCTAGGTCATGCGCATCTGGGTCTTCTTGGGGGGCTAACTCTTGTTCTCCCGGAGTGGGGGGAGGAGACACCTCTTTCTTCCTAAGCAGGTTCATATATTCATTCGTGGCATCCGCCATTCTTGCTCTAGACCATTCGGCTATCTTCTCCCATGACTTTAGAAATGGACCTATCGAGATGTAGTTGCCTCCATGGCGTATCCAGCGTTCTCCTTCCGGCAGGTAAGCCGCGCAGTCTTCCGTGGTGTATGTCTCTCCCGTGTCCGGGTTAATCGTATTATGCACAATAACCGTTTGTAAAGATTCCCACTTAGCTCTATGTGAGTGATGTAATGCCGGAGCTTTATGAAAACAGCCATACCATATCGGGGATCCCAGAGTCCCTTCCCTCGTGCTGGTTTCCCTAAGGAACTTGATTCGTCTGAAATTATCGAGCGCTTGCTTCCAAAATGCCGGCAGCGTATTACTCCCACGGATGCTAGCCGAGAGGCTCCGTGCGTCGACTTTCGAAAATACCGCCGCTCTCCCCAATGGGGTGCGGCTGAACCACTGGTCTAGGGCGGTCTTCCAATCCGCCGAGGATGGGTTTAAGTAGCGAACTATCCATATCGCTTGAAGTGCCCGCGTATGCTCGGCCATAGGGAGCAGCCCGATCCCCAGAAGGGGCTGGTCTTCGTTAGTTCCCACCCTCGGGTATGCCGGGTATGTTATCCATCTTATGCCCTCCTGCGAGGAGCCTAACTCCCCCGCTTGTAGCCGCGGAGACCTATCCCAGAGTATGGTTTGGACGTCGGAGTCGATAGCCTCCATGAACCACGACGGGGGGGTGGAGGTGGATAACCAGTACCTCGGAGTCCCGTATATAATGAAGTTCACTAGTAGGGTTCTCCCGTGAATCGAGAGGTTTTGAACTCCTTTCCACGCTGCGACTTTCTTCTTGAGCTTGGCGTAAAGCCTCTGCCAGAAGGTATCGTCTTCGGGTCCTTCCCAGAAGGGCACTCCTAGAATAGTGGCGAACTCTCCCTCACCTAACGTTTTAAGGTAAGCTAGTGCTTCAGGGACTCGCGTTCCTACCAGTGATCCCAAACGTATTAGTACACTTTTTCTCTTGTTTACTCTAGCCCCGGTGGCGTTACTATAGGTTTCTAGTATATGCATCGCCCTCTCCAGCGACTCGTAGGAGTTAGCCAGAAGTTGTGTGTCATCCGCGAACTGCGAGAGCCTTAGCTCTCTCGGTCCTATCGTGATTCCCCTCATTTCCGGGTCGGCGTTGACTAAGCGTGTCAAGCCTTCGGCCACCAGGAGAAAAGCGAGGGGCGACAGCGGGCATCCTTGAGGCATGCCGCAGTGTATCGTGAAGGGGTTACTGCGGCGCGCGCTCCATCGCTAAAACTATAACAATAGTTTTTTCCGGCCGCAGGCCCTGTAGTTGCACGAGCCGTAGGGATTGCAATGGTCAAGCTCCTCGTAAGTGACAAATGGGAGTGTTTTGAGGGCCCCGCGAGGGCGCTTGAATCTATCCGCAACTGGCGACCCTACTTATGGGGCCGGCGTTTCACTCTAGTGATAGACCACTCCGCTCTCAAGTGGCTCCATTCGATGAAGGACTCGGTCGGAGGCGGTCCAGCCTCTCGGCTCATGCGGTGGATCCTCAAGTTGTCGGAGTACCGCTTCGACGTGGTCCATAAGCCAGGCAAGTACCATTGCGACGCCGACGGACTTTCTAGGATCGTCGCGCTACCGCAGCCTCGCGGTGACGACCGCCCACAGACTGTCTCGACCTATCCGGACACGGACATGTCCGGATCCGATTCCGAAAGTAAGCAGGACGTTGTCACGGTCGCTACGGTCACCCGGACTCTTACTGCCCGACGCAGGCAGGCTGAGTCCCGGAGTTTAGGACCGACCACCGTTGACACGGCCTCTATCTCGGCCGACTACCTCGCCGTGGGCACGCCTACGCTAGGGGAGATCGTTGAAGCTACTCGCCTCGACGACTACGCGCAACGAACCCTCTCGGATGTAGTCACTTCCGACTCGGCGACGAGTGATCCTAAGTGGATTGCTTCTCCCTCAAGTCTACTCTACAGGGTCGACCATCTCGACTCTCCACGACTCTATGTTCCCAAGGCGCTCCGAGAACGCTACCTACGCGCCTACCACGACTACCTAGGCCACCCAGGGGTGTCGCGTATGGTTCACCTCCTCCGCGCTCGCTACTTCTGGTCCGGCCTGTCGACCGACGTCGTTATCCACGTGCGGGAATGCCATGAGTGCACCCTGGGTAAACCCCTGCCGAAACCGCTGGCGTCTCCTTCCGGCACCACGGTTGGCGCATATCCACAAGCTCTTATCATAGCATGAGACACCTCTCCATGCATTCACATCGACTTTTGGGTGCAGTTGTGAAAAGTGAAAAGTCGATTTTTCCCGTCCCCACCTCTAATTTGATGGCTCAATGAGTTATCATATTATATATATTATATCCCATATTCGACGGAACGCGAACGCGACCTTCGACCTTCCGAGAGTTTGTGGCTTTTTGCATTTTGCAAGGCTTGTCATTTCTCGTTGGGTTCCGGTTCTCCCTCTTGGGACTTGGGACTTGAACATTCGTTCTTGGTGAAGCACTCGCGGCGGATGTGGATGTGCGATCAATACCATAATGTCAACCGCGCGGCCGCGGTCGTGGAAACACCACCTAAATAAATGCTAGATGCTGATGTGTGATAGGGCGGTCAAACAGGGCTTTTTAAGTACTAATATTGGGGGGGGGTCGACATTTTTGACCGTGAGCGGAAAGCCCCGGCGAAAGCGCCTCGGAGGGTCTCCCCGCCTTTTCAGAATCCTCGTCCGAAAAGACGGTGCGAAGTCCCGTCGGACCCCCCCCCCTTGCACACGCTCTGGCGGCTCACACGAGCCGAACTAGACGTCGCTCCCACTGAGAGATGTGTTTCTTTATTCTAAAAGGTGCGTACACACCTCTTAAATTAGGGGTCCGACGCCCCATATTGCCTATAAAGCAAATTTCAAACCCTGGTGCCCCAGCGATGACGTCCGCGCATGCACATACGCACCACACACAGCTCGCACACGGCTCATTCGGCTGTCACAGGATGCTCCTTGACTGTCCCGACCCTCGCCCCGCAGGATTCGCCCGGGCTCGCGATTGACGAGGAGCTGGAGCACCACGGACAAAAAATTCCGTCCTAGAAACTAGGACCACGTCCTAGAAAATTCTTGGATTTCTAGGACTCTGCCGATCATGCCTCCATTATAGCCTATGGTGAGCTTATGAGACATCCCATCACCTGAAGCAAACCATCTCCACATCCCATTCAACCTTAGCTCTCCCCATGACCAACTCTGCGGAGCTTGTCTTTGCTTACTTTTGCTACCACATTCAGCATGCGGTGCTGCACTCGGGCGTCCGCTCGCACCAGAGGAGTTTTATTTTAGACCTTTTGGAGCAGTAGGCTGGCGGATTGGACACTTAGATGACAAAACCAAGCTTGGTGGTCACTGAAGGTCTCAAAGAGGGCAGTCAAAGCAACATTTCATCTCCTGGGGACCATGGGTAGAAGAGCTCCCCATTGGGTGGTATCAACCATTTCTCCCATTTCTAGGACAAGCAGCAATTCCGACCAGGTGACCCGTAAACGCGTCACAAAACTTGGTGTTGCTGAGGGAATGGTGCCTAGGTACACCTGGAACATTTAATGAGGGCATGCATGTGGTAACTCAATAGCCAAGGTTTGGGACAAAATAACATGGTATGCTCATGCTCTCACCTAGCAAAGCCCGTCCTAGTTTCTAGGACTGGTCCTAGAAAGCTAGGTACCTTTATCCGACCAGGACGCCATGGCGCTCGATGCTGCTCGCTGGTCGACAAAAATTTGCTGGCCGCTGGCGGGACAGGTGCGCTGCCGATCGCGCCCGCTCTGGCGCAGATCGACCAGGCCCATACCTACAATTCCTTTGCCGCCCCAAACGTCAGGTTCCCGACTCGTACTTCGACGCTGTGAGGCAGGGAGAACACCTGCCGCCAATGCTCAACCAGAGCATCGGCGGCAGGTGTTCTCTCTATGTTTTCGTCGGCTCCTCGGATTTTCACGTGCATCATAGGGCTGGTAGCAATCTAGAAATGTAATTTAAGCTAGCCTGCAGCGTGATCTGCGACGGCGCGACGCGCGCGGCCGAACAGTACTGTAGAATTGATAGCTTTTTGTTTGACGTCTAAAGGGAGAAGTTTTCTCCGCACGGAGGGCTCGAAAATTGGGCAGAAGGGCGAATTTCGAGCTCTTGACCGCCCGTTCTTTTGGCTACTAGTAGATTCAATATGTAATCTAGCCAAGCAGCGGCCTGAAAGCTTCAGGCGTGATGGTTGCGATCGATTTCTGTGGGCAATCGTGTCGTGAATCACGATTGGACACCGGCTGCTTTGCGCTCATCACGAGCCAACTTTTAGAATTTTTTGTACACACGGATGACCTCCAAGGCCATTCACGTTCGGAGACACACAAGTCGTGCCCGCCAAGCACGGGCCAGTCAATAGTTTGCCCGTTTTTATGGCACAACATCCCAACATGGAGCACAAAAAGTAGTTTTGTTTTCGCATTGACGTGCTGAATTGACGGACAGCCTCGTGTCTTCGAGCGTCTCACGTTCGATTTCGAGAGACAACCCCTCCCTTTCTTTCGATGATTCGACAGTCTCATATGGTAAGACTGGTTGGCTACCGAAACATTGGCATTTGGGCATGCTGATGGTCATGTATTGTGCTCATATGTGTCTTGGACTGGTGAAATGAAGACTAAAATAAGAATTACTAAGGTTATAATTTGGCAAAACTATAATCAATTTGATCTTTTTCTCCTGCGGCGGCGCGCGATGGCGGCCGCAGCGATGGTCGCTGGCCTCGCCAGTGGCCTCGCCAGTGGCCTCGCAAGCGGCCTGTGGCCGCTCTGGCGAGGGTCTGCGCGGCCAGGAGGCCAGCAGACACCACCTCCCACCATGCTGAGGCGGTGCCGCGCGTGATGGGGCAGCCCATCATGCGCAGCACCGTCATTTTGACGGCTCGCGGCCTGCCGCGCACTGCATGCGCGCGAGGGGCTGGCAGTAGATGCCAGCAGGGGCGAGGTGGAGGGCGCAGGCGACGCCGTGCGCCCGCGCAGGGTTTTGTACTGCCTGCCCGGGGGTAACCGTGCCCGGGGAACGCAGGCGCGCGTCGCACAGCAGGACCTGTGGTGCACATTTGTGGTCGACGTCGATTTCGCACGAGCGCAAAAACGTTTTTGGGTCTGTGTGTTGAATGGCGTCGAAAATTTGCATATTTCTCATTAGATTCTGCCTAATATACCCATTTCCAGTAGCATATCCTAAGATCTCGCTATGAAACCTCAATCTTGACTTAGTGAATTTTCACCCTTAGAAGTTAAAAGCCCTGTTTGACCGCCCTATGTGTGAGATGTGTGGACTCGTAAGATCCATCGGATGTGCGATGTGCTCGCCGCTCGTCGCTCCCCGTCCGCCGCCGCCCACTGACCACTGAGGAGCTACTCGGCCGCTCGAGGTGGAGGGGTAGGATGCTGAAGTTTCGACGAACCTTCGGCAGATCCCCCTCCGCTGCTTTAACTCGTACAGGGCCTCGCTGAGTCCTCCTCTCGAGAGAATGAGACAATGGAATGGAATGAATGGGGTGCTTGAAGTGAGGGAGGGAGGAGAGGGGGGGAGGAGCGGGGGGGGGGGAGGTTGACTCCTCGAGAAATTGAATGTGGCGCTTGAAGTGAGGGAAGTGGGAGGGGGGGGGGTTGGTTGGCTCCTCGTCCGCCGTCCAGCTTCTTCCCCGGCGAGCAAGTCCACGTTTGATAATGAATCTTCCCTTTGCATCCTGGTAGAAGAAGGAAGAGGGGAGAGTGGAGAGAGAGGAGGAGAGAGAGAGAGGGAGGGAGAGAGAGTCTCTCGCTCGAGAGGAGGAGGGGGGAGGGGAGGAATGGATATGTGAAAGAGAGAGGGAGAGATATTTTGTGTTGGGCGAATTCTTCGGCGGCGACGAGATGGGAATTCTATGAGATGCGGAGAGAGGTTGAGTCAATCAGAGGATGAGCCGCCACCACACCTCCTGAGAGAGTGAAGAGGGCCAAGTTTTAGGTAAGAGGAGAGAGCTGTGCGAGCACGCAGGGTGCCGGAGAGGAGTGGGAAGAAACGACGACGAGAACAGTTTTGCGGGGGAGACACAGAAGAAAAGGAGAGGGAAAAGGGAGAAGAGAGAGAGGAAAGAGAGGGAGAGGGGCGCCGCAGGGGGACGGAGGGTAGGGAAAGACAGAGAAGAGACAGTATTAGCACGACCGAGAGTCCGGGAGAGAGGGGAGAGGGAGCGGGGGGGGAGCCATGGAGGGAGACGGAAGAATGGAGAGAAATACAATAGAGCTCTAGAGGGAAGAGGGAAGGAGAGAGAGGGAGAGGGACGGGAGGGGAGGGGGGAAGAGAGGAGAGAGAGAAGAGAGAGAGGCGATGGAGATGCGCCCCGCATCCGTCGGCCCCCGCCTTGCCTCGCCTTGCCTGGGGCGCTGTGCGCACGCGGCTCGCCAGCCATCGCGCGCGCGCAAGCCAGCGCACCCGCCACGCGCAGTTCCCACCGCCCTCTCCTCTAGCCTCCCGATCTTGTGCCTTCTCTCTATGTTGGCAGCGCCTTCCTTTGCCCTCGTCCACCCCCACGCAGCCACCGTGGTATGCACGGGCTCCGTCGGCCTTCTCGCGACGCGCCCCACGCACAACAGCCTGAATTCTCAAACGCCTCGCTCCCACGCTTTGGGCGAGGGGGAGGCCGAGCGAGGGCGGAGCGTGAGTACAGGCCGAGTGGACAAGTCAGTAGCTGGCGGAACCACGCGGGCAGAGTGCCGCTCGGCCGCCCCATTTTTGTCGCGGCCGCTCGCCCCCTCGCGACGACCAGCTTCGTCGCTCGCTGCAGTGCGAGCGTCTTTTCGGAGTAGCGAGGGTAGTCGGGGCGGCGAGCCACGGCTCTCAGTGGTGGGCGAGGCGGCGCTCGAGGGCTCTTTGCCCCATCAGCAGCGCGGTAGGAACGAGTCTTGCGATCCTGCGGCCATTGAGATTGCGGGCGAGGTGGAGGACGAGGTGGCACTTGAGGGCGCCGCACGCACCGAGCGGCTGAACCGGATCGCGCTGCTCAACGCATTCGTGATTGGATCTTTTGCACTGGCCATCGGGTATGAGCTGCTCCACGTCGACCTACAGGCCATTATCGCGCTCTATGAGTACCCTTCCGGCGAGGTCGAGGAGGGCTTCTCGAAGGCGGCTGCCGCACTCGACCTACTTGCGCGGCTTCCCATGGACTCTCTTCACGCGTACGAAGCGCTTGTGCCTACCAATCCGATTTTCTACAAGGCATGCACCTCGGGAGTAGCCTACACGTTTGGCGACTTCATCTCGCAGGTGTACCAAGGGCGCGACCTCAAGACACTCGACCTACCACGCTCCTTCCGCTCTGGGCTCGCCGGCTTCATTGGTCACGGGCCGCTTTGCCACTTTTGGATGCTGACAATGGAGCGGTACCTCGACTTTGGCGGGGCCTGGTGGGGTACTGGGGTCAAGGTGTGCACACGCACCACCGCTCCTTGGTGGAAGGCGTCCATCCACTGGTCACCATAGTCCCCGATCTCCTCCCGCTCTCTGTCGATACGCAGGTGCTCGCCGATCAGACGGTTTGGTCTCTCTATCTGAATGCGATGTACTCCTTCCTCATTGGCACACTCGCATTTCGCAAACCGGCCGATGTGTGGCGTGACGTGCAATTGACCTCATGGCCAGGTATGTGCGCCCGCTCACATGTCGTACCACCTGCCAAGCGCTCGCCCCCAATCTCAACCCTCCCTGCCTGCCGCCTTTCCTCCGGGAAGCCCTTCGTTCATCTTGGCGCTTTTGGCCCTTTGTGCACTGCATTTCCTTCTCCCATGCGGTGCCACTCGACCTCAAGCTCCTCTGGGTGGATGTTATGGAGATCGTGTGGGTCACCATCCTCTCGCGTGTCGCCAACCAGGTGGGTGGCCCAATCGCGCGCCCCTGTCCTTTGTGACCCGCCCGCCTGTCCACTGCTGATCGGCTCACCCGCCGCTCATCGCCCCCCGCCCCGGCCAACAGGACAAGGAGGAGCGCGAGGCCAAAGGGGACGATGTCGCCGTAGTCTCAGAGGCCTTCGGAGTGCAACCAACACTTGAGATAGTCCTTTCGCAAGAACTTGAGCAGGTGGTGCCGCGCCCGCCAAGTCACACCGGCATCCCTGAGCTCAGCGCCATGCGAGTATTTCCTGTCCTTCCATTTGCTCAGCTGTTGCATACCGCGCTTTTCCCCCGGCAGGGCAACGACCCTCTCGCCGGCTCAGGCGACGAATATGATCGCCCGCAAGCGAGGCGGAAGCGCCTCAGCACAATAGTTGCAGACGCTACCAACCCCGTTGTTGTGGCGCTGCGCGACACCCTCAATGCTTTCGACCCGAGCAAACTGCCACCGCCCCCGCAGCTCGCCGCGAACGCCTGGCCGCTCCTAGCTATGTGGCCAATTCTCCTTGCGGCAACGCAGCTCGAGCACGCCCTTGGTATCAATGTTTGATCGTGTCCCGCCGCATTTCTTGACCTCGCTTTACCCCTGCCGAGAGGCGACTCCGTGAGAAGCCACTACGAACGGCCATGCCTAGTACGATCCCTCTGGAATTCACAGGTTGCCCAAGTCACATCTTCTCTTACGACATCATGGACCAGAACTCCGCACGCAAAAGATGGCAAGGGCTAGAGAGGGTGGCGCACACGTGTCGCTTTCGAGTGTTTGGGAGGCGGCCGATGGGCCTTGTCCGAACCAGCCGGTAAGGGAGGGGCACACAATCGTTCTCGAAGCAGTCTTTTCACTCTACGGAGAAGGACGGCGTACCGTTATGGGGATCCGTGTCTCTGAATGATTTCACTCGCCGCTTGCACACCAAGTCCTAGATTTTGGGGGCTTGATGGGTGGTGCGGCTGGGTTTTGAGTCGATGCGACGGTATCTCGTCGTCTCCATGGGCGCGTGTCCCTCTGAGGCACCCGCTCCGCTGCGCGTCTAAAGCCGTGCCCCTTTCGCAGCTCATGCTTGAGCCGGCGATCGCTCAAAGCCTCGAACCTGGTTGCATTTGTAGTGGTCGAGTGGTGATGCTGCCCTCTATCGCACTCGAGATGGCCTCTCCTTGAGCACCTCTGCTTCCTTTGCTCCGATTGCGTTCATCCATTAATGTCGTGATGGATTGTCGTGCTTGTCACACTTGACGCCACGAGGTACACGTATTTGTATTCTTGTGTGTTTGTAAAATTCTGGGTGTATGTTTATGTTCAATTAATTGGAGGTGCCGCGCTTTCCGCTTTTGCTTTCTTGATGTTTGGTGCCAGCTGCACCGCAATAAGTTGTTGCTCATTGAGCATTACGCCAACTAGCATCTGCTCCGCGATTTGGTACTTGCTAGCTTGCTAGTAGTGTGTAGTAGTAGTAGTGAGCCAACCTGCTTCCGCTAGCTAGGCGCATCCTCTTGTACCGTTGTCTTTGCATGATTCCTTTTCTAGCTCTAGCTGGGCTCGCCACGTGCGCTGCAATCGATACGCCAAGATACCAACTCATGCGTGCGTTGTGCGTAGAGTTAGAGACCGTGCACGGCCCGACGACACCATCAGTACGCACCACAACGCTGATGACTGGTGAGAGGTGAGATGTCAGTCTCTCATTGATAATTTCTCCCCACGCTCGACCACGACTGACTGCCATGCACGGCGGGGCCCGCGCTCATCATATGGTAGGGTCGAGAAGCGCAAGGCTTCATGTGTGCCGTGGACCCAAGGCCTAGCTATGAGCTATGACTAGGTGGTGTGCCAAGCATTTGTTTTTTTGGGGGGGGGGGGGTATTTTTGTGTCGGTTACGTGATCGGCAGTTGAGTCTGTTACGGCGGTTGAGTCGGTCACGGCGGTTGCGGCTCGGGAGGGGTCGTAGCACGTAGCACGCTCCAGAGGTCAAATTATAACAATAGTTTTGTAGCGCGTCAATCCCTACTAAATAAATAAACTTTTTAATTTTGCATAGTCTCACCGCACACGCTGCCGTGGACCCTCTTGTGCGTCAACCCCTACTATGTGGGGTGGTGACATGGGTATGCCGATGCACTTTTTCTACGGGCGGTCGCCCACCGAAAACCAAGCGATCGATCGCTTTCGAGCGCGGCATACACGCCTAGCACAACTGTTAACACGGATGCCAACCAAAGCACTGCCCTTTCGCGCCGGCAACTGCCTCAACGGCAGGGCGCGAGGCGGTAGCAATGGGCTCCGGACTGTGCCCACAAGCCAAGGCACAATGCCAACACGGCAGCGTGCGATCACTCGGGCATATCTCTTGTCGCATTTCCTAATCTCGCATTTCCACACTCTCACAAAAATTACTCCCCGATTCACTTGCAATGCTGTCGAGCAAACTTGTTCTTAGTAGCCGCCGTAGCCGCCGTATCCGCCGCCCATGCCCATTCCGCCGCCCATGCCCATTCCGCCACCCATGCCCATTCCGCCGCCGTAGACCACCATCGAGTTAGGGTCGGCGGGGCCGTAGTCAGCAGAGTATCCCGAGGCTAGAGCCTCCTCCGCCTTCTTCTTCTCTGCGGCGGCCGCCTCCTCTGCCGCCTTCTCTTTGGCGATCAGGCCATCAAGCTTGGACGTCATCTCGCGCATCGTCTGGATCATGAAGGGCATGGCGAAATCGTTAAGCCCATTGCGCCAAGACAGCTCCATGACCACGTCTGGGCGGAGTAGCGGGTAGCATGTGTAGAGCGTTGCAGCGAAGCAAGCGTTGAGCTTCTGCTCGACAAAGAAGTGGAGCAGCTCCTCGGCAATGGCACAGTCGCCGGACTCGGCAGCGGTATCGATTGCCTCGTCCCAAACCTTGTCTTTCTTGGAGAGTTCCACCGACTTCGACCACTTCTTCGCCCGCTTGTAGAGCATCGCACCGATGCGACGGAACTGTGAATACCGTGGTGGGTGTAAAGCTCAGGGCGAATATGCTCAAGTGCAGAGCGCAGCGCGCGAGCCACAGCTGGGCGAAGGGTGGGTGAGATCATGCTTGTGTTTCTCACCTGGAGGAGAGAGTGCTTTTCACACATTTGCGCCATCTCAACCTGGTCAAAGTTGTCATACGTGACGACCCCCTTGGCTAGTGCCTCGTGGTCCTCCTCCTCAACGTAGAGGGCGTACAGCGCATCGTTCACCTCCTGTATGAGCGCGACGTATTTTGGCGGGTGGGGAGGAGAAACGGCGAAGACACCCGAGACGGCCCTACTCCCTATATGAATCGACGATGCTTGGGTGCCCATCATGCCAAGTCTCTAACCCAGGGAATGGTCAAGTGCGGAAAGGGGTGCGCGAGGAACCACGCACCTTGATGTTGGCAGGCTGAGTGGAAAGTAGGTACGGCTTCACAAGCGCAACATGGCCGGCGCGCTTCATCTGTGTGATGACGCGCACGTGGTCGACGCGTGCCGACATCGCCTCGAGGATCGAGTTGATTTGCATGGGTGCGTGCTCGAGGTAGAATGTGAGCGCCTTGTAGAAGATCTCAGTGTTGGTAAGCTTGGAGATGGTCTCCTTAAACTTGAGGTGCTCCCAAGCCTCAGTAGGGTGTGCAATCATCGCGAGCGCTGCGTTGTCATACTCGTCGTGGTGGAGGTATAGGAAGACAACCTCCTCCCACTGCGCGTTGTCCTCGCAAGCCCGGAGCATCTTGCGCACGTTGACGCGCGACCAGAAGAGCTTAACGTGTTCCATAAGCCTACGTGAGACGCCGTTGCAAGGGCGTCAGCATGCTGTGAAGCACACGCGCAAGCCGGGGGAGGGCGGAAATTGGCATGCAATGAACAGGAGAGCAGACTCACTTGTCCTCCTTGTACTTCGAGTAGAGCACGCCGAGCTCGGTGAACACCCCCATATGGGCGCGCTCGAGGCCAAGGCCGGCCTCGAAGACGGCGATAACCTCCTCGAAGTGGCCGCGCGTCTCGTAGACGGAGACGAGCTCGTCCACCTCATCCGGGTTAACAATGACGTGTAATGCGCAAATCTGTGCCAAGCGGAACTCGGTCGCCTCGACGCAGGATGCGTTGACTTCCTTCCACGTACGAGTCGAGTTCGCCTTGCGTGCCGCATCAACGGCCGCCTGGAACTCGCCCAGCCGCACGAGGCAAGTGGCGAGGCGCGCGAAATTCGAGATAGAAGTGAACATGATCTTGGCGGGCACGTACATCTCCTCGGAATAGCAGCGCTCGGCAACGTCTTGGATGCGTCCAACGTTCGGCGCCGAGATGAATTCCTCCAGCTGCGAATGCATGCCAGCCTTGGCATAGGCATAGATGAGCGACGTGTCAATGTGTGCCTCCTTCACCTTCTTGCGGCACATCGTCAGGTACTCGACAAGCGCGGCTGGTTCGCCAGCCTACATCAAGGGATGATAGAACGATCACGTTAAGCTGGCTTAAGAAGCGACCGAGCGCGCATCGCAACCTGAGAGGTGAGGCAACTCGCCTGCTCGGCAGTGGCGATGACGGACACGTATTCGGTCGTGTCTGCGGCCTTGATAAAAGCAGCAATTGACGCCACGATACCGGTGGGGTTCATCTGGGCCTTGCCGAGCATGGACCAGACCTCCGGCTCATCAACCTTCTCAGCGAATTCAGTGGCCCTCTCGATGTCAGCGATGTAGTCGATGAGGACCTGCAAGTGGTGTTCACGTGCGGGGGGTGCACGGCTAAACGTCGATGCAGCAACGGTGCGCGTGGCGTTGGCTAGCCTGACTCGCCTTAGCAGCCTCACGGTGCAGCTCCGCCTTCTTGAAGATGACCAGCGCCTCCTCATAGAGTTCGGAACCGACGGCAATGTTCGCGATGTCGGGCATGTCATAATTCGACAGGCGGTTGATGTAGTCCATCACACGCGTCTTGTCCGCCTTGATGGCAGTCAGAATGAGCAGATTCTGCGGGAACACGCACGCGGGGAGCTGTGAAGCGGGCGCTACTGAGTACTGCCGTGAGTCCGGAATCAAAGTGCCAATGGTTGGCCTGTCATTTGCAGAGCAACGCACCTGAAGGTTGCGGTTATCAGAGAATTCCGAGTTCTGTAGGACGATCTTCTCTAGGAGCTCGATGAGCTCATTTGGCAGGTCGGCAGTCATGAAGGCCTTGACCGTGGTCGAAACGACGTCCGGATTTTTGGTTTCAGGAAGGGCCACCTGCACAACAGCGTCGACGAGCTGCCGGCGGTTCTCATTCTCCTCGGTGAGCACAGTGCCCCACAGGTCGAGGTCCTGCCGTTCCACCAGATACCGCGCCTGTTGCTTGAAGAGACCGTGTCGATTAGTCACATCGATGAGCTCGGCGTCGCACGAGCCACGCTTGTAGCACAGGAAGGCGAGGTGCGGGTCACGCTTCTCGCAGTATGCTCCGACGACCTGATAGTGGTGGTGTTGGTGATGATCAAGAGAGCATGCGCCGCACGGTTTCTTTCAGCATTGCAGGGGCCTCTCGCAAAACGGACGTGTTTTGATGCATGGTGGGTGGTGGCATATTGCCTTGGAGTCATAGTAGTTGTTCTGGGCGAGGTACTCCTCTGGCCGGTTGTTCATGTCGATGTAAATCTTCATCAGTGCATTGTGAACTGGAGCCTCCTGGACTCCCTCGTTGACGCGCGCCTCGAGCCACGGCTGGAGTAGCTTCAGCCGGTTGCGCTTCTCAACTTCCTCGACGAGCTGCTCGGCGGGGGCCATGGCGCGAACGGACAGAATGAGTGCACGGACAAAGTCCTCGGAGCAGTCTGCATCGAGAAGCGCCCCAGCGACCTGCGGCGCCTTCATGGGATTGACCTGCCGGGGAGGAGGATTGGGACCGCAGGATATACGTGGTGAGTTGTTGGGCCGCAACGTCCGAACCCACGGTCTATCCGTTTCGCTACCTCACCTTTTGAACGTAAAGCTCGATGTACTTGGACATGTTGTTGGAGTACAAATAGTGGGTGAGGTCTTCCACCATGTCGAAACGGTCGCACACGTTGATTAGGGGCCGCTGATCCGGGAGGCGTGCGTCCTTGAGGAAATCGCGGACCTGCTCCGGGTCAAAGAAGGTGTCCTCGCGTGTGACGCGCTCAACCTCTTGTAGATTGCCGACCTTGGCAGCCGCCTCAATGTACTTGAAATGAACCTAACATCGGGGAATGATGACGGCGCGGCCTCCTTAATACTCTCTATGTGGGCATCGCCTATTCGACCGGCTCCGTACATGCTCGCCGGACGGCCTATCTGGGCTTCGGAGCCAGCCGGCACCTGCTTGTCCTCCGTTTTGGTGAGTATGGCACCGAGGTAATAGAAGAGACCCTCCCAAGAGTTGTACGTCGAGAACATTTCAATAAGTTTATCTGCGCCGAGCTGCTCGGAGTACTCGCGAGCCACCTGGATATCGCAAGGAGAGCCCCGTCACGTGACCGCGCCCCGCTCTTTGAAAGGCCAGAAGAAAGAAAGAGAGCCTGTGACACGGAGTGGATAACGGGCAATACATCGCACCTGCACAACGGTCTGCAGATTCTGACGCATGTTGGTACGCAACAGGTGATTGAGGCACTCGATGGCGTTTTCGACAGAGAGGGTTCCAAAAAACTTGACGAGGAACTCGGGTGGAATGAGCTCAGTGCGCAGCATCGCCCGCTTCATGTCGTCCACATTCTCGTAGTGCTCCAGAGCACGCGCGGCGAGTCCAGCCTTCTCACAAAGCATGGCGATCCTCGCGCGGTCGTAGTGGTGGAACATCTCGTTCGCCATGATGGCGTCCGCCACCTGAGGTTCGATTGGGGCATAAGGCGTCGATGTGGAAGCCAGCGGCAAATTTCGGCTCCCTAGGCCATGCTTTCGCCGCGAGCGTGCTCACTACACCCTCAGAGCTTGTGCATTGCCCGCGAGCTGACTGTGCGTGACGTACCTGAGGCGCTGCCATCAGATTCATCTCAAGCAGTCGTGTCTGCAGGTGGGCCTCCTCGGGCTTGTCGCCCTTAAGCGCATCCAAGAGGAACGAGGTGGCCTGCTGAAGGCAGTTGTGCTGCATGAAGACATCGGTGACGACGCCATAGTCGAGAGCGACGCCATCGGCCGCAGCAAGCTTCTGGGCGAAGTCGAGCGCACCCTGGGGGTTGACGCGCACGATGTTTGTGAGCAGCAATCCCCAGTCAGCATTGTAGTTCACTTTTTGACAGTAGACCATGATCTTGTCGAACTGGCCGGTCTCGACAAAGCACTGGATAACCTTGGCATTAGCGGTCGCCCGTAGGTAAACCGAGAGCGCCAACTGTGCATCCACCATTTTGATGTGGTCTCCGAGCTCCTGCGAACGTGGCGGCGAGAATGTGCAGATGGGCGATTGGGCGGAGGGCGCCACGAGGAAGCCGCTCTCAATGCCACCAGTAATACTGGCACAAGCCGCGCCCATTGAGACACTACATTGGGGCACAGATGTGGGGTGCAAGGCGGCCGCGCCGGCACCTCAGTGCACTCGAGTTTTTCCTCCGAGATCCACTTTTGCAGAAGAGCCTGCTTGCCCTGCTGAATAACGGGCTTGGCGAGTTCGAGCGACTCCATCGCATTGAGCTTGCCTTTTTCCAAGAGCATGCCGAAGTAGGTTAGGATCGGCGACGGCTGGCCCGGCGCCGGAGGGGCAGCCTGTGGAGGGCAGGAAGTCAATGAGCCTGCGGGGTCGACATCGCTCGGTAGTGGTCAAGCGCGAGCCGCATAAGAGTGTGTCATACGCGTGCCCGGGCGCGCGGGGCAGGCTAAATTTCGACCTGGAAGCGTTGGATGGTCTCCGGAGTGCGCAGAACCTGCTGCGGCGATTCAGCCGCAAGCTTGGCAGCGCCCTTGTAGTCTTGCGAGTTCATGAGCGCATTGAACTGCTGCGCGAAGAGCTGCTCAGCACCCGGAAGATTGTTCTTAACGGCGAGACGGAGCGCAAGCCCGTAATTGTTGAGCTGCTTGCAGATGTAAGGCACGACATTAGCCTCGTCCACTGTGACGCAGAGTACCTGACCCTTGCGGTTGACGCCGACGATGCCGCCTGTAGCATCATGCGGCGCGGTGACAAAGATCGTCTCCGCTGAGATACGGTTCATGTAGATGAGCGTGGCCGACTCCATGTCGTACAGGTGCAGGTAGCCGAACTTGGTCACCATGTAGATACAGTTGTACTTAGATGATATCTGCATGGCGACAGGGAAGTCCTGCGCTGCCTCGGGCGGGAAGTAAATGTCGGCGTTCTTCTTACCAAAGGGCGCCGTGCCCTCTGCCTTGGCGCCTGGGGCCACTTCGATGACGTGGAGCTTGGCGCCAGTGGCCGTCTTGGCGGCGAATGTGAAGAGGGTCGAGGGCGTGGTCGCGCCCTCAAGCTTCATCTCATGGAAGGCCGCGGCGTGGCCCTCAATGGGTTGCGACACATTCTTCTCCTTAGAGTAAAGCTGCATCGCGCCGATGATCCGGTTGGTGCCAGGCTCCGACTTGATGCCCACGAGAACCATCCAGTTTTCCTTCGCAGACGTCTTGTAATTGATAATCTGCGTGTCGTTGAGAGTCGCGTGCCGGTCGAACATCTTGACCGGCTCGGATGAGCCCTCCATGGACCAGTGGTAAACAGCGTTGCCAGTTACGAGTGCCACCGTTGAGGGCGAGATCCACTTCCAAAATACAACTGGCTCAGTTAGCTGGTGCGACTTCATCTGCACGCCGGGGGGCAGGAAGAGGGGGAGTGAGCGACGCACGAGATGCGCCGCGGCAATGTGTAGGAGAGCACCTTTGACTTCATCTCCATGTTAAATATCTGCAAGTAGTTGTTTGCCTTAAGCGCAATAACTTTGGAGACTGGGTTCATGATGGCCGACTCAGCAGTGATCGGACGGCGTTGTGGCTCAGTTGGGTTGGCCATGTCAATGATGACGACTTGCACCTGCCCATTGACCTCCTCGCGCACGCATATGTACTTCTCTGACTCCATCGTCAGGGAGGCAAACGATATGAACTGTGGGTTGATGCCCACATTGGCGAGCTGTACGAGCTGCGGGAAGAGGCCAGGAGGATAGCAGTGAGCGCCAGCATGCCAACATGAGCCAGGGGCACGTCCAGGCGTATGCAACGCGTATTCAAGCTCTGCCCACTGCCGAACCCGAGCTGACACGCTGCTGCCGCGCACCTCTTGGAACTTGATCGGCAGACCCTGCGCGCCAGCCATCGCAAAGAGACCTGCACCAGGCAGCAATAGGACTGAGCGGCACAGCGGACAGCGAGATGTGCGGATGCACTCGCCCGGTGAGCCACACCACCATCGCCTGCAAGCTCTTCCCCGCTCCTTTTGCTTCGTTCACTATCAACCGATCTCTCTCTTCCCACCCAACCCCCCCCCCCCCCCGCCCCGTCCCTCCCCCCTTTCCTCCCCCCCCCCCCCCCTTCCCCCATCTGCGCAAGGCCATCAAGCGACGGCGCTCGCAGCCTTCAGGGGCGGTGGGAGGCTTGCGGTGCGGAGGGGCGATGCGAGTACCTCTCTTCCCAGCTGCCCCTCTCCCACCCCACGCACCCACCCTCCTCTTCCTCTCGTATGCCTGTCTCTCGACCACTTCCTCCCCCCCCCCTCTTCTTTCCCCCCAGGGGCGCTGACTCACTCACTCCCCCCTCGGGTGCGATCAGCGAGAGGAGAGGGGGAAAGAGGGGGGGGGGGGAGAGAGAGAGAGAGAGGAACGAACAGTTGTCGAGGGGGGGGGGCAACTGAGGAGAGGTAAGAGAGCAGAAGATTATCGATATTGAGGGGAGAGAAAAGGGCGGGAGGAAGACGAGCGGCATGGATTGGGGAGAGTGGAGAGGGGAGAAAAGGAGTGTTGAAAGGAGAGAGAAGAGTGGCGGTGGGCCTGGGGGGGGGGAAAGAGAGCTCCCCTCCTCCCTTCGACCTGAATCACCCATTGACGCCATTTTCTCACGTATTTTCCGTGTGGGTCTCAGACACCTCGCGCACCATCGTGCGCTCAGTTCGACTTGTTGCGACGGCGGGCGCGTGTTGTCTTAGTACACGACGGAGAATCATCTAATCTTCGACAACGAAAGAAGACTGGCGGGGTGGTACTCTCTTCCTTCCTCCCACTCTCTTGTTCGGCGGGCCAGGCCCCCACGCCGCCGCCGCGCGCGCCCACCGCTGGGCTGCGAGCAAGGAGGGGGGGGGGGGGGGGGGGCGAGGGGGAAGGGGAAGGGGGGGGGGGGAGGGGGGCCTCTGCCGCGCTGCGTATAAGAGCTAGAGGGGGGGGGCTCGCTCGGGACGGGGAGGCTACCCTAGTACAATATTCGGCGGAGGTCGTCTCGATGTCCAGCGTGAGTCTCCTCTCGCCCCCCCCCCCCCCCCGGGAGAGAGGTGGAAACGTAAGAATAAAGGAGGAAAAGGGCGAGTCAGTAAAGTATGAAAGTATGCGACAGGCCGCCTCTTCTCCTCCGGCAGATATAATAAAACAACTGAGTCTGGTGACCTGGTGACCTGGGGAGGGGGGGGAAGGTCAGTACGAGTGCTGGCACATGAGGGCCAGGGGCCAGGGAGTGCGCCTCTTGACCCGCGCCCACTGGGGGTCTAAGTCAGAAGTCAGGATGGTGATTGCTTAGGCTTAGCTCATGCCAGGGCGGCTTGCCTTCATTTGGTCTCCTTTCCCTCCGGTTTCTCCGGAAACGAGGGGTACCAAATGAAGGCAAACAACCTCAAAAGGCAGAGTCTGAGGGTGACCGACGGGCCCCCCGGAGGGGAGTTGGAGCCCGAGGGGGACGAGGGCACGAGGCACGAGGCGCCTCCCACATGTGAACTAAGAACTAAGTATGAACTCAGTTGCTTCTCCTCCCTAGGTGGGAAACACAGCCAAAAGTTTTCCAAACACCAAACACAGCAAAAACAGGCTGTTTTTGGCTATCATAGAAACACAGTAGCCCGGTCACTCACTCATTTTAACCACTATTTCCCACCTCCCCTGGGTGTCCAAGGATTCCTTAGGGTCCCCCCCTACCTGCCCCGCCAACTCCCTCCCCCCTCCGAACGACCCCCTCCCGCCCCACGAAGGGCAATGGCGTCGGTGAGGGACTCCCCTCCCTTCCCCCGCGCGTGGCGGGCTATTTTGGGAGATTGGGGCGGGCGCTCACGGGAGGGAATCAGAGTGGTGAATGTGGGGCGCATCACTATTAGAAACGCGGAGCTTCCGCGACGTCCGATCGCCCGCGATCGGCCGAAGAATGGCCTGGAGGTGGTGGCCATGCAGAGCCCAGAGCTCTCGCGAGCAGGGTGGGGGGTGACTAGTAGGTCGCACGCTGGTTCTTGAGGGTCGCACACACTCGTACTAACCCGTCCTGGCCCCTCGCACCGCAGGAATGCCTCGATTCGATCCGGCCCGACGCCCAGGGCCACGGCCCGATTGACGTCGAGAAGCGCTCGCTTGGACGCCTGGAGGTGCAGCTCCTCATGTGGCCGTGCGGCGCGACGGGCTGGTCGCGACCGGCCCGTTCAGGGCCTGCTTGTAACCCTCAAAGCCTCCTGGCCCGGCCCCACGCGTTCGCGCCCACCGTTGATCCGAAATTTTGAGAGCTAGTGTGTGGCGTGTTCACCTCTCACCTCCGCCTTCACCGCAAAGGCGTGCGCCGTGGCCGCTAGGTACATGGATTTGGCTCCTGGGGCGGAACCATCTCATGTGATGAGATTTAGATCGCCCTAAGCAAGCTGAGGGGCAAGAGAGCGCCAGCGGCAAGCGCAGTCGCGTGCGAAAGTTGGGCACTCTGGCCCATTCGGCCCCCTTGGTCTTGTTGTCGATGTTGCGCAGGGCCAACTTCGACGCGATGTGTGCGGCCGGCGGCGGCGATTGGCGTGGCTGCTAGGGCGGCATCTTTGCAAGTAATGCCTGTTGTGTCATTCTATCTTAGTGGATGGCCGAGAAGGCGCCGGCAGCGCGCCCGGTCGCGGTCGAAAGTCGGGCACTCGGCCCGTTCGGCCCGGTGACGTTGGCGTGGTCGTCGGCGCCACACACGGCCGACTATGGCGCGATGCGCGCGGGCGGGGGCGGCGATTGGTGTTGCTGCTAGGGCGGCATATTCGGATTTGGTGTCTGGCAAGCCATTCTATCCCAGTGGGAGACCGAGAAAGCGCCGGCAGCGCGCCCGGTCGCGGTCGAAAGTCGGGCACTCGGCCCGTTTGGCCAGGTAACGTTGGCGTAGTTTTCGGCGCCACGCACCGCCGACTATGATGCAATGCGCGCGGGCACGGTAGCGTTGAAGCCGGGGGCGTGGCCGATTTCGGCGCGGTGCACGCGGCCGGCTGCGGCGATTGGCGTAGCTGCAAGGGCGGCATTTGTGAATATGGTGCTTGGTGTGCCACCCAGTGCAACTGGATCAACACCAAAACGCCGGCAGCCCGCCCAGTTTTGGTGCAAAGTTGGGGCTTCTCGTCTCAACAATTGTAGCGTTTCGTGAACGGCTGTTAGTAGTGATACTCATGTACATATCGATGTCAATCGCAATCTGTGTCGATGATCATATAATGTGTAGAGAAGCACATTTCGTGGAGGGTATGAGCTGGTAGAGCTTATGGCTCCGTCACTAGTTGTGCATGCCTTGCATGAAGGGCATCAGTAAAAATATACCGGAGGGGGGCCCGAATACTTTTTAGCGCTTGGTCTTCGGAGGCTTAAAATTGGCCATTTTTCGAAAATTTTGCCGGCGGACCCCCCATTTTTTTTGCTGATCTCTCATACCAGAACCTATAGAAAGCTTGTTTAGGCCTCCATTTGCCCATTACCGATTTCGCCCTCCGCACCCCCCTAGTGAGTGACCGGGCTAAACACAGCCAAAAACAGTCCAAAACACAATGATACCGAGGGGGGCCACCCCCTGCGCCACTTGCGCGACGCTACCTACTTGCTACTTGCTACTTGTCTCTTGTCTAACTAAAAGTACGGTTACTCTGATTTTGATTGTTGATTGGCGGAGATTCGGAGATTGGAGATTGGGAAGAGCAAGTGACAAGTGAGCCATCAATATCAATATTGCAATTGATACGCGCGCGCACGCGCGCACGCGCGCACACATGCACACGCAATCGCGCGCACGCGCGCTGAGCGCGCGTGCGCGTCCTACGCCCTACGCGCCGCAGCTCACAGAGCCGCTGCGCCGCTGCATGGCGCTGTCACGAGTGGGCGCACCCGCATGTACCCGTGCACAAACACGGTACCTAAAATGGAGGGGTTTTGAAACACGGTAAAAACGGGCTGTTTTTTGCCTTCGTAGAAACACGGTAAACACGGGTTTCCCACCTAGGTTCTCCTCCGGCAGGAGAATGAAAGAGACTATTGCACTGGGCTGCTGCCCCTGGGTCAACAGATCGGGGGCGGGGGGGGGGAAGGGGAGAGGGGGGGAAAGCTAGTTGAAGAGAAGAGGGGACTCAGACTGTACAATTCAACTCCGTAGTGTGCGAGGGCGGAGGCCGCCTTCCTTCCGCCGCGCCAAAAAAAAAAAGTAAGACGCAGAGTACAAACAGGTCTACCCACTATTCGCTATTCGGGCCCCCGACAGTTGGTGTCTGTGCCAACCCAGTGGCAGGCCCATTACGGCGCTCATACGTCAGCGTGTAAGCCTTGGCGGTGACGGAGCCCCCTCCCTGCCTCTCTCTAATTGTAGCATCAAAGGCGAGCACGCTCGCATGCGTGCCAGCCCACCTCTCTCAGTATCGTGTCCACAAGTCATCGCATTCCCTATCAACCGAATAGGTTTTTGACTTCACGCTCGATGATCCCCGCCGCTTCTTCCACCTGCTCGCGGTCAATCACCAAAGGCGGTGCCAGACGGATGATGTGCCCATGGGTAGGCTTCGCAAGCAGACCGGCTCGCATGAGCGCGTGGCACAAGGCGGACGCGTCCTTGTCTGGCGCATCGGGCGTGACGACGATTGCATTAAGGAGGCCACGCCCCCGGACGGATGCGATCGCTGGGGAGGAGATTGCGCGTAGACGCGTGCGGAAGATGTCGCCCATCTCGGCGGCGCGCTCTGCAAGGTGTTCGTCGCGTAGCACCTGTTGCACCAACGGCGGAAGGGCGCTCATGGCCGTGAGAAGGAAATAGCGCGCGCAGCTCTCCCAGTGATCAATTCAGCTCACGTGCAGCTCATCAGAGCCCCCCGTGCAACGCACCTCTAGAGCTGCGATTGCCACTGAACAACCGAGCGGGTTGCCACCGTACGTAGACCCGTGCTCTCCAGGTCTTACCGTCAGCATCACCTCATCGGAAGAGAGGACGGCAGACACCGGATAGACACCTCCAGACAGCGCCTTGCCCAGAATGAGCACGTCGGGCTTGATGCCCTCGTGATCAACGGCAAGCATCTGAAGGGCATAGGTAGGAGGGTCCCCGAGCGATTTGAGCAGCAGGGAGGAAGCAGGTCGCTTAGCACGGAATTCGACGCCTTGCATTGTGCTCACCTTGCCCGTTCTGCACAGCCCTGTCTGCACCTCGTCCGCGACCATGAGCACATTGTACTTAGTGCACAATTCGCGCACTCCTTTAAGATACCCGTCATCGGGGACAACCACTCCTGCTTCACCTTGTATCGGTTCGAGCATGAAGCCAGCGATGTTCGGGTTCTCCCGGAGCGCGGTCTCTAGCGCGCCCAGATCGTTGTAAGGGATCAGCTCCATGCCTGGCAAGAACGGGCCGAAGCCCTTGCGGCAGGTCGGGTCTGATGAAGAGGAGCACGCCGAGATGGTCCGGCCCCAAAAGTTGTCCTTGCAAAACAGCATGGTGGCTTGGTCCTCCGGTATTCCCTTGATATCGTACCCCCAGCGACGACAGAGTTTGATGGCGGTTTCACCGCCTTCGACGCCCGTGTTCATGGGGAGCACCCGGTCAAAGCCGAAGAAGTCCGTGATGAACTCTTCATACTCACCAAGCACGTTGTTGTGGAAGGCTCGTGAGGTAAGGGCCAGTTTGGCCGCCTGCGCCGTGAGGGCGCCGACAATCTTGGGGTGTGCGTGCCCTTGATTGACGGCCGAGTAGGCAGAGAGAAAGTCGAGGTACCTCTTCCCGTCCACGTCCCATACATGCACTCCCTCGCCGCGCGCGAGCACGACAGGCAGCGGTGCGTAGTTGTGGGCACCGCGTTCGGCCTCGAGGCGGATGAGCCGCTCGGCGGCGGCGCTGAGCGCGGGCGCACTGGTGGAGAGGGGCCGTGCGTTTGCTCCGAGCCGCGATACTACCGGGCACGCGACGGCGCATAGCGGGGGACGCGCCAGCAGCAAGCGGCGCGCCAGCTGCGACATTTCCCTGGCGTCAAGAAGACCCATTCCACCGAGCGCTTGCTATACTTCCAACTTTCAACGCTAATCAATATAAAAATCACTCATCGAAGCTTTAAGGTGGTAGGGGGCAGGTTTTTTGGCGGGGGGAGGGGGGGGGGGGGGGACAGTGGGCGCGAGCGTACCCATGCCACATGCCACACGGACGCGCGACCGGCCCTGACTCTGATGAGGAGGGGGGGGAGGGGGAGATGAGGAGGGGGGGGAGGGGGAAGAGGTGGATGGGGATTTGTCGATTTGTCGGACCCTCCCGCCCCAGAGCTAGCCCGGTCACTCACTATGGGGATGCGGAGGGCACCAGCTACAATGGGTGAATGAAGGGCTAAATAAGCTTCCTATGGCTTCCGGTAGGATGGATCAGCAAAAAAAATTTGGGGGTTCTCCGGCGAAATATTCGAAAAATACCGAATTTCAGGCCATCGAAGGCGGTGCGCGAAATACAGTATACAGTCGGGCCCGACGATCGAAAAGAAACACGAGACAGCGAGACAGCCGATAGCCCGGTGGCGCAGGAGGAAGTATAGGACTAGACCATCGGCATCGGGGATCGGCTCACGCCTCACGCCGCCTGCCACCGGAAACCCCGCACGCCGAGCCCCTAATAAGTGGAGCACGAGGGGACGGGCCGGGGACGGGCCACAAGGCGCAAGGCAGGTGGAGGTTGTGAAAAGGGACGCGGGCGTGGCTGCAGCTTAAACATGCAGGGTCGCGCGCGCGCGCGCGGCGAGCTGCGAGCTCATTAAGGAGTTTTTTTAGTTTTTAGCAGATGGGTGTTTTCTGGGTTTCTACCGCTTTCGCCTTAAAGGCGTTCGCTTTACTTTGGTTAGGGCCTGACAAGAGTTGCTCGCTCAGACCCCCAAAGTTACTCGCAAAAGTTGCTCGAAATAGGCCCCAAAAAGGGCAAAGTTGCTCGCAGAGTTGCTCGAAATTGCTCGGAGTTGCTCGTTCATTGTTCATTGCGCCGCGATCGCCGTGCCGCGTGCTGCCGGGCGTCAGCGCGGCGAGAGGGAATGCTCGGAACACTGCAGGGAACAGGAACAGGATAGCGGCGCGGCGGGCGTTAGCGTTAGTTAGAACCCATGCACTTTTCATACATAAACATGATGTTTATGTGAATAAGAATAAGAAGAGGCAGAGGGGAGGAGGGCGTTCCGCAAGTAGGTGCTCTTCTATCGATCCACCGATGTTTATGTGAATGAGAAGAGGCAGAGGGGTTAAAGTTAAAGTTGCACGCTTGGCCTATTTATAGATCTAGGAGGGGTAGGTTGCTCCTCTAACGGGCCTATCTATGGGTAAGTTGCTAGGTAAGTTGCTCGAGTTGCTCAATGTTGCCTGTGGCCCTTAAAGTTGCTCAAAAGTTGCTCGCCCTCTCAAACACCCCAAAGTTGCTCAAAAAGTTGCCGGCAACTCTTGTCAGGCCCTAACTTTGGTGTATTTCTTTCCTCACACTCAATCCTCAATCCTCACTTTCTCATGTTTAAATTTTTTACATCCTTAGAAGTTAAAATCGTGTTTGATCGCCCTACGTATGCACTCCTGACACAAAATGTCGATTGGCGGACAAGGGACATGGGGGGGCGCCAATTGTTTAGTGTTTAGCTAGTCGTAGTCGGAGACAGGCAGACAGGGGTGAATAATTAGCGTTTATGTGTATGTGCCCCGGACTTCGGACTTCGGGAAGGGGGGGCAGAAGGTGTTTGTGCCGGACGGACGCAAAGACTATCATGTCACGGACTTGTAGTCACGAGTGGTGGCACAGTGGCACATGGCACAAAAAGCGGTGGGAAGAAGAAGTCCTTTGTTTGGCATTTGGCTGCTCCGGCAGTGAAGAGTTAGTAGTAAAGTAAAGAGAACGAGTTGGAGTTGGTCCTCGTTTCGTGGCCAAGTCTTCTTTTAGAGTACTGGGTGTGCTACAGCCGCCCCTCCCCGAGAGAGAGAGAGGCGAGAGTTCAACGCCTGATTCCTCTACACTCTCTGTACTCTCTGCCTGCGCTCCTCGTTGGCTCTTGTGTTCCTGAGGGGAGGCGGCGGAGCACAACAACGCTCTGCTGCCGGCGGTTTTCTCTCTCTCACGAGGGGCTCGAGGAAGCCGCCCGTTGGGCGCGCGAGCGCAGCACCTCGCTCCCTCTCTCTCCCCCTCTCTCTCTCCTCTCTCTCTTTCTCAACCCCCCCCCTCCCGCCGCCGCGTCTCCTCGTCTCTGCCCTATTCATTGTGTACACCCTCCCTCTCGTCTCCTCTTCCTCCCCCTTCCTCCCTTGATCTCTTCTCCCTCATCTCTTTCTCTCTCCGTCTCCCTTTCTTCTCTCTCTCCACTGAGGATCCCGATATACTCCGGCGTGGCCGACCGCGCAACCGCAAGACGCCTCTCTCTCCACCATTTTTCGTTTTCTCCCACCCTCACCAGCGACCAGCCCGCCCACCCTCGCCCACCCTCGCCCTCCATCGCCCTCCATCGCCCTCCATCGCCCTCCCTCGCCCTCTCTCCCTCGCTCTCCCTCTCCCTCTCCCGTCCTCCTCCCTCCTTAGCACTTTCCAGCTCTCTCTCCAAACCGACCTACCTCAATGTCCGACGAACGCACCAGTGGCCTTGCTGTCAAACGGCCGTGGTCCGCAGAGGAAGACGAAGCGCTGATCGTCGCAGTTCACAAGTGAGCGGCGCCCACCAGCCCAGCTGCTTCCACCAACGCCGATTGACGTCGAAGCTGAAGCGGGAAAGGGAAGGGAGAATGCGACAGGAACCCTACGGCGAGTGGAAAGCTACTCTGCCTGTTGTCGACATTCCCTCCGTCGCCTGCAACCTGGATGGCTTCTGGCAACAGGGACAGGGAGGGCAGACTGTAAATTGACGTGTGCATCTTCTTACAGAGCTGCCCGCCCCACTGCCCCCTGTAGGTACGGCACAACACGCTGGACAGTCATCGCGACGCATCTGGCATCAGGCCGCGTGGGGAAACAGTGTCGCGAGCGGTGGAACAATCATCTTTGCCCCGAGGTGAAAAAGTGCGAATGGTCCGATGAGGAAGACCAGGCCATCCTCCGCGGTGTCGCTGAGGTTGGCACTCGATGGTGCGAGATCATCAAGGCCCCTGTGCTCGTCGGCCGCACCGACAACGCAATCAAGAACCGCTTCTTCAGCCTGCAGCGGCGTAGCAAGGCGCGCTTCGCTGCGGGTGCGATGAGGCTCAAACCGCCCGACGAGATGCCTGGCACCAGCCGGCGTCGGCCCAACATGGAGGCGCTCGCCGCTGAGGTCAAGAGCCGCGCGCAGAAGCTTGCAGCCGAGCTCGTGCGCTCGCGGGATGATGCTGTGCGTGATGAGCTCATCCTCAGATTGACGGCCCTGCTCCACGCCGGCGACGGCGACGGGAAGGAAGAGAGTGAGGAATTGCGGCGGCGTGGTGACGAATCTGCTTCGTGCGGGGCACAGCCGATCGCACGCGGCTCAGTAGGATCGACCCTCGCGATGGCAGAGTCGCTCTTGCTCGATGCAGAGGTAGCGCACCGCGCCGCGCTCGATGAGTATGGCGCGTGGAGGTCAGGCAAGGGGGAGGAGGTGCCCTGTGTGGGCGCTACCGCCGCCGTGGCCACCGAGCGCTCCCTACTATCTGTCTTTGAAGAGTCGCTCTCCGATCACTCGGCCAGCACGTCGTCCGAGTGCGCTTCGCCCATCGTCTCACCTGAGCTCTCGCTCCAAATGCGTGTCTCGCTCGGTGTGAGCAAGCTGGACTCGATCAAACGTTTCTATGCGCGCCCCGAATTGCCGTCCGACGGTGGCGAGTGTTCGCCCGTGACACCTTGTGCGCGCAGCGGCGCGCCCAGCGGTAGCCTTTATCGGCCTCAACGGCGTGCTGGCGCCAAGGCGCCGCGACTATCCGCCCTGCCATGTTTAGAGGCCAGCGCCGAGCCGGTATACAACGAGCACGAGGAGCCGGAGATGGGCTCGGAAATCGACTCTCTCGGCTCGATCGGGCCTAAGACCCGATTTCTCGCCGCTGCACCTGACGCGGGCTCGCCCGAAGGCCGGTCCGCCTCCCCTCGTCTTTGCACACACAGCGAGATGCAGACTGACGTTGTTCTCGCCATCCGTGCGGGCAGCGAGTCGCCTCTCAGCCCCGACTCGCAGCACATGCTGCGCACGGCAGCCGCTTCGGCCGCTGCCCGTGCTGACGCGGAGCTGCAGGCGGAGCGCGCGAGCAAGATGTGCCTCGGAGGGCGGCACGCCTTCGGTGCAGCGCTCACGCCGCTTATTCTACCCATGCGCGTGGGCCCACGGCCTCATCTTAAGCGGCCGCGCACCGACAACAGCGCGACTCTCGAGGTGCACTCCTCCGGGTCCGGCGCGCCGATCGGGACCAAAGAGCCCGACGGCGCTGCTTTCGACCCTCCACAGGAAGCGACGGGTGCGCTAGCCTCTCTATCGACCGGGACCAAAGTGCCTGGCAAAAGTGAGGCCCCACTTTCGCTTCGCATCTCCGCTGCAATAATCGAAGAGGGCATGGGCGCCGCCGACCCGCTCGGGGAGTTTGCCTCCCCCCTCGACACCGTGAGTGTCGGCTGTTTTACTGATCTCTTCCTCGAGACACCTGTTTCACCCTCGCTGGCCCTAGACGCGCCGTGGGGCCTCTCTTATGCTGGCCTTGTTGAAATCGCTGCAGAAATGGAGGAAGCGGAGGCGGCCAAGGAGGTGGGCGTGGCGCCGCAACCCGGAGCTGAGCAGCTTAGTGTATCAGCCGTCAATTATCATAGCGTTCGACGTAGTGGCACTGACTCGTAGCGTATACTCGTTTAGTGATCGTGATCATCCGGGTCTAGTGCATGGAAAATGTCAAAATGTCCAATTTGCAGGCGGCCCCAAATGTCTCGACACATGAGCAAAAGTGTCCCGTTCCGAGAATCCTGCCCAAATGTCCATGTCCAGTTGCGGAACGGGACGTATCCGACTACCCCTAGTCGTGCCGCGTCCCACAAGCCCTTGATGAGTGGCGAAAGCTGTCTTGTTACTTGTCTCTTAGGGGTCTCTACCCTTTGTCCGATCCGGCTTCACCTAGATCAAACAGCCACGCACAGGCGACACTCGCCACCGCGCCACACGTGGGACTCCCCACGCCGCCGGAGGCGGCTCGTCGCAGAGCCCTCTCACAGCCCATCCAAGCTAGGCGCCCCCGCGAGCGCGCGGGGTGCGGCTAGCAGCAGCACCAGCCAACGCACCAATCAGAATCAGGATGCCACCATTGTTCTGTTCGGCTGTCTCCTGCGCAGCACACAAGGGGTCACTGAGACACCCCCCTGCGCATTGGGAAATCCTCCCACCTCAAGATCACCCCATGTAGGAGGCTAGCTGTAGCTAGCTCAGCTGCCGTGCTGCCGTCCCCATGGCCCATGGCCCATGCATGGTGGAAACCTATACCTTCAGTGGACCCAACACCAACACCCAACAAACATGGGTGATGGGTGGGCACTCTCCGCATCCATCAATCTCTTGCAGCGAGCACCAAGTAAGTGTAAGTGCGTCTCATTTCCATGCTGACACACCAACTAAGTTTATACTTGGTTCGCCGCTTTAAACTTTACAGCTGAAAGCTTAAAACTTTACAGCTGAAAGCTGAGTCCCAAAGCCGCGCGCGCGGCGAGAATTTAATTGGATTTTATTACTTCGATATGGGGGGGGTCGGCCCATGTGCACTTCGTTGGGCCTCGCCTCCTCGCGAGGGGGAGGGTTGGGGCGGGCTTTGGTGGCGGCGCGGTCGTATAATTGTAACTAGGTGAGAGTAGCTCATTTAACGCTATAGGGAAGTTGCCCTCTCTATTCATGCATGGTCACCCGCGTGGTGCCATGGTGATAGCAGACAATAGACAAGGGCTACTTGAGCCCAGACAATCACCATAGGGATTGAATAGCCGTCCCATTCCCATTCATGAACGATGACTCATACTTCATTCATATGAGCGTGGTAAGAGTAAGGGTTGTCGCCTGCGCCTACTTAGAGTGGCGTTCAATAGGCTATTCAACGTGTTCCATACCATACGATTATGCACACGTACATACGTGCGTGCGCGCATACACAAACAACTGGTTGTTTCTCACTTCACGAGCTGGTCATTCCATGTGAGAGAAAAATGTCTCATGGGTGCTCGATGTGGTTGCATCAAGGTAATGAGCGATGACATGTTGGGCTAGTCCCACTTCTCATTCGGCCGCCACTTTGGTGCGGGCGGAAACGCAACAGAGGTACCACCTGATGGGAATGATTGGGTGGAGGACTGAACATGCGCAGAAAATCTGGACCATGAGGATTTTGGCCGTCAACGACCCTAAGAGACGTACTTACCGTGGCTAGTGTATGTCATTCCATGCCGTCCGAGGCATTCGAGTGTGCTCTCGTGATGCCAGTCATGGGCGATGCCCCATGCGTTCCGCTTCCCTCCATCCTTCAGCTCAAGCTTGGCGCCCTTGGCAACCAGCTTATCAATTGTGTCATTGTCACCCTTCCAAGCCGCAATCATCAGTGCACTAAAACCGCGGGTTGTCTGTATGTTCAGATCTATGCCATCCACCTCAAGAAGCAGATCAATCAATGGTGCTTGCTTACTCTTGACAGCGAGCATAAGCGGTGTGTAACCAAACTGAGGCGAGCCACAAGGAGAAAGGAAGTGTGAACAAGGTTTCTGCTATGCGTCCAGGCAGCCCTGAGGCAACATCGCCCACACAGCAGCTGCGGCAAGAGGGGGCTCTGGGCTTTCTATGGGTTATCGTTGTACTGTCGAGAGAGTGGTCTATGTCCCACATCTACGTGGACAGGCGCTTTGTCCCTACTTCTGAATCTTCTTCTCACACTCCCTCACCTTGTCTACGGCATTGACATCAGCTCCAGCCACGAGCGCCTCTTTCAGCTCTTGTGGGTGGGTGTGCCAGCAGCGGGTGGCGCGGATTACGGACGAATCGTTGGCCGAAGCGGTGTCCTCGATGCTGTCCGAGTCGCGCCACTCGGGTGTGTTCACCCTCGTCCGCACGCTCTCGCCGGCGGGCTGGTCGGTGAGCCGAGCCATCCCGGCAGAGCCGTCAGAGGGCGGGAAGCTGGAGCGCCTGATCGGGGCCACCACCGCCTGTCTCTATCTATTGTGTGTCTACGAATACCTGAATACTTTCTTTACTCGTAGATACTGGGTCGCGGGCGTTTTGAGTCGTGGGCGACTTTCGAGTGAGCACTATGCACTATCCTTGGTCTCCGCTCCGCTGCGATGCGAAGGTGCCCGTCCGTGGTGGTGCGACCGAAGAGGTGATACACCTCTTTCTTGCCCTGAGTGACGATGATGCCTTCGTTGGTGACCACCTGCGTTCTTGGTTGCCTTGGAGGAGAAGAAGTTCTTGAACTTGAAGAAGCCTTGGCCTTGGTTCTTGGTTCAGGTCACGTTCCGTCGAATATTCGACGGAACGTGACCTTCTCTACCGCTTTCGCGAGCGTGTTGATGGTGATAATCTGCTTCATGTCGAATTTGTAGTTGCGAACTACAAACAAGATGGGCGGATACGTCGTCCTTGAACGCGCTGGCCAGCGCTTTGGACGACGCCTGCCGGAGCCGCCTGCTGAGGGAGCTCGCGGGCTTTGTCGTCGAATGTTTGAAGGTTGACGGTGATGGGGTGCTTACTTAACGCCGTGTAGGGCAAAGACGAAAGACGAAAGACGGCTTGCTTGGTGCTTGGTCTTTGAATTTCGCTTTTTGAACTGGTTGTTGGCGCAGTCCGTTGTCCGTTGTGACTAGTGACTAGTGCTTCCCATGGTGGACCCATGGACCGGATGCGCTCTTGGCAATGAAGTCTGGCTCGAGGTCTACTCCCTCAAGCGCGTTGAGCGTTGAGATGGGCCACGATGGCGCTGCGATGGGCCCCCTGTAGCTAGCACTAGTACTAGCAGATGTAGACAGTAGCGAGTAGCGTAGCCAGAATCTTCAGATGCTCATTTGAATTTCATTTTAAGGCACTAATCTTATGACTGGTCGCCATGCCCACTCTCTCGACTCCCCTCATGGGGGGCGAGAACCATCCACCCCCCTGCGCTGCCTCTTGGCAGGCAGGGGGGACTCATCCAGACTGCCCAGACTCTCCCAGAGAGTCGCGGGCACAGGCACAGATCTCACGCCCTGGCCCGCGTTGGCCAGCCCATCGCTCTGACCAACCCCTCCTCCCCCTGGGCCCCCCTGATCAGGAGGCCCCAGCCAGCTCCAGTCGACCGGCAGGGGCGCGGGAGCCAGCGAGGGAGAGGCAGGAGGGGCCAGGGCCATGCCTCAGCCTCGCCTGCCCCCTGACCCCTGAGCTGTGCGCTCCCAGACTCCCAGACCCCTCCCTTGCAAGCAAGCCATCTGCACCTGGGGACCTGAAGGGGGGTCGCAGGCGCGCGCCATGGGCCCGAGCCGCAGGGAAGAGAGGAGGAAGAGGGAAGAGGGAAGGGAAGGCAGGGGGAGCGGCAGCTTTCCCCTCCGGCGCCAACGTGTCTTCTTGCCCCGTTTAGGTAAAAGAAGACCTGTGGGGTGCTCGAGCCAGGACCAGGAGGGAAGGGCCGCCGCGGCTCGCCGTGGCCAATCGCTCCGGCGAGAGAGATTGGCGCTCTGGGCCCCTAGTTTCAGGAGTGCCCCCCCCCCCCTCCCTGCCTTGTTTTTACCCGAAAGGGGTCTTCCCCCAGCGTGGACTCGAGGAGAGGACGCACTGGGGTGCGCGGGGTCGGTGCGTGGACCGAGGGGGGGGGACAAATATCGAGGGGAGGAGGCAGTGCCCCCTCCCCCCGGTATCACTCGGACACCTGGCTCGTCAGGCATGGCGGGATTCCGGGTCTGAAAAGTTGTGTCCAATCAGCTAGTGGGGTTGGCTAGGATTAGGAAATATAATTAATTATTATTAATTTCATTTTAAGGAATGGGAATGGGAATGAGGAATGGAGCATAAAGTTCCTGACTGAGGATAGAACCCTGATGCACAGCATGCGTGGGCAAACACTGCTGCATTAAGTTTATACTTAGTTCGCCCATGGGGGGGCACGAGCCCCCCTCTCTCTCCACTCCTCCCCTGCCATGGGGGAGGATCCACCCACTCTCCTGTCACGCCTGATGGCTTGCCAGGAGCACACAACCCTGCTGACCCATTCCTCTCCCCACAGGCCCGCCTGACTCGCCCGCCCTGGCCCGTCGTGGCCTGCCCATTCCTCTGACCAACCCCTCCTCCCCCTGGGCCCCCCTGTTCAGGACCCCCCAGCCAGCTCCAGTCGACCCGCAGGGGCTCGGAGCGCCAGCGAGGGAGAGGCAGGAGGGGCCAGGGCCATGCCCCAGCCTCACCTGCCCCCTGAGCTGTGCTCCCAGGCCCCTGCAGGCCATCTGGGGACCTGAAGAGGCCCATGAGAGGGAAGGGAAGGTGGGGAAGAGAGCGAAGACGCGACAAGCCGAACGAATCGACGAACCGAGGCCAATCCGGCCCAAGGGGTGCCCAAGGAAGCCACCCTCTTGGGTGGGAGGGGCAGTCCAAAGAGGACTAGGCCCATTGAGGCTCAAGGAGGGGCCATGACACCTCCCCTCCCCCCTCACCTTGCATTGTCAAACGGTCATGAGCGACCATTGACGCAAGGCGAGGAACCTGCCCAAAGATCCGCTCCGAGCGCGCGTAACGCGCTCGTTGCTCGAAATTTTGGGCAGGAGGGGCGGACCCAGTGGAATCCAGCCCATTGGGGCCCAAGGGGAGGCCATGAGCCATCCTCCTTGTCCCCTCCACACCACAAGCCATCGGCTCACCATGGAGGGTGAGCGAGGCTAGGGGGGAGATGAGGTCCGAGCGCTCCGCATGGGGGCAAGAAGGCGCCGGATGAATGCGGGCAGGTGGGCAGGGTCCATAGGGACCCACCCAGTCCCGTGCAGCAGCTCCATATCGCGGTGGTGCCCATGAGGCAACCACCGCGGCTTGGGCGAGGCAGAGCGCCATCGCCGATCGCATCCCCAATCGTATATCGCCGGATAAGATTCTTACTACATTCACGCGCACGCACATTCACATAAACGCGCGCAAAACTAATAGTGACAAAGTAAGAGCGCGCGGGGAAATTTCTGTGCCGCAAGAATGCCCCGCGCGGACTCGAAACGGCCGCGAGGGAGAAGTGAGAAGCCGAGACCTCAGTATAAACATACAGAGGTTAGAATGAGCATCCACGATGCATGAGATGGATGTATCCATGATAGATATGCATCTATGATGCACATATCATGGATGTATCCATGATAGGCCCCTATCTCACGAGTGCCCCCCCCCCCTCCTGCGTTGCTTTTACCCGAAAGGGGTTTGCCCCCCAGCGTGGACTCGAGGAGAGGACGCGCTGGGGTGCGCGGGGTCGGTGCATGCACTGGGGGGAGGACAAATATCGAGGGGAGGGGGCAGTGCCCCCACCCCCCGGTATCACTCGGACACCTGGCCCGTCAGGCATGGCGGGATTCCGGGACTGAAACGTTATGTCCAATTAGCTAGTGGGGTTGGCTAGGATATAACATTGATTATTATTATTATTGGGAATGAGGAATGGGGGGGAGGGGGAGCGGATGGGGGAGCCGAGCGCGGGGCACGGGCGCTGTCAAGGGTCTCCCGGTAGAGAGTTGGAGTGTAGTAGCGATAGCCGACATATTCAAGAGTTTCTTTACTCATACACATAGGCGCGATGTGCACACAGGCACGTAGAAGCGTAGAAGGAGAAGGAATTGCTTTAGGCTCTAACCTTGAGGCAGTTGGGCATTTTCATCGCACATATCACACGGCCAGCCCTGGACATGAGTGCATCCATCGTCTCTCGCGCCCGGATACATACTGTTGAGACAGCTTCGGTTCTCGGACCAGCCGGGAGGGCTCGATTGGCCTCAAAACTCTTCACGGGACACGCGTTGAGACTTTCCTAGAGTTTGCGAGGGATTACTTGATTTAGGCGTCTTTGGTTGCACAAGGGATTGGAGCGCGCCGCGTAGCAGCCGTGCCTCTGCGGCTGTCGGCGTGGAGCGTAGGATTAGGACTCGCAGCTTGTCCATCGTCGCCCCGGCACGCAACCGCTCTTGCACATCGTCGGTACCCCCGCCAAAGAAGCTACTAGTCCACAATGCCTCTTCCCAAAAATCAAAGAACGAGGCGAGCTGGCCCGAAGTGGCCTGACCTGCTGGCGCATAGCCTGAGTCTGCCTCGTCAACCGGCGCATCTTCGCCGGCTACACCCTGCCCAATCGCCTCGCGGCTAAGCTGGCACTCATACGCAAGAAGGAGCACCGCCTGCGCCAAATTGAGACTCGAGAAGATTGGGTCAGTCGGAATGGTGACGATGGCGTTGGCGCTCCTCAGCTCCTCCTTGGAAAGCCCATTCTTCTCGCACCCAAAGAGAAGGGCAGCACGCGAGCCAAGCGAGCACGATGACGCCGCGCGTTCGGCTGCATCACGCGCTGAGAGCACGGGCAGTGCCATCTCGCGCGTCCTCGCGGTCGTGGCGAGCACAAGGCCGCAGTCCTCCACCGCCTCTCGCACGGAGCTGAAGATCGTTGCGCTTTGTAGCACGGGTGTGGCGCCGCACGCACGCGACATGGCGGTCTCGCTTAGCGGGTCGCAGGCCGGTTGGACCAATCGTAGCTCGCAAAGACCAAAGTTGAGCATCGCACGAGCTACAGACCCCACGTTGCCGCCTATGGCCAGATGGGAGTGCGGTAGCGTCGGCCTAGTCTACGCCGTGCGAGGCAGGGACTAGGGGGTGATGCGCTCAGCTGGCAGACATCGGCATAAGATAAGCAGGTACGGGTACTGGGAGGCAATTGATCATGAGGGCAAACATAGAAGGAAATGGACCAAGTGCCATGAGGAGAGAGAGGGCAGAGGGCTGAGGGCAGAAAAAAGGAATGGTGCGGTGCGGTGAGTCCGGCCCTCTCTCGGACGCTCATCGAGTGGAGAGGAAAGGGCGGCCGGCGATACTCCTTCGGAGGGAGCAACAGAGAGGGCCAGGCAAAGCGGAGCTGCAGATCACATCACAGCATAGAGAAGGAAGGACGAGGTCTGCTCACCATCGAAGGGCCGCGCGAGCACGATGACCGGGAGTTGCGCGCCGCTCGTCGTCGCCCGCTCGTAAGCCATGGCCTTGGTCCGCCCCGCGCCCGCGCCCGCCGAAAGCAGCAGCAGCCATGCCGCCGCCATCTCCGAGGGGTCCACCCTCTTCTCTCTCTCTCTCTCTCTCTCTCTCTCTCTCTCTCTCTCTCTCTCTCTCTCTCTCTCTCTCTCTCTCGCTCTCTCTCGCTCTCTCTCTCTCTCTGTGGTGTGTGTGTGTGTGTGTGTGTGTGTGTGTGTCTGCTCTGGTCTCTCCTCTCTGCTCTCTCCTCTCCGCTCTCTCCTCTCTCCTCTCCGCTCTCTGCCCTCTGCCCTCTGCCCTCTCCGCTCTCTCTACGCAGCGTATTTGGACGCATTTGCACACCCCAGCACCGTATTTCCCATCTAATAATAACCACAAACAACAACGAGCATTAGTGCTGCTACTGCCACTAGCCCTGAACCAATACGCCGCGCGTTTGTAATTGTAGTCTTGTAGAGCATCTTGTTGGCTAGCATCCCTAGCCACATACACCGGACGAGCCATGCACCAACCGCGCACACCCCCATCGCGGGGCAGGGACGGTAGCCCGGTCACTCATTATAGGGGTATAGGGGTGCGGAGGGCGCACCAGCTACAATGGGTACATGAAGGTCTAAATAAGTTCCCTATGGGTTCCGGTAGAATGGATGAGAAAAAATTGGGGGTTCCCCGGCGAAAATCTCGAAAAATACCGAATTTCAGGCCTTCGAAGACGGTGCGCGAAATACAGTCGGCCCCCCCTCCGGTATATTTTTTTAGTGAGGCCCTTCATGCGAGGCACCAACATCGAATGACGAGGAATTTTGTGACACCGACTCACTGGGTCCACAAGGCCTCGTTCTATGCACACTGAACCATAAGTCATACTCGTATTCTTCCTTCAATGTGTATGAAAGTATCACAAAACTCAAGCAGACGCTCACGTGAACCACTAGTCACCTTGGGCTAGAGCAGCTAACAGCTAACTCGGCACCACTACCGGGTGGGCGGCATGGACTATTGTGTTCATCCACTTCGACTAGTGACAGCGCAAAGCATCAAATCAAGAAATGCTGCCCTAGTGGCCGAGCCAACCAACTGCTCTCTTCACCCTCGCGCTGCTTGTCGAATATCGGCATTGGCGCAGAAACCACGTCGACGTTAACATACCGAGAAAGGTGCGGGCCATCAAAAGTCCCAGTGCACCACCCGAACACGGGGGAAAATTTACCCCCGCATATATACATGTTAAAAAAAAACTTCTTAATATTCACGCCGCGCGCGCGACTATGCACTCTAACACATGTAGCCTCGCCCGCCGCTCTCATCCCCGCTCCACCTGCCTTGCGGCCCGTCCCTCGTGCGCTACCTAGGGGCTGGGTGTATGGGGTTTCCTGCAGCAGACGGTGTGCACCGATCCCTGATAGGTTTTTTCCACCCCTTCCTCCTGTACCATCGGGCTATCGGTTTCTGTGGTGTTTTCTTTTTTCAGACCTGTGGGATGGGCGGCGTGTTTCCGTGCTTTCGGGGGTCGAGGCAGGGCGGGTGAGTGAAGCGTCGTGCCGGCCTATGCGCGGTTACGCTAGCTTTTCCGTTAGTTGGAGTGCATTGGCTATTGCGGCCAGGTTGCCGCCTAACATCAGTGTGCCTTTATCGTTGAATGTAAAGACGGGCGCGCAAAGCTCACGCGGGGACTTGAGCTTCGGTTTTCTCCCTTGTGAGGCTATGCTAGTGCGTGCGGTCGAGGGCTTGTCCGGGGGGGTGAGTCCTCTGGCGAGGACCGTAAATCTGCTAAGGGTTTTTTCGATGACCGGCACGTGATGGAAAGTGTAGTTGTCAAATTCTACTTTGTAAAAGTCACCTATTATGTATCTCCACGCTATGATGTAGAGGGCTTTGAGGCTGTCGGGTGTCGTTGTGTTCGGGTATACGAAGAGTCTGTCTTTAAGCTTTTGTGCTGTCGATCTGTCTACTCTAGGCGTGTACCCCGTCACCGCTTCTACGGCCTGGAAGATTTGTTGTGTGGAGGGGCATCTGGCGAGGTGTGTCGAGTTTTCGCGATGTTTTTTACATAATCTGCATTTCGCCGTGGTCGCCGTGGCGAATCGGTTTCGTGTGCCTAGCCTCCTATGAGTGATGTGTTTAAAGTGAGGGTGTTTGTCCGTGTGCTTGAGCATCGGGTGTGTGTATAGTTTTGCCACGTGGATCCACTCATCCCGGGTCAAGTCTAGTTTACGGGTCCACTTTTCTCGGGCCGGCTGCGGTTTGTCGCTGGGGCCACCCACTAGGTATTCGCTCGTGATGTCGGATACGGTGATTTGGTCAAGTTGTATCTTGCCGTTCAGCGCGTATTCGTCTGCTAAGGGGTACTCTAGGTGTTTCGGGCCTTTGAGCCCGCTTTCCCATCTGGCCGGAGTGTGGAATAGTGCCTCTTCTCCCGGCATAGCTACGTCAGTGGTGCTAGTGGTCTCTCCCAGGTAGTTGGTGTTGGTATATATCCATATGTTGTTCATTTTAGTGAT
>CM030932.1:1468065-1498065 GCA_018136815.1 Isochrysis galbana
GTATTCATCCTCTTCAGACACTTTGATTTCTCTTGTCTCGTTTTCCGGTCGAGTCTCGTCTCTAGTTCTCTCCGGTTGCGCCTTTGCGGCTGGCTGTTGCGGTGTCGGGCTAGCCTGCGCTTTGTCTTGGAGCCTCAGGGCGTGTCGAACTATATGCCCCCACGAGTTTAAAAATTCTTGTTTGTTTATTCGCGCTCCCGCGTGAGAGAAGGCTTCGGGGAGATGGTTCATGTATTGTTCGCAGTCCTCCCGGGTGTACGGCTCGGTGAAGTTGGGGTCTTTGAAGACGTTGTGCACGACGTGCGCATTCAGTGATTCCCATAGGCTAACCCAAGCGGGGCGGGTGATCGGTGGAGGGTCATGACGGTTGTGCCATAACGGCTGTGAGAGCGCCCCTTCTCTGGAGAGAAGAGATCGGTCTATCCTCAGCGCCCTGAAGTTAGTTAGGGCGTCTTTCCAGAATGCCGGCAGCGCTGGGTTCCCTCGGATGCTCCGCGTGAGCATCTTCGGGGGGGTCGTAGAGAGGACGGCCCCACGGCCTAGCCCGGTCCGGCAGAACCATGCATCGAGAGCATGTTTCCATAGGGCTCTCCTCGCGTTAAGATAGTTTAGTATCCATTTTGCTTGGAGGGCCTTTACGTGCGCCGTCCAGTGTAGGAGGCCGGTCCCCAATGTGCGTGTCGCATTTTCCGGTCCGTGTAAGGGGTAGCATGGGTATTTCACCCATTTGGTTGTCTTGCCGGTGTAGGGGCTTTCCCATAGGATTTTATCGGCCGCCCTTTGGATCCTATTGTGGAACCATTTGGGGGCCGCTAAGGTCTGTACCCAGTATCGCGGTGTGCCATAAATAATGAAGTTTACTACGTTGGTTCTACCGAAGATGGTCATATGGCGCGCTATCGGCGTCAGACGTGCCGCTTTGGCGTCTATTTTGTCCGCTAGTGCTTTCCAAAAGGGTTTTAGGGCTTCTGGGGCTCCTAGCGGGACTCCTAATATCATTAAGTATTGGTCGCTGGCTATCCAGTTGTATTTGCGCATGTCCCATGGCGGTTTTTGACGGATTTGCGAGCCCATGCGTATGCCTTGAAATTTGGCTTCGTTAGTCTTGCCCCCCGTGGCTCTCTCGTGTGCTTGTACCCATTGAAGCGAGCGTTTTAGGCTCGTATAGTCTCTTGCGATGAGCGCCGTGTCGTCCGCGAATTGGCTTATCTTGAGGTCGTAGCCGTTAAGGTCTACTCCCCGTATGTCTGGGTCCCCATTTATGACTCGGGTGAGCGCCTCCGTTGTTATAAGGAAAGTTAGCGGTGAGAGTGGACATCCCTGGGGCATTCCGCTTCCTATCGTGAAGGGGTAACTCCGGCCGCCGTTGATTTTGATTGTGCGTATCGGTCTTGCCTCTGCGCTCGTAAGCGCCTTGGCTAGGTGTTGAAAATCCGGCCCGAAGTTGAGCAGGCGGAGCGCTAGGTGGTAGAATTCCCAGCTTACTCTATCGAAGGCCTTTTCCCAGTCTAGTGCCAGGAGGAGGCCCGGCTCTCCCGTTTCGTCGAGATATGCCCTTGTCAGTTGTAGGAGGTGGGTGGCCTCGCTTATCAGCCTCCTAGGCACGAATCCTAGTTGGTTGTCGGAGATTATGTTACCTATTACTTTGCTAAGTCGGTTCGTTAGTATTTTCGCTAGGATTTTGTAGTCGCTTTGTCGATCCATGCGCCCGGGATCTCGTGTGAGAGGTTGCAGCGCACCCCGCGTTTGTTGCGCAGGCAGAGTCCTTGCGTGAAGCGAGCGCAAGGCTTGGGGGGTGCTTAGGCGAGCGCTTCGTGGGCCGACTTGGGGCGGGGAGCGATCTTGCGCGATTCATTACGTTCCCTACGCTTGGCGGCTTCTGCATCGCATTCGCAGATGCGGTGTATCGGTGAGGGGCCGAGGGCTACCTCCGGGCGCCAACCTTTGCACCCTTTGGTGCTTCCGTGGATCATGAGCTTGTGAGGAGATTGGATGTTCGGGGGCATGGCGATCGGTTTGCATGCCCGGACGGCGTAGTTTACCGGCACTGTTTTGTTGTCGATGGTGAGGACGATTTTGCGTGGGAAGTTGCCTGACAAAAAGGTTCCTTGCGCCGCGGAGACGTAGAGGTGCCAGCGGGATGAGTGGGCTACTTTCGACACAAAAGTGCCCGACTCACCTTCGAGTTTCATGCGCTCACGATTCCCCTTTAGGAAGGTGAGACCTTGCGACTCGACCGCCTTGACAAGCGCACTTAGAGTGATCTTCGAGGCTTGAGCGAGGCCGTCCGCCTCGACCACTATGTGGGCTGCGACGTCTTGAAGTGCTTCGTAGAGGGCCTTGCGTGATGAGGTGCCTTTCTTGTTGATTTTCTCGTCGATGGATTCTACGCGGATGCGCACGGGGATGTCTTGGCCTAGGACGCGGATATTGGCAACTAAGTTTATACTTAGCTCGCCCATGGGGGGGCACGAGCCCCCCTCTCTCTCCACTCCTCCCCTGCCATGGGGGAAGATCCACCCACTCTCCTGGCACGCCTGATGGCTTGCCAGGAGCACACAGCCCTGCTGACCCATACCTCTCCCCACAGGCCCGCCTGACTCGCCCGCCCTGGCCCATCGTGGCCTGCCCATTCCTCTGACCAGCCCCTCCTCCCCCTGGGCCCCCCTGTTCAGGACCCCCCAGCCAGCTCCAGTCGACCCGCAGGGGCTCGAGAGCCAGCGAGGGAGAGGCAGGAGGGGCCAGGGCCATGCCCCAGCCTCACCTGCCCCAGCTTCTTGCTCGCGATGGCCCGCGAGCATGTGCCACGAGTGGAGTGAGCGAGTGAGCTTGCAGCTCGCTTGTGCTCAGCCCTTGCTCTCCCTCCCACGCTCTCACGCTCCTGCTGGTCAGCAGGCTCAGGCTCCCGGTCTCCCGGTCAGCGCTAACGGGGGGGGGAGGGGGCAGCGCGCCTCTCGGTCAGCGCGAAAATCCAGGACCCCCCCTCGCACTCCTCTTTCCTAGCGGGCGCCACCTTTAACTCTTTTTTTGTACGGCGAGGAGAGCGCGAGCGAGCGCGGGGGCCGACGGGGATGCCGGAGCTTCTGACTCGTCTGCTGCTCGCACTGCTGTACGTGGCGCTGCGCGTGCAGTTCTGGCCTCTGTGCAAGCTGATGGGTTACCGTCGCTTCGAACCGGTCGCCGACTCGGTGCTCGTCACCTGCTGCACCAACGGGCTTGGGCATGTGCACCAGATGGAGCGTGTGCTGAGCGTGCTCGAGCAGGCGGGACTCCAATTCCCAGTCATCGCGCTGGCGAGCGAGCGCAAGGTGCGTGCCGGGGATTCAGAGGGTGGGGCTTGATGTGGGAGGAGTCCCCGGTTGTGGAAGATGGGCAGGGTTGATTATAGTGATGGGCGAGAGGGGCAGGAGCACCCAAGGTACACACCCCTCTGTCGGATCACACGTGGGTGATCGTGCCGACAGGCTTTGCTGCGCGTCCATTGCTCTCGTCGCCCACATCAGCCTCCCCCCCCCTCCCCCCCCCCCCTCACACACACCATGCATTGCGCCTACATGGGACTGAGCCACATATTGTGTTCCAGGTACCGGCATACAAGCTAGCCTCGCTCAAGGAGAGGTTCCCAAATGCCCGATTTGTTAATTTGGATTTTGAGATTGATTACGACAATGGCAAATCCTTCAAGAATTCTGCAATCGTCTGGTAGGCTGACCCAACCTCCCGCCATCATTCTTGCTGGTTGTCCCGCACACCCTGGTCTTGCCTACAAGCCACCCATTCTGCATGTCCACGGGCAAGCAGGCCACCCATTCTGCATGTCCACGGGCAAGGCGCCCACGTCGTAGCCAGCACCTATCACTGAAAGACCATGACTCACGTGGCCCGTCTTTGCTGCGGCGTTTGTCTGATTCAAATTGCAGGAATGCTGCGAAGACCACAGCGACGCGTTCCGTCCAGCTCTCTAGAAAGGCTGTTGCGCTGATGAAGCAATATCAACCAGCTTACTGTCTGTCGTTCTGGGAACCCTCTATCGCGAGCATAATCAATGTCATGAATGCCCCCACACAGCTCGTGGCGGTCGCGTCGCAGGTGCCAGATGAGTGCTTGCGCAGCACATAGTAATGCCCCTCAGAATCATCTCAAAGCTGGGGCCAAACTCTCAATACGGGGGCCAAACTATCTCAGTACAAGGGCCAAGCAAGAATCTCACACTGAACAGTCCCCTCGTCTAGTCTGCTTAAGCAAGCCGATGTGCTGCAGGCCAGGGAACTAGAGACAGGACACAAAGGCATGACGCGTCCCATTTTTGTCCGGTGTTGTAGGGCCAGATTTATCGCGATAACTCAGGCTCGGAGCGCGGCTTGCTCATGCGTGGGTTGCATCAGCTGTGTGTTGGCTCCAGGGGGACGCTCGTACCGCTGTCCGTCTTACCGATGGAGGGGGCGATTCCGCAAATCGTCTCACTCCCCCCGGTCGTGCCAGAGGACATGTCGAATGGCGGGTACTATGTGGCATATACTACGGTACCACAGGTGTGAGACTTGCACGCCATTGTAGAATGTGGTAGGTGGCTTTCATGGCCATTTTGTCAGCCACCTTTGGCAGCATCAATGGCGTCATGGCCTCAAATGCTGGACGGGCGTAGCAAACCGACGCCAGCGGTGATGCTTGGAGAATCCTTTCGCAACTGCGCTCTTTCGAATGATCACTCATTTCGCTCTCTCCAGGTGTTGTACGTGATTCGAAAGAAACTCATGAGTTGTCGGATTATCCTATTTGTGAAAGAGAAGAGGCTGAAGTACTACAAGCGTAAATACGCAAAGTATCCGCATGTCGAGGTGAGCGGAGAGTCTAGCCATTCACACCGCGTTGCAGGCGAGCCCGATCTTTCGTGGCATCGCGCACACAGTCAGCCTTGAAACATCTTTTGCAATGGTGGTGACATACACAGTACCAACATTCTAGGTCCGTCCAACCTCGCCCGACTTCGCCCTGTACCTGGCGGCGTCGAAGGGTCTGATTGCAACCCCGAGTCGAGGTGTAGTGACACAGGCCATCGCAGCGGCCAAGCCAGTTTACCTTTTTTGTCCAAGGTGCATTATTGGCGTTTGGTGTCGTCTTGCCCGCATGCCTAGGAGGAGGTCCCATGAGCAAGTTGCAATCTCCCGATCTAAATCTCCTGATTCGTCTTTTGGCGACTCTATCGGTCATTCTTTGGAATGCGTGCCATCATCACGAGACCACGCACTTCTTGAGCGCCAAATTCTCGCCTCTTCAGGGGCCACATTGAACAAGAGTATAACTTGAGGTTCTATCTGCAGAATTTTGCTGCCGTTACAGCGCCGCGCACCCGCCGATACCGACGCATGCTCCGGCTCGGTCGGTCTGGAGAACTTCATCAAGGTTGGGCAGGTGAGGAGCGCAGTGATGGGATGGACGAGCCGGCGCTTGCCACGCCTTCACGCCACTGATTGCATCTTTATACCGTTGCACCTCCGGTTTCACTCCCGGCGTAGGTGAGCTCATGTCTCTCGCCGACTGGAACGATTCCCACGAGTCGCGTGCCGATGCACGACATGAGCAAGCGAATGGTCTAATCCGTTGGCTAAGCCAAACGGATCAGTTGATAGCAAAGCGTCTGGTGCCGATGATCACGCCCACCGACGACAAGCTGCATGCAAAGCCGACGAGCACGCCAGATACAAGTACCATGCACGGTGCGGTCTCAGTGGAGAATCTGGAGAGCGGTGCTCATCTCGATCCGTCCGAGGCTGCTTGGGTGGAAGACGCTTTGCGAGAGGAACGCGAGGTTGAACAAGCAAGCTCTCAAATGCAACCCGATGAAGAAATTGATGATGATGACGAGGAGGAGGAGGAGGAGGAGGAGGAGGAGGAGGAGGAGGAGGATAGAAAGCGAGAAGGAGAGAGAGCGGGGAGGAATGCGCTGGACGGCGAGGAGGTAGAGCCTCTTGGTGAGGGGGTAGACCTTGCTCACATAGCTAGTGAGGGTGCTAATGAAACGCCCATCTTGCACAATGCGAGCTAGAAACTTGTTTGTTCTTTGCGTTTTCGTGGATCACTACCTAGACCCGACATGGAGGGGAGCGGATGGAAAGAGAGGGAAGTTGATCGTGGGGCCGCGCTCGTATCACCCCATAGGCATGCATGAAACATGAGCGCAAATTTTGCGACGGCTAGTTATGTTGACACCCGCGCCCATTGTATGTGCTACACAACGCGTGCGAAGTGCACACTCTAGCTGTCTCGGCGAGCTTGCGCTTCTTTCCGTGGTTGTGGGCTTGTGCGATTTGCGACTTGGATATTGGATAGAGGGCCTTGGCTTGCTTGCTTGCGAGGGCGCTGGCTGCGAGAGAGCGTGCTCGCTGTAAGGCGATCGGTGCTGGCCGGGAGGCCCTCTTTCTTGCTAATTGATGCCTTCGCGAAGCGGAGAGTGAAGAGAGAACCCTGGGGCGGTGTGGGGGTATCGAAGTTTATGCATTCATATGAACAACCTACTCTTATAGTAGGGGGAGATAGCTGCGCCGATATTGACTAGGCTGTATAACCTGGCACTGAACACGGGAACACTAGCGTACACGATGCGAGAAGGCGACATAATCCTACTATACAAAAAAGGAGACGCGCGTGACCCGCGAAACTATAGACCCATTACGCTACTACAAAGCGATTACAAAATACTAGCCAAAATCTTGACCAATAGACTAGGCAAAATCATAGGCAGGATAATATCGGAAAACCAATTAGGATTCGTGCCAAGACGGCTAATCAGCGAGGCAACACACCTGCTCCAACTCACGAGAGCATATCTGGACGAAACCGGGGAACCGGGCCTAATACTAGCCCTTGATTGGGAAAAAGCGTTCGATAGAGTCAGTTGGGAGTTCTATCACTTGGCCCTCGAACTCCTCAACTTTGGCCCGAACTTCCAATCACTCGCCAAAGCGCTCACTAGCGAGAACGCCCGACCGGTAAGGACGATCAAAACCAACGGGGGAAGAAGCTATCCCTTTACCGTGGGAAGCGGCATGCCGCAAGGATGCCCGTTATCCCCGCTTACCTTCCTACTCACGACGGAGGCACTCACCCGGGCCATAAACAGGGACGAAGACATAGCGGGAATAGACCTCAATGGGTACAATCTGAAGGTTAGCCAGTTCGCAGACGACACGGCGCTAATAGCCAGGGACTATAAAAGCATGAAAAAATCCCTACACTGGGTACAACTACATGAAAAAGCCACGGGGGGGAAAACGAACGAAAGCAAGTTCCAAGGACTCCGGATGGGAGGGCAAAGGACCCGCAAACCCCCGTGGGACATGCGAAAATACAACTGGATAGCAAATAGCGAATACTTAACGATACTAGGCGTGCCACTAGGAGCGCCGGAGGCGCTCAAACCCTTCTGGGCGAAGCTAGCAGACAAAATCGACGAGAAAGTTACCAAACTAGCGCCGGCCACCGGACACATGACAATATTTGGGAGAGCCGCCATAGTAAACTTCATTATTTACGGAACACCGAGATATTGGCTTCAGACTCTGGCCGCCCCGAAATGGTTTCACACGCGGATACAGAGGGCCGCGGATGCGGTCCTCTGGACGAGCCCATACACCCTGAAGCAGAGTAAATGGATCGCGCACCCACACTACGCCACACACCACGTAAAAAGCGCGACCAGGACATTGGGGCTAGGGCTCCTACACTGGCCGACTCATGTCAAGGCCCTCCAAGCCAAATGGATCCTAAACTACCTAAACGCACGCAAAGCGATCTGGAAGCACGCGGTCGACATCTCGCTGGCCGGGTCGACCGGTGACTAGGGGCCTCGCGGCCGTTTCGAGTCCGCGCGGGGCATTCTTGCGGCACAGAAATTTCCCCGCGCGCTCTTACTTTGTTACTATAAGTTTCGCGTGCGTTTGTGTGAATGTGCGTGCGCGTGAATGTAGTAAGAATCTTATCCGGCGATATACGATTGGCGATGCGATCGGCGATGGCACTCTGCCTCGCCCAAGCCGCGGTAGTTGCCTCATGGGCACCACCGCGATAGACATGTTAACGCCGGAGGGGAGAGCTGCCACTCCCCCCTCCCCTCTCTCTTCCCTCTTCCTCCTCTCTTCCCTGCGGCTCTGGCCATGGCGCGCGCCTGCGGCCCCTCTTCAGGTCCCCAGGAGGCCTGCAGGGGGCCTGGGAGCACAGCTCAGGGGGCAGGTGAGGCTGGGGCATGGCCCTGGCCCCTCCTGCCTCTCCCTCGCTGGCTCTCGCGCCCCTGCCGGTCGACTGGAGCTGGCTGGGGGGTCCTGATCGGGGGGGCCAGGGGGAGGAGGGGTTGGTCAGAGCGACAAGCAGGCCAGCGCCAGCGCGGGCCAGGGCGTGCGATCTGTGCCTAGCTCTCTGGGAGAGTCTGGGCAGTCTGAGTGAGTCCCCCCTGCATGCCAAGAGGCAGCGCAGGGGGGTGGATGGTTCTCGCCCCCCATGAGGGGAGTCGAGAGAGTGGGGGGGGCGCGAGGCACCCCTCCATGGCGACCAATCATAAGATTAGTGAGTCCGAAGAGTGAAGAGTTCGTTCGCCCAAAGTTTCCGAAGATTGACCGACGCGAGTTTGGTGGCCCGCCACGCCACTTGCCACTTGAGAATGTACCATATAAGTCGAACCCTAACACAGAACATTCGGGCCCGAACATAGAACATAAGACTCTCATTCCGTCATTCCCTCAGCAGGGTAAATGTCAAATGTCCGGTTTCACAGTTCACAGCAACAGCCGTTCACACTTAGGAGTAAGGAGTCCTTCGTCCTTCTTGTTCGGACTTCGTTCTCCCTCCCTCCCTTTCCCTTCGTGCGCTGTGCGTAGTGCGTAGGCCGTGTAGCGATAAAAATATCTCTACAAGGCATCTCAAACCGTCCGAATACAAGACTCTCCTTCCCTCAGGTTGAATTAGAGATTAAAAAAAACTTTTAATATTCTTACCGCACTCGCGGCGAATGGAACCACTACCCACTACAAGTAGCACGTAGCATACTCTCTACACCCCCATTCCCCGGCCCTTCTCCCCCCGCCATCAGGCGGCTCCCCCCGTACACTACTAGGGGGATTGGGGTGGAGGGCTTAGATATGGTCCGGTGGCCCGCGCCACCCCCCGGTGATCTTTCCCCCCCTTCCTCCTGTGTCTCCGAGTGGGCGGCCCACTCTGTCTCGTCTTATCCTGTAAACAGGCGCGAGACTTACCGATTTTCCGGTGGGCGGAGCTCTCGCTCGCGCCCACCCCCTTTTCCGCGCTCTCTCTCCCCTCTCCTGCGGCACGCGCGATGGCGCGCCTGCGGCAGGCCTCCAGCTGCCCTCTGGCGGCCCCTGGAGGCTCCTGGAGGCCAGCTCAGGGGGCAGAGGAGGCTGGGGCTGGGCCCTGGCCTCCCCTGCCTCTCCCTCGCTGGCGCTCCCGAGCCTCTGGGGCCCCCAGTCTGCACCTGTCTGCCTGTCGACCAGGGGGGGAGGGGGGGTTGGAGCAGTGGGCTGGTCACGAGGGGCCAGGATGGGCGAATGGGGCGAGCCTGTGGGGAAGGGAGTGGGTCAGTAGGGCAGTGGCCTCCTGGCAAGCCATCAGGCATGCCAGGAGGATGGGTGGTTCCTCCCCCATGGCAGGGGAGGAGTGGAGAGAGGGGGGGGCTCGTGCCCCCCCATGGGTCAACCAAGTATAAACTTAGTTGAGGTTGAATTAGAGATACGCGATGCAACTTTCTTTGAACAGGAGGATCGATCCAAGACACTGATAGCCCGGTCACTCACTATTGGCGTGCGGAAGCTTAAACATTACTTTACAGAAGTAGACATCTTTACGAGACACCTCGGTGACGTTCACCACATCGTACAGCCGGACGGACTCCAAGAGATAGTGCGACTTGCACCTTCTTCATTGATGTAACAACCAATCAGCAATCCAGCTGCCTCAATCATCTCCGGCCTGTGGCTGACTACGATGCTCTGTCCACGCTGCTTGCGGCTGAGCCACGAGGCAAGCGCACATGCGCGCCTTGCATCGAGAGCTGCGTCAACTTCGTCATAGAGGCATGGATGCAGCAAACTATTGGAGGAGTGCAGCGCTAGCTGGAGTGAGATCGCGATGGCAGCCATTTCACCTCCCGAAAGCTCGTCAAAGTGTGACCTGCGGATGAAATGCACATGGGAAGGATAAGAGAGAGCAAGTGGAGAGCAACAGAGACTCCTGTGCAATCATTCTTTTGCGTGCTTGTTGCACGTAAGGGGTTGGTCGCCGATGATCAAAGCCCCGATCAAGGATCTGAATAGTCCAGTAGGTGTGACGCATGCTCTGTTGTGGCAGCAGGGCCTGCCGGACCATTCGGATCGTGGCGGTCTGGCACGTATCGTCACTCCCTCGTCAAAGAGCACCGTTGGATCAACTGCATACTCTAACACTGCATCACCTTGGGTACACAGCGCACGGAATATCTCGCGGAAGCGTTTGTTGAGCTCACGGACCGCGGGAAGGAATATGCGGCTCCGCTCATTGATCAGAGCCTCCAGCCGCCGCATCAACGAGCACAGATTCTGACGGTGGAGAGCTAGTCGCTCTTCAGCCTGCGAAGCCTCTGATGCGGCATCGAGATAGAGCGAAAGTTCGTGTACAGGCAGTAACTGGCGTTTTCTCTCAAAGATGCGCTCTTCAGCACGTAGCATCAGCCGCCGGGCTTCAATGGATCCCTGGTTCGGTGTTGTTACATCCAACATAATTTCGTGCGGACGCGTGATTACAGCTGCACGCATGTGTTCTCCGGTTTGTGGAGGGGCCCGATTGGTAACATCACTGCTTTCGGGCGCCTCTGATTCCGAGCACGTGGGGACCTTCAGCATTGCATCCACCGTCTGACTACAATCCTCAGCATGAAATTTGGCCTGTGCCACTTCCATCCTGGATGGATAAGTCCATGTGGCTGCTTCCAACAATTGCTCTTGCAACGCTTGCTTAGACGCGAGAGCTAGCTCGAGCGCGTCCTGCAATTCATCGACGACCTGTCGGGAGCGTTGCGCCTCTAGGCCATACGAGATGACCTGTTCGGACGCAGACGCAAGCTTCGATGCAAAATTCGCCCTGACTTTCTGCAGACTCCTGACATGTGCCTCTGCATCTTGGACTTGTGCATGGATATTAGACTTGAGATGATTCGTTCGAGCTATGCCCTCGCGAGCGGAAGAGCTGTTTTGATCTAATCGCTCAGCTTCTCGGAGCTTAGTTCGCAGCGCCTGTGCTAGAGTCTTGCACCTTGCTGTGCTGAGACGAAGCTCGCGTTCACTCACACTAAGCCGCTTCTCTATTATTGCCTCCTCTACTTCTAGCTCACTTATTCTTCCCATGATCTCGTGGAGAAGTTTGCCTCTGGCCTCGGCTGATGGAACCAAGACTTCCAGCTCTGCCCTTGCGCAGCGCTGAGTTTGAAAGTGGCGCCCATCTGCATCAGCGACAGATCCTCCGTTTACTGTGGAGCGAATTGTTGGCCCGTCTCTGTTCATTTGGATAGAATCATATGTGAGAGGTGCGTCTACGCCAGCAAGTTGATCCTTGGAAGGAACGAGAGCTTCCATCTCGCGCAAAGAGCAGCGCACGCTTTCAAGGTGGGATGCACCTGCGGCGTAGGCTTCCCGCGTTCGCTTCAGCCGAGCACGAGCAGATTCGTACTTGTCATTCGCAGCAGTGTGATTTAAAAGAGATGCTTCACACTCAGCGCGAGCCTTCTCTAGCTCGTGGCGTTGTGCCTCCGTCTCGGCTTGTTGGATTGGACCACATTGATAATGTTGCAGGTTCACGACAGCTGTCCCAATCGCAAGCAGCCTGGGAAAGGATTTGGCAGGGGCTCGCACCTCGCCAGTCGCCAGGAAACACTCTCCATCCGTGGTCACCACATGCCCTTGGCCCGCCCGCGGTGGCTTTGAGGTGCCTGCTGCTGTCTCCTGGAGGGCAATCTTACGGTTTGGTGCGAGACTCCACTTTGAGAACAGGCGGTGGATTACCAGCTCAGCCCCGAGAGTATGTGCCACCATGCGCGACGTCAGCGGCAGACATGCTGCAGGTCCACAATGTGCTTCAAAACGCGTCGCGGGCCCTGAAAGCTCAGACAGGACCAAGCACGATAGAACGCCCAAGCGACGGCGCCTAATTTCGTTTATCACATGCAAGGCAGTCCTTCGGTCTGGCACTATCACCATGCTCCACATGGCACTACCTAAGGCTGCACGGATGGCTTTCACGTCGTCAGTGGTTGCTGCTGAAATGCTTTCGCACAAGAACTGGACAGCTCTAAAGTTGTCATTCACTTGTCGCAGCTTGATGATTGTAGCTGCACGTGCATCAGCTCGATTGAGTGAGGCCGCACCCTCTTCCTTCCCCTCTGTGTGTCTCACTAGTCGTCGAAGTTCATCGAATCGGCACTGGGCCGCAGTCATACGCGCCTCTGCGCGGCTAAGGGCGGCCTGATGCTCGCTTTCGTCTAACTCTGCCTTCTTGACTTCACGCGCAGCAACTTCCGTTATTGCATTTGCCGCAGCTTCCGCCTCATTTAGTCGTAGGCGCAGATGAACACCGTCTTCTCCTTGGTCGCCAATTGATGTCCGAATGTGGTCAGCCTCTGAGTGCTGTTGCTGCTCCATCGTTTTGTCTGTGGACTTGGATTCTTGTGCGAGTACCAACCTCTCTTCCAATTCCAGCACTCGAGGATCGTTGGGCTTCACGCTGATTGCTATACTGGTCTGAGGCTGGCCACCCTCATCAGCCCCGTCAATGGCCTTTTCGCTGCTTTCAAAGTAGGAGCTAGTTATATTCTCGTCGCCGTATGCTAACCCCTGCTTTGCCATCTTGATTAGGCTCTCCCGAATATGTCTGTTTCTTCGTTCGACATTCAGTCGCTCGCGAACAGCTCTCAAAGCTGCAGTCTCGGCGTCTACTTTCAGCTGAGCAGCACGTTTCGAGACCTCCAGCTCACTGAGCGCAGCTCGCAGCCCTTCGGCTGCCTTGTGCTCGCGCCGAGCCGCAGCCGCCAGGGCTTTGCATTCAAGCAAACTGCGATTTTCTTCTGTGCTGGCTGTCGAAAGTTGAGCTCGTAGCTTGGCTACCATTTTCTCTTCTTTTGCGGCGGTTGAGGCAACGAGTGCCTCTTCTTCCATTAGCTTCCGCTGATGGGCTCGTGCCTGTTGCTGTGCCATCCGGGTCTCGTCCAGAAGAGAGGTCGCTTCACGAAGAGATGCACGGCAGGCATCCACCTCGCAGTGGCGCTGCTCCAATTCGAATCTGATGTACTCAACTTTCTTGTTTTCCAGCTGCAACCAGCATTCTTCTAGTTCCTCTGCCGCTTTGAGCGCATGAGAGAACTTTGTCTTTTGGCCGAGGGCTCGGTTCAGCTCACCCTCGAGGGCCGTAATGGCACTGCGCAGTTCGGCGGCGGCCGTCACCTCCACCTCTACCTTCTGCCGCAAATGCGAAGTCCCGGCAATGTCCTCGAGGAAGTGGAGCAGCTCTAGTGGAGACCGTTGGACTACCGAGTTGCAGGCAGATTGTTGAATGACAAACTGGGAAGGACAGTTAATGTCCAGGCGGACGCGCTCCAGCAAGAGGTCCCTGAGCTCTGTCCTGTTGATCGTATGGCATTTGCAGCGTGAACACAGCCCTGGAAATTGAGAGCCTGATGAGCCATCAATTTTGGGGACGGTCCTCGGGTAGCAAGAGCAATCTTGATAGCGGTAATCATGCTGCTTTCCATCACGCAGGCGCCGTTGAATGATGACCGTCCGGTTGTTTGTGTCACGAAATATGCAGGCGACCGCGCAACTCCCAAGAGACACCTTGCCGCCTTTCTTTGCCTCCTCGCCGGAAGCCTCTCCCTTGGCCAAGGTCTTCTGGCTCTGGATGAAACTATGTGACACTGCGGCAAACGAAGCATGATTCACAAAAGCAGACAGGGTGCGCGCACGCATTGTGTGCGAGTCGAGACCGAAGGCGAAGCAGATTGCTTCGATCAGGCACGACTTACCCGCTCCGTTCGGTCCTGCGGCATGGGCAGGCAGGTTGCTCAGGCATCTGGTTCGCCCACGCAAGCATCACACTCGACGCCCTTCCCACACTTGCCCGTACCAATGATCGTGACGAGGCCCTCGTGGTTGAACTCGGCGACATGAGTGCCAGCGCAACACTTGAAGTCATGCAATATCACTGCATGCAGCACCATGCGCGCGCACTCGGGCAGCGTGTTGCCGTCCATGCGAGCCTGATGGTCGACTGCACCTCGTTCCCGCCTTTTCTCCCCCCCACCCCCCCCAATATTCCTTCTTCACTTGTTCACTCTAGCTATCTAGAGTATAGCTCTAGAGCTCTAGAGTAGAGTAGTGTGTAGAAAGTTTTGCTGCGTGAGTAGAAAGTAGAGGGTCCACGGCCGCACGGCCGCGTGTGCGGTGAGACTATTAAGAAGTTTATTTATACGATCAGTTTCGTCAACTAGCTACCGCCTAGCAAGGCTCCGTCTGTTGGCCCTACGCCCCCCGCTCCGGTTCCGGTTCGTCAACCGTAGCCGGTAGCCGGTACGTGCTGGGGGACCAGAAGCCAGAAGCTCAGCGGCTCAGCGGTCCTCGCTCGGCACGCCATTAGGAGCCTCCGGGAGCAGCACATGTCGCCTTCTCCCCCCTTAACTTAGAGATTGGAGGCTCCCTGCGCTCCTCCCCTTCCCCACTCGGTGAGAGGAGCAGAGCAGCACCTAGCTCCTAGCTCAGCTCGGCCTGCTTGACCCATGCCCATGCCCATGCCCCCCCTCTCTCTCACACCGCGTGGGAGGTAGCTTGGCTATCCCAGCCGCGCCGCACTCCCCCGCACAGGCGAAGCTGTCGCGGCGGGGACGCACCCCCCAGGCGACAGCTTCGCCCCTCCGAGTAACCACCGGCGCGAGGGGGAGAGGCTAGCCCGGCCCCCTGCAGTAAGCAGTAAAGAGGAGACTACATTTCACAAGGACTACCTCTCATTAGTCATTAGAAAATTGTACCATTCACCTTGACCTGCCTGCCCCTGCGCGACTCGCGCCGGCCGTGTTGTGACGGGTAGCGACCGACTCGGCGTGCTCAGTCGCTCGGCTCGCTCCGCTCGTGGCCTTCCAACGGCGCCTCACGCGATGGCGGAGCAGCCGATGGAGTCTCTTACGTCAATCGTCTCTTCGGCGCTCGAAGCGCGCGGCGTGCTCGCTAAGATTCGAGCTGAGCTGCGTGCCAACGTCTTTGCAGCCATCCACGAGGAGGAGCTGCCAGAGTCCTCACCTACCTCGGCGTTCATGACGTCTATGCTTGCCGATCCTGCGGGCCAGCTGGTGTTGCAGCTAGTCCATGAGCTGCTGACGACTTGCGGTCTCCACTACACTGCCTCTGTCTTCCTCTCAGAGGCGGGATTGAGAGAAGACTCGACTCCACCACGCAACTCTCTTGCTGCGGCACTGAGGTTACCGTCTGTACCAGTGGAGAAGGAAGTCGAACCCTTGCTCCAATTGCTGACCCGAGCACACCTCAGCGATCAGCCCCCATCTACGGTGAGGCGGCCTGCTGGGACAAGCCCGTGTGCCCTCGTTCCAACTGGTGAGCTCACTGTGACCCCTGGAATGACCGCATCTTCCACAACTGGTTGTCAATATGAAAATGCTGTTCCCACCGGTCATGGGCGAGGCGGCACTGGTGCCAGCACATTAAATATCCCCACAAGTTGCGATTCACTGTCAAGCCCTGCTGCGGCGATGGAAGAGGAGCGTCGTCTCGACGCACTCGAATCAAAATTAGCCGGCTTAGCAGGTATCCCTGCTACAATCAAAGGATCTGAAAACAACATGTACTGTGGCACAGCCGCTCCTTGCGAGAGTGGTCGCAGTGCCCGCGACGAAGCATCGGCATTGTGCGCATCACGCGGTACGATGTCAGAAGCCCACAAGACTGATACTACGGAGGATATCTTTGCTGATGAGATAGATGACGAGGAACTAGATGAATTTGAAGATGATTTTGAGGATGACGAGGTGCGTCTTTGCTGTGATGATTGTCGAGCGAAGATACGCCGGCATGGGTGGCATGCCTTACTTGCAACACACCTATCCGCTAATGAGAATGTACTCTGGGCCCCTTGGCCTGTATCCCGATGCTCTCTTGCCATTGAACCAAACTAGCAGAGGCTGTGCGTTTGGATCAAGTCACCGTCTTCCTTATTGGAAAGCTCTTGCTCATATTGCTTACTCCTGCTCTTGATAGGATGAGGCTCATCTTTCTATGTCGCATTCACGCGTCGAAGCTTCCATGGACGAATCTGTCTCTCCGGGTCGGCTTTCACACCTCACTAAACGTTGGGATCATTCCGAAGAAGTCATCAAGCCACAATGAGAGAACTGCTCCTAATCGGTGACCATGCAAGATGCTCTCACACCAATTATGTTACCAGGGTGAGTTCACTACGTGCGTCGCTTTCCGCGCTAGCTAGCGCTCGGCCTGTACGCAGGAGAGCGTCCAGTGCTTTGTCCATGCGCAGCCTCATCATTAGATGGCCCACCGGCCTAGCGATTGGCTAACTACCGTTCGTGAGCGTATAAAAGTTAAAAAGGGCGTCTCCCGCGGGTCGCCACCTGTTCCGTACTCCTCTTAATTGCTAGTTGTGCACAACTACTTTTATAAGTAGGAGGCCAATGGGGGCCTCGCGCCCCCCTCTCTCCATCGCAGACACCCCCTGGGTGGGCCTGCACAACCAACCTCAGCCCCTGCCTGCTAGCAGGGGCTGAGCTAACACCACTCTGGCCCAGACCTTCGCCGAGCGCGCGCCGCACGCACTCGCCTGCACTGGCCCTCGCTCGTACTGACCCCCCCCTCACCACTGAGCCACAGACCACCGAGGCCGCCAGGAGGGCACCCAGGGCCAGCGAGGCGAGCGAGGGAGAGGTAGGAGAGGCCAGGGGCACTGCCCTAGCCTCCACTGCCCCCTGAGCTGCCCTGGCTGGCTGGCCCTTTGGGGGGCCCCGAGGGGCCCCCCAGAAGGGGACCATGGCGCGCGCCATGCAGCACACGCCTGTAGGAGAACGAAGAGAACGATGGGGGGAAAAAACTTCTTAATATTCACACCGCGCGCGCGACTCTGTGACATTTTCCTCAGCCGCGCCCGCATCCCTTATCACTCCCTCTCACTCGCCTTGCGGCTCGTCCCCTCGTGCTCTACCTAGGGGCTCAGTGTTCGGGGTTTCCAGTGGCAGGTGGCGTGCACCGATCCCCGATGGTCGATTCCTCGGCCTTCCCTCGCGCTATCGGACGGTCGGTTTCTCTTGTGGTTCTCGTGGGTGTTGTCGCGTGAAGAGTGAAGAGTGGGGTATGGGGCTGTGTTGCGCACTGAGCCTGCGATGTGGAGTCGTGGGGGGTGCGGGGTGCGGCGTTTGGTGGGAGATTAAGCTAGCCTGTCCGCTATGTCGAGTGCTTGTGCCACTAAAGTCAGGTTTGCGTTCATCGCGAGGGCACCTTTGTCGTTTATTTTGAAGATCGGGGCGCTAAGTTCCCGTGCGTCCTTGATCTTTGGCCTTCTGCCTCGGGAGGCTTGCTTTGTTTGTACGCGCTGGCGAGGTTATGTTGGAGGATTCGAGGCCGCGTACGAGGATTGTGAATCTGGTCAGAGTGCGCTCGAGCGCTCGATGACGGGGATGTGGTGAAAAGTGTAATTGTCATATTCGACTTTATAGAAGTCATTTATTATAAATCTCCATGCTATCAGGTACAGGGTTTTGAGGCTATCGGGTGTAGGTGTGCCCGGGCTATGCAAACAGTTTGTCCTTTATTTCTTGTGTCGTTGTCCTCTTGTGTTCCGGGGTCCGGGGTGAATCCTGCTATTGCTTCTATGGTCTTAAAGACCTGTTTTGTGGCGGGGCATCTGGCTAAGTGGGTCGAGCTCTCTTGATGTTTTCCGCATAGTCTACATGTCTTCGTGGTCGCCATATCGAAGCGGTTCCGCGTTCCCAGTCTCCTGTGGGTGATGTGCTTGAAGTGCGGATGTTTGTCTGTGTGTTTTAGTAGAGGCAAAGTGTATAAGCTGCCCACGTGCTTCCATTCCTCTTGGGTTAGGTCGATTTTCCGTGCCCATGCCTCACGTGCCGGTTGGGGCGTGTTGCCTAGAGCTTTCTTCTCTAGTTCTCGTGTTATGTCTGAGACTGTGATGCGGTCGAGTGGTGTTTTGTCGCCGATTAAGTATTCATCCGCTAGCGGGTACTCCATGTATTTCGGGCCTTTTAGCTTTTAGCCCGTTTTCCCATCAAGCGGGAGGATGGTATTGTCTAGTTTCCTCTGGGGTCGCGACTCCCGCCAGGTCGGCTGGCTCACCTAGGTAATTTGTGTCGGTGTGGATCCATATGTTGTTCATCTTGGTGATGCATGTTTCGTTGTCGGATACCCTGATCTCTGGTGGGTTCTCGATGCCAGCCTCCGTGTTACGCGTATTGTCGTCGCTTGGCGAGGACGATCCTCGTCGAATCCCCCCGGACGCCATCACGCGGAAAGGTCATCCCGGGCCGGCATGGTCTCCACAACTCGCTCAACACGAGCAGGAAGACTGCCATTGCTATGGGGAAGATTCGATCTCGACGCCAAGAAGTACGGCTTCGGCAGCATTCCTCTCACTAGGGCCGAGCAAGATATGGTCAACTGCCCCGACGACCTTGCTCACAGGTTCTTCCAAAGGATCTACCCGTGGTGGCGAGCGCATGGGCTCCTCATCGACGAAGGCGTGTCTCGGGCGGAGGAGGAGCGCAGATCAAGAAAGAGGACCGATGCTGTTGTACACAACCACTTCTACGGCAAGTTTGGGTTGGAGGCCGAGCTCATCGACGCGGGCATCCTAGACCCTGAGACTAAGGTGAGCAGCATGATACGCGTGTGAGCATGCCGACCGATCCTTATTTTTTCATTCACGCCACACGCGTGCTGCTGTCGCAGGTTATTAAAGACCCTTGGCGTCTACTAAATTGCGACGAAACTCCTCAACCTCTCGACCTCCCTCAGAAAGGTCGACGTGCGAAAGTGGCGAAGCGTAAGGGAAAGTTCGTGCGGCAGGCGTTAGGGAGCAACAAGGAGACGATGACCGTCATGATGTGTTGGGACTTGTCGGGTTGGAACTACGGCGTGCAGATTGTGACCAAGCGCAAGTGGGCGACGCAAGATTTGGTCACCGAGCCACCGCCGGGCGCACGGTGCTTTGACGCGGACAATCCAGTCGACTTGGCTCACCGGCAAACTCTCTCACTCCTACTGTCCCATGCTGCAGAAGGAATGCCGACAGAGAAGACTTTCGCGGAGTACTTCGCGAAGCTCAGCGAATTGATCACGGAGCGTAGCGATGCGGAAGTCGCCGCAGGCAGGAGGCAAAGAGCCTATCATGCGCCCAGTGACCTTAGCTCTCGACAACCATGCTTCGCGCTTTAGCGACGAGATCCTCGACGCCGCTCACGGCCAGGCCAACAACTTTGGCATCCGTCTCTTCACCGAGGAGCCCGGCACCTCAGGTTTTTTGCAAGCGCTCGACCAGTACAACTCCGCGTTTCACCGTGCGTACAACAAGGCCCGCGACGCGTATAAGGCTGCATACCTTGCTCATCACGGCAAAGAGCTCTCCAGTCTCGGTCTGAAGGAGTTCCTCGACATCTTGGATGGCAACAAGACCCTCGGTCTCCCCGGCATGTGGTTTACTTGGGCAGATACGTTCGACATCATCAACGCTTGGCGGCGTGTGGGGATCGCCGGCAACAAGTTCAATCCAGAGTTTATCGACCGCTCGGAATTCTTGGATCAAGCACGCGAGATGGCCGAAGCGGCACAAAAGGGAGGAGCCCTGTCGTCTCCAGGTCCGTCAACGCTGGCGGAAGCCAAGAAGACGCCGCCGGGGGTGCGCAGTGGATCCATCGCCGCCGCTGAGGCGGAGATGGCGCAGTTGGAGGCCTATGCACGCAAGATGCAAGATGGAGGAACGAGCCCAAGCCCAAGCTCCCTATGACCATGTTCGTGGCGGCGTTTTGTCGTGCTCCAGCAGCCAGCCGTCTGTTGCCGCCACCGTCATAGCCGATGACGGTGCTGATGATGGCGATGGTGACGATGGGGCCCCAACACGTAAGCGCGCACGACTCTTTGAGCTGTCAGGATCCGTGACCCTCCGAGACCTCAGGGCTGAGAATCAAAAGAGGGTGCAAGAAGATCGCGAGGCCGCCAACAAGGCTCTCCAGAAGAAGCAGGCACGGTTGGATCGAGCTGTGGATGGCGCAGAGCTGTTGCGTGCTCGAGCCGCCGCTTTCTCCGCTTGCGAATTGGTTTGCTCGTGCGCAGTCGACCCGTGCCCCTGGTCCAGTTGGAAGCGTTGCCCGCAGTGTGGGCCGAAGAAGGGAGTGTGTAAGGTCAGGGCATGTGTGGCCATTCGTAGTAGGGGGAGGGCATGTGTGGGGGGCAGGATCCAGCGAGCAACACGCCCAAGAGGTGGTTTTTGAGGCTCCCATGGGTGAGGATTGTGCGTGAGTGCGCCTGTGTTGGGAGAGAAGCATTGCGTCTGGTGCGTGTTCGTGTTCGTGCTTTCAAGGAACGGGCGTGGGGCTTCATAACTTGAAAAAAAATGGCACCTCGGCGTGCAGAGTGTCCATATCCTGCCTACCATTGCCTTGGATAGCTTTATCTAGAGGAGAAGTAGCTCTGGTATTGAAGTAGAGGGCGTGCTCAGCCTCGACATGTCGCTCGCTTGCTGCGCTCTGCTGTTATCGGTGCCAGCGGTCCATTTAGGCGGACGGGCCGGACGACTGGGCAAAGCTGGCCCGCGTATGGGCACCACCATCGACGCACCTGCCGAGGAGCAGGAGCTCGTCTCGCTACTGACTGGCACAAAGGCGTCTGGCCGAGGCGCAGCGCTCTTGCCAGAGGAGGTGGTTGAGGTGCATCGGCTCGCATCCAGCCTAGAGGCATTGGTTCCGCCCGGAAGTGATACGAACGACTCTCCCCTACTGCCTGGGCGGTGGCGGGTCATATACCAGGGCAAGCCAGGCACGAGCGTTTCTGCCTTCTCGCTTGAGTCATGGCAAAAGTACCTTTCTGGCGATGGCCCATCGCCAATACAAAACTTTGTCAGCGGGTCGAGCAGCGTCGACCGCCTATACCAGGTTTTGGAGCTCGATCCAGCTACTGGTACCGGCCGCTTTGCCAACATTGTGGACTTTTCGCCCACAGGGATGGTTGCAATTGATGCGTCGCTCGAAGGCAAACTAGCGCCCAACCAGCTAGGTTTTAGGTTCAATGGTGGGACTGTTCTCCTCAGAACTTTATGGAATGGAACCCTTCCTCTGCCTTACCCAGTGCCTTTCTCCCTGCTGGGTGACAACGCCAAAGGTTGGCTGCAGACCATCTATATCTCGCCAACGCTTCGTCTCTCGCGAGGCAACAAGGGCACGCTCTTTGTGCTTGTGCCTGAACCCGATTCAGAGGAGTCCGACCTCGAAGCCCTTCTAACACCTGTGGCAATGGCGACGTCGGCTGCCGAACAACTGATGAAGCAGCCTGTTCTCATCTGTCCTGCACAGGTGCGCGCTGTTGCCCTTGCTGAAGAGCAGGCAGCTCTCTGCCGATTCAGCTATCGCAATTGCCAGTTCTGCCCCTTCACTTCTATCGCTAACTAACACTATATTACTGGATGGATGTTGCAGTTTGGCACGGCGAGTGACTACGCAGACCTGATCTCGGCCCTCTCTGCGGCCGGCCATCCCGTCGCTGTGGCGCCACTGAAGCTCACAGATTGGCTGAGGTTGATTCCGGCATCACTTACCGCTGAATATTGGCAGGGTAAGCTTACGCCGGAGGTCGCATTGCCTTTCTACTTTGAGGCCCTAGATGAGGCAATTGAGCAGCTTGAGAAAGAGTGGCCAGGACGAAAGGTATGTATTCTCTCAGTTGCAGTCTCGTTCGCCGGGCTCAGACCCGCTAAAACGTTTGTGGATGCGCAGTACACAGATAGTCAGCACCCAGTAGAGTAAAGGAACTTGCCGCCATTCCCAGTGAAGGGCGCAAGCTTCCGATCAACAAGGTGATCACAATGATCGCTGCCGCTTGACAACACCTTATCGTAGGTGCAACTTGTAGCCCATTCTATTGGGGGTTGGATCGCACGCGCATACCTTGGGCAACTTGATCCAGAAGTTCGCGCTCGTCGCTTTTCCGCGCTCGTCACGCTAGGTACTCCTCATCGCCCGCCGCCGGAGGGCCTTTTCCGGACCCTAGACCAGGTGCGCAAATGAACACGATTGCATCTGTGTTGTAGGCGCCGTGATCCGCCAGAAATCGTGCATTTCTGCACCACACAGCCACTCTCATACTTCACTCTCACTGTGACAATAGACACGAGGGCTATTGTCTTATGTCGAGGAACGCTATCCTGGTGCCGCACATCCAGAACTCCGCTACCTTACCGTGGGGTCTCGTGCTGTTAAAGGAGCAAAGGGCTTCGATATTCCATCTTGCGGGGAATCACTTGGCAGAGTTCTAGCTGCCGCCAGCTACCTACCTCTTTGCGGCGATGGCACAATAGAGGGGGATGGAATTACGCCGATTTCCTGCGCCCACCTTCCCGGAGCTGAACAACGCGAGGTGAGTTTTTTCGATTAGGCCTGTTCGCATCATCTCTCGATTTTCAGGGAGCCTGCCGTCGTCTCTCGGTGCTGCCGCTCTTGCCATCAATGTCTCCACGAACGGGTACTTGACTTTCGAGCGACTTTTGTGGCAGGTGGACGCATTTCATATTGCCTTCATCCCGGGCATCGGCACACGCTTATTGGGTACACCTTGGTATGGGTCGCCGGATTTGGCTGCGAAGTGGATTGATTTCCTTGATTGACGTATTAGGCGAACTCTTTGACGACCGGCAGCCAGCCAAGAGGTTCGTTTAAACAACCACTGTGTTTAGGCGTATTGGCGAATTTATTTTGTACCCGATGCGCAGTCGCTTGGCTTCATATTGATACGTCATCTGGCGATTCTAGGCAGCACTCCATCGTCCCTACTCCTGCCATCGCCTCCTAGGCGCAACTAAGAGGGAGGACACGAGGAGGGTCGACTGCCGCAAGCCGAGTGCCTTTTTGCTGCCACACCGTAGCGAAGCTTCTGGAATGCTCCCTTTTTGTGCCAGCAAATACACACCGCCTTTTCGACTCGAGCAAGTTGTTCTCGCCAGCCGCATGCCACGTGCGAGATAGAGAATGGGCAAGAAGGAGATCAGTAACCGCCTGGTTAGCTCGAGGAAGTTGTCCCCGCCGGCCGCATAGCGACGAGGTAGGCAGGATGTAGCTGGATTTCGTGATTGTGTCTACGCCTTACAAACCGCCTGCCATCGACCATCAAGTGCACGAGGAGCGGCAGGCAGGAAGCCACCAGAGCGGTACCGGTGTTGTATTGCCATCAGTAACGAGCAGTTTCTAGGTGCTAGTGCTAGTGTTAGGCACATGCGCACATGGGCGGCCGAAAGGAAATCTCTTACGATCTATGTCTATGTTACCTTTTGTATTCAACTAAGTTTATACTTAGTTCAGCATGGGGGGGCGCCTCGCGTCCCCCCTCTCAGGCACCAATTCCCCTCCGGGGGGCCTGTCGGTCATCCGCCATGCTCTGCCTTTTGGCATGAGCAACTAAGTTTATACTTAGACGCGATGGAGCGCGCCGCCGCGACTCCCCTCTCCTTCGGGCCCCCCGCCGAGGGCGCCCCCCCAGTGCCCATGGAGCAGCCGCCGTCGAAGCGGCCGCGTCCGCCCACCGAGGCCGAGCAGGTGCGTGCGACTCCGGTCGCGCCACACGGCCCGTGGCCCCGGCCACACCACCCATGGCAGCCATGCTGGCCTCCCCCATGGGGGGCAGCAAGCTGCTGGCAGCACCCCATCAATGCCAGGCTCAAACAGCCACCCTTCCATTGGGCATGCCTTATGGCAGAGGCCCCTCTCGCCCTGGCAAGGGCCGCGCTGCTCCGGCAGCGCGGCCCGAGGCCGGGTGGCCCCTATGGGCACAACATCCACTCCACTTCAACGTACAGCACACTCTCCAGAGACACCCCCTCATACACAGCACACAACACGCATGAGGCACGAACATACGACCCCCCTGGGGGAGACCAGGGCCAAGTGACACCGCCCACTGCCCTCGCCCGCACGACACTGAGTACGGACACCCCCAACCATGCCTCACAGGAGCAAGACTCCGACGAAGACAACACCATCGCAGATTCAGACGCCACCTTCGAACTCTCATTCCACCAAGCTGGAGACATCATAATGCAGGACACGACGGTGTACGCCGCCATCGTCGAACTTCTTCTAGAACTCGAGGGAGTTGACCCCGAGCCAGACTTCTGGGCCCGCTCGGCACCCCCAGTAGGCGCGGGTCGCGAGCCGCACTCCCTGGCCCGCTTGGGCCTGCTCTCGTATTGACTCCCCCCCCCATCCCTGGTCGCCAGGCAGACAGAGGACTGTGGGCGGCACCCAGGGCCAGCGAGGCAAGCGTGGGAGAGGCAGGGGGGGCCAGGGGCTGAGCCCCAGCCTCCACTGCCCCCCTAGCTGCCCTGGCTGGCCCTCTGGATGCCCCCAAAGGACCTCTGAGAGCAGGCCGTGGCGCGCCGCATGGCGACGCGCCGCAGGGAGAGAGGTGGAGGAGAGCGAAGCGAGGGAGAGGGGGGGATTTGCACCCCCCCCGATGGGGTGTGGTGAGAAACGAGACCCGTTTGCGTTAGCAAGCGGGCGGAGAGGGGCGGCTGGCGACAGGAGGGGGATGAGGAGGGAGAGGCTCAAGACGCCTATGTATGGGGACCCTTGTGGCAAGTACCTCGAGGCGCAGTCTCTTATTTCTCGAGGATCGCTCGCGGCGAGAGCTGTAAGGGCCGTTCTTCTTTTTTGACGAGAGGTCCCTCCCCCCCCCCCCCGGTGCTTTTTCCCGGAGAGTCGCCCGACGTAGGTCGGTCCGCCTCAATGGGTTTTCCCTCATTGTAGCTTGTGGGGAGTTATAATGGGAGCCGGGGGTTTGCGAGGGGGGAGATTCGTAGGGGTGCATATTCGTATGTGTCTAGTGAAAAGGCACGTCAAGGCGTACGGGCAGGTGCGCTGAGGGGTGTCGTGATAGTACCGGGCTAGTGGGAGTAGTGGTACTAACGCTCAGTTGTTTTATTATTATGTTACCTTTTGTATTTGTATGCGTGTCCAAAAAACTTCTTAAAATTCTCGCCGCGTAGGACTGGGGCTGGGGAGGGGGAGCGGTAAAGGGCTTGCGGAGGGGGGGGAGGCAATGGAAAATATCAGCCTCCTTTGCAGCCTCCTAACCAACGGCCAAGGCCTCGCCACGGTTCGCCACCTCCCCTCGAGGGTCTCCCCTGTCATCTCCCTGCTTTGGGTGCCCAGGTTTGGCCTGACAACCCACTATAATAATAAAATACTACCTCCGTTCCAAAGCATTGACAACTATCGTTAAATAAAGATAACTATTGTTATAGTTTTAGCGATGGAGCGCGCGCCGACCGCTCCCACTTCCCAGCCCCCCGCCTCCACGCGCGTTGTCCTTTGCTCTACGGAGGAGGAGTTCGACTACCCTCTTGGCTCCATCTTCTCGGATGATCTCAGCGTCGATGGGTGGGTCGTAGTTGCGGTTTACCCTCTTGGCTCCAACATGGTGGCCGCCATTGGTGGCCGCCAACAGGACGCTCTACAAGACTACGATTCTTAAAGAGCCCTCAATAAAGAGAGGTATTCCTGGAGTAAAGTACTTTCCCGACCTCCGCCAAACGCCGATCTCTCCGCTGTCTCCGCAGAATTACTTTCTAGAGAGGGAGCGAGGTCGCGCGCAGCAACAAGAGAGGGGGCGGAAGGGGGGGGGGCGGGGAGAGAGTGGTAGGAGCGAGAGAGAGGAAGACAGCAGAGAGATAGAGAAGAGAGAGAGACCCGCGAGACGGGAGAGGACGAGACGCAAGCGAGAGAGAGCGAGCGAGCGAGCAAGTCACAAACAGATGAGTTTTGTGCATAAATAGATGGATAAACTCATTGAGAGAGGGGGAGGGGAGGGAGGGAGAGGGAGGGAGGGAGAGAGGGACGGGAGGAAAAAGTGGTGGGGGGAGCGAGAGGGAGGCAGGCAGGGAGGAAGGGAGAGAGTGAGAGAGAGAGAGAGAGAGAGAGAGAGAGAGAGAGAGAGAGAGAGAGAGAGAAGGAGAGAGAGAGAGAGAAGGAGAGAGAGAGAGAGAGAAGGAGAGAGAGAGAGAGAGAGAGAGAGACAGGGCGTGGCGATGAGGCTCGCTCCGGCCACGCGCCGCGTGTGGGCCGCCGCCGGCGGACGCGTGGCGGCGGGCGGACGCGCCTTCTCGGCCGCGGCCGAGCCGAAGAAGACGGAAAAGCTGATCATCTTCGACACCACCCTGCGCGACGGAGAGCAATCGCCCGGGGCCACTCTCACCGAGCCGGAGAAGGTCGAGATAGCCAAGCAACTCTCGCGTCTTGGCGTCGATGTCTGTGAGGCTGGATTCCCGATCGCGTCGCAGGGAGACTTCGAGGCGGTCTCCACAGTAGCAAAGACGGCTGGGCACATGGTCGAGGGCCGATCCAGCGGAAAGCCAATGCGTATCGCCGGACTTGCGCGAGCTGCGAAGAAAGACCTTGAGCGTTGCTACGAGGCAGTTCGGCATGCACCTCTGCACCGTATCCACACCTTCCTCGCCTCGTCGGACATCCACCTCGAGCACAAACTCGGGATATCCCGCGCCAAATGTATTGAGATCTCGTAAGCACGATTTATCGCTAGCCAAGCAACAACACATACGACCATGCCTTAGCGTGGCTGAGTTTTGCAACTCCAGCCAGCCACATCATGCCCTGAGCACTCCTTGGACACACCTAAGCGTAGTGTGGGTGACCAAAATGTCAAAGACGTGTGTGTGTAGCTTGTGGTGACTGGCGACGATTACCTCCTCGTTGAAGCCGGCTGCCTCCTGAACCGTTCGTATGTTGCCACACTTTTTTTAAGGTCCTCGATGGTGGCATTTGCCAAATCGATGGTCGACGACATTGAGTTCTCTGCTGAGGATGCCGGTCGGTCGGATCCAGCATTCCTTATGGAACTGTGCGAGGCGGTCATTGAAGCGGGCGCCACTACGATCAACCTCCCTGACACCGTTGGCTACACCCTCCCCGATGAGTATTCTGGACTCTTTGCCTATCTCATCAAGAACGTAACCGATGCACTTCCTGAGTGGGCGGGGGCCGCAGCATCGGATTGGTTTGCCCCCTGGCCCACGGAACGCTGATGCGTAGCTTCAAGTGAAGTGACCAACTCATTGGCCCCAGAATTCTAATCCCGCGCTTCCATAGACCTCGAGAAGGTGGGAGAAAAATACTTGGTAAACATACTTGGTATTCCCTTTCCTCCGCTTCATCATAGGTCAAGGGTGCAAACCGCATCACCTGGTCCACTCACTGCCACAATGACCTTGGACTGGCAACGGCCAACTCCCTCGCCGCTGTCTCCCAAGGCGCACGGCAAGTTGAGGTGAGATGTAGGCTCCAAACAAGCATGGCTATGGGCCCACGGTTATTCAGAGTCGAGCGCAAGAGCGGTGTGGGTGTGTCCTCGTATCCTGGGAGAAAGTGTCCGGCGCACGTCTTCCAAAGGGCAGCTGATGACGATCGAATGAGAGCCAAAGGCCCGTGTGGTACCTTCTCAAGCAGATGTTGGCATGAGACCCGGGAAAACGGAGTGAACGAAAAGACATGGCATTGTTGTCGGCTTGAAAAAGACATTGCAGTGTTGTTGGCTTCACCTTGTCTTGTGAGGACCAGACCAGCGTTGTTTAGACTGCTGCCAGTCCATTCACTGACACTCACGTATCCTTTGGCTTACAGGTGACCCTTAACTCGCTGGGTGAGCGTGCTGGCAACACGTCTCTAGAAGAGGTTGTCATGGCTCTGCGTACACGACCACACCTGTTTCCTGTACACTGCGACATTGACACGTGAGCGGCAGCTAGATACCACACAGGCTTGACTCAGGCTGCACGAATCATGCTGTGCTTTTTAGCCTTTCCTAGGGATGGTCTGGCCCATAGATCTCTTCCAGCCCATAGAGACCTCGTGCCCCTGATATTCCCAGGCGACAGATCATGCGCACCTCCAAGATGGTGGCAACGTACACGGGCATCGCTGTTCAACCGAACAAGGCAATCGTGGGCGCCAACGCCTTCGCGCACGAGTCCGGGATTCACCAGGTAGGTCCATAAACTGTCCGTACTCTCCTGATATGTTCTCAGTCGCATCGCCTCTGCCAATCCTCTGCAGCTCGGAATCATCACACACACCCTAAGGTCTGACCGACGGTCCCTAGGTGCTGCACTTCGCTGTCTTAGGGTGTGTTGACCTCCCGTCTGCCCTCACTTGGTCAACCCGCAGCATGGAATGCTGAAGCACGCTGCTACATACGAGATCATAACACCAGAGAGCGTTGGTGCTGATACCTCTCTCGTCCTCGGCAAGCACTCTGGCAAGGCTGCCTTCAAGGTGAGCAGTTAGTGCGGAAATAAATCACTCGTCTTCACTCTCACATTCACCGAAGGTGGGTGAACTTACCGCACTTCTCGATCACACCGTGGCCACACTCCTACATGTTGCCATTTCTGTGTTGGGACGCCGCTCCTTCCAAGTCGAGCAATTATTCTATCCGTGTTGTATTGCCAGGCGCGCTTGATTGAGCTTGGCTACAAGGACGTGGCGGAGGATCAGACGCGCCTCGCTCGATTCGTCGATGAGGCGAAGGCGATTGCTGACCAGAAGAAGGTGGTCTCCGACCAAGACTTGGAGACGCTGCTCGGCGTCTACATGGACCAGGTGAGTTCGAAGATGGCCTGGCTGATCAGCGAGGCGTAAAGATGACCCATGCTGTCCCTTGACAGGCTCCCTGTTCGCGTAACCTCGTATCCCATTGAATCCCAAGCAGGCTGTCCATTCGAATGCGTGGGAACTCGTTTCGTGTGCCGCCCAGTCTTTCGCTGAGGATGCGGGCCTCCGAGTTTCGTCGACTGCAACCGTTCGCCTGCGTGAGGTAGCGACCTCGAAGGATCACATGGTGGCCGCCATTGGTAACGGTCCTGTCGACGCGACCTTCAAGGTACGCCAACACCAATCTGCATCAGCATATCAAGCACTAGGCGGAGTATATGGTCTTTTATGTGAAGTGCGATCTCCTTGGTTGTCTTGCCATGACGGTGAAGGGTTTGCTGACGTGGACCCTGCAGGCCATCCTCTCAATCGTAAAGAAGCCGATAACGCTCAAACAGTATAACGTGACCAAGATCCATGGCGGCTCGGGTGGTCCGGGCAATGATGCACTAGCATCCATTGTGCTACACATTCAGGTGCGAGCAGTCTTCCATTTTGGTCCTCGCCTAGTTGGTCGGAGCCTCCCTCTCCCTACCTCACGTCCTCATTGATCCAGGGCAACCCAACCCATTTGCCCCCTTTTGCTTCTATGGTCGGGCATTTTGCAGCCCGTACAACCTTGCGATCGCAATGCACTCAAGTTGACACCATCGGCTTGGATGTAGGGCGAGGAATCATCGAGCCCCGCCGAAGCAGACTACCCCGGGCACCAAGGCGCCATCTACATGGAAGCCGATGATGGAATGCCAGAGCTTGTGAATAGTGGACCGAGCAAGACAGGAGTGCGCACCTACACAGGAACTGGGTCGTCGACCGACATCGTCGTTGCATCGGCCCAAGCATACCTGGGAGCGATCAACAAAATGATTGACCAAGAGGCAAAGAGCTGAGCTGGCTTAGAGTGCTTATTATAATCATGGCTCGCAAGTCCTAGGATGACGCCGCCTACATTTCTTGCAGACCTTCCGCTACCCCCCACCCAGTCTTCCAGGCAGTCCGCTTGAATTGGCGTGGCGTCATACATTGAT
>CM030932.1:1498165-1535573 GCA_018136815.1 Isochrysis galbana
TCGTGAACGACGAAACGGCGAAACATCTTGGATTGCTGAGCGGGAACGGGAGCGACAGAACTGGAACACGAATCATCTTCGGCAATGGGGCCTGAGGCGGCGGCCGGCGGAGGCGACCCTAGGCCTGATGGCTCGTGATTGACCGTCTCTCCTGAGCCTAGGAGTGGCTCTACGAACGGATCTTCCGCCAGGGCCGCTCTCATCTCTTCGGAAGTCGGCGTACCCGGGGCCAAATAACTGGACTGGATGGCGGGCCCGGAATCGGAGGCTCGACGACGAGATCGGTCCAAAGCTTGAAGCCCTCGCGCCGTAGCTACGGAGCGCGTGATGGCAGCCACCGGATGAGACCGTTCATGCTCGGCTAGAGACTCTGAGCCAGGCTCACGTACCGCTAACGACGCTGGGCCGGCGAGTGGTTCGTCTTCGTGTTCCGGCTCCAGGGATGCTAGCCGGGACAGCCCGTCAGCATCCTGATGAACAGCTCCTGGTTTATGTTCGACATCGAACCGGTACTCAGCCAACTTGAGAGCCCACCGAGTCAGCCGAGAGGCTGGCCCACCGGCTACTTGATCCTTCATGGTATGCAGCCATCGCAGCGCGGAGTGGTCGACGACTAACTTGAACCGACGCCCCCAAAGGTAGGGTCGCCAATTTCGGATTGATTCCAGGGCAGCCAAGAGCTCAATCTCGGTCACCGTCCAATGGCGTTCGGCCGAGGTGAGACTGCGAGCGTAGTACCCAACGACTCGTTCACGGTTATCGTCTCCTAGCTGCGAGAGGATGCCGGCGATACCCAACTTGCTAGCCCCATCGGTCTTGACGATGAAGGGCCGATCATCCCTGGGTGGAGTCAAGACGGGCTCCGAAGTGATCGCTGTCTTGAGCTCTTGGATAGCTCGGCGACACTCCTCGGACTGGGACTCCTTTGCCACGTCACAGCCCTTCCGCGTGAGGGCAGTGAGAGGAGCAGCCTTAGCGGCGAATTGGCGAATGAATCGACGATAGTAGGAGCAAAGGCCGAGGAAAGATCGAACCGCTTCCAAGGAGTTGATGGATGACGGGTCGATGTCGGCGACAGCTGCGACCTTCTTCGGGTCCATCTTGAGACCTTCCCTCGAGACAACGTGACCGAGGTACTCCGTAGAGGTGGCAAAGAAGACACACTTGGACATCTTGCAGGTCAGGCCGGCCCACTCTAGCCGCTCGAGAACTAGGTCTAGCCGGTGAAGCATTTGCTCGAACGAAGCCTGTGCCCTGGCCTCTTCGGAAGGACCCACGCCCGTTGACCAGATGCCCACATCATCGAGGTAAGGCATGCAGATCTCCCACGCTAGCGCACCGAGAACGATGTCCATCAAGCGGCACATGTAGGAGGGACCTGATTGGATGCCGAACGGTAGAAAGTTGAACTCGTATTTGCCGCGGTGGGTGGTGAAAGCGGTGATATGTTTGTGCGATTCTTTGATCGGGATGCCCCAAAAACCAGAGGCTAAATCGAGAGTACATAAAAAGAGAGAACTGAGCGGCCCTTGGCCGGACGCTAGCCTATCAATAGCCTCTACAATGAGGGGTAGAGGGCTATCCTCGACGCGTAGCTTGGCGTTAGTGTCGCGGTAGTCCACGCAGAATCGAACGGAGCCATCTTTCTTGCTGACCAGGACTACTCGGGAAGCCCAAGCCGAATTTGACTTGCGAATAATGCCGGCGGCTTCCATCTTGGCTACCTCCTCTTCTATGATGAGCTCGCCTGCGCGGCCCACTCTAGACGGAGCGTGCCGGTGAGGAACAGCGCCGGGGTTGAGTGGCAACTCCACCTCGAGAACGTGCGTATGGTTTGGAGCCCCCGGGTGCAACGCGAAAGCTTTGATGCGCCGGGCCAAGAGTTGGCGTACTTCTTCTCGTTGATCGTCGGAAAGAAGCCGGTCTGGATCGATGGTGGCTGAGTCGAGTAGAGATCGTTGCTCCTCGCTCAGCGCGGTGACAGGGTCACCATCCCCCTCGCTTCCATTCGGAGTCCAGCCCCGGTGCAACTTGAAACGCACCTGGAGCGAAGCTATCGGATGCAGAGACGGCAGGGTCAGCGCATCGACTCCGGTGTGGACGATCGTCACCGCGATGCGATGATCGTCCGTGGGCGTGACCACCGTGGGCATTACGAGAGGAGACGAATCGAGAGCCTCGCGATTTGGTAGGCGGTCGACCAGCATCGCGCAGTCCGAATGATCTCGGAGAGCTAGCGGAACCCTGACCCAGATGGTTGCGCGGTGGAAGGCAGGAATCGTCACCGCTTGCTCCGTGTAGAGAAGATATTCGGACGAGGTAGACGCCGGAGCTTTGGCCGCAAACTCGTCGGCTGACTCAAAGAGAGGTGTATAGAGTGGCTGCCTAGCATCAGCAGCAGCCTCACCCTCCGATCCGGCCGGGACCTCTCGTGTTGCCGTCGACCTCTCCAGAAAGTCGACAGTCAGCGGCTGACCGGGTGACATCGAGATAGCTCCGACGAAGCCGGAGTCCGCGACTGGGGGCGGCGCCGTGGAAACTCTGACTACACATTCGGAAAGGACTCTTGAAGAGTCATCTGAATCGCCAGAGGCCGGACGGAGGCGGAGGCTTCCTTCCGAGCTCGCGGCGTCGAGAGAAATGGTAGCGGAGTGGGCGGCCAAAAAATCGTTCCCGAGCAGAAGCATCGCGTTTCCTTCGATGACCGCGAACGAATGACGGAAGAGGCGACCGGACAAGGAGAAGACGAGGCTAGCCCGGCCCCTAGTGATGAGAGGAAGGCCGTCCGGCCCATGTAGGTTGGGGACGGTAGCGTCCGATACGCGTTCGACGCAAGCGTCTTCAGGTAGTCGATCGAGAAGAGCAGTGGTGATTACTGACGGGCCCGCTCCAGTGTCAGCCAGGGTGCTGTTCACCGTGAGGGCAACGTCCGGGAGAACGAACCCTTGAGCTGCGCGGTCGCCATCGGCACGGCAGACCACGAGATCGCGGACATAGAGGCAGTGACGAGGGTAGAGCGGGGGCGGCGTGTCCGCGATAGATTCCACCGGAAGTGAGGTTCCGGCTCCGGGTGACAGGGTGGTTGGATTGGAGGCTAGCCTGGACGGAGAAGATTCATCGACGTGGGGCACTCGCTCGATAGCGGCGGCCACCGTCTGCGGCACGAATGGTATTGAGGAGTGTGGGGATGCCTTTGCTGAATTAGAGGGGTTAGGCACGCCATCATAGCCTAGATGCCGAGGTTGATCCATTTGGCGTGACCATTCCTTCTCCAGGGACTTCTGCAAGTCAGTCTTCGGAAGCTTCGACAACTCGGAAAAACCGGCAGCACTGAGGCCCCTAGCGGCAGCCCCATCGCCACACAATGCCTGTGGAGTACCCTCTCCGTCGGCGGCGTCGGAGGGCTTGGTCTTGAGGGCCTGCATGCTCCGGTGTTCTGGAGTCTCGGGCGTATCATCTTCTCCCGAGTCCAGCCCAACATCCCCGTTTTCAAGTGGCCTTTCGGCTACGACCGAACCGGTCGGTTCGGCCACTCCTTCGTCGCCAGCCGTGAAGGAGGCGCTCGGAGATAGTGCATTGATGCCTTGAGAGCCCAGTCGAGACAAGATGGAAGGTTCCGACGGCTCCGCAGCTGCCGCTTGCTCAGCGATTTCTTGGGCGATGGAAGGCGTGACATCCTGCCACCGATGGACCCCCGAAATTACATCACGGTCGAAGACCTGCCACTTGCTGCGGCGCTTCTTCACCGTGTTTGGAGGGCCTGGCGTTGTAGAGCGGTCCCTTATGGGCCACTCCCACGGCGTGAAGCAGTCCACTTCCGCCACGGTCCCGTCTTGCGATGCGTTGGTTTCCGAGTCCTTCCGATGAAGCAGGCGAGACGCATCGGCAACGGGGCCCGCGTCTGAGATCACGACAACCGAATCAGACACTGGCGAACCGCTGGGAGGCGTGAGGTGAGAGCTAGAAGCTGCCTCGCCTCTCCCCTCCATGAAGCGAGCCAGAGCCGTCCTCGGCTCAGCCAGTTCGAAACCGGTCGAGCAAAGCGAGGGGCGTTCTCTCAAGCTGGCAGCTGCTTGGGAAATTGCCCAGTCCACCGTGAAGTTGAGCGAACGCGACGCCTTGGCTTTGCGCGCATAACGGCGCAAGACCGGCATCCACTGGGCCGCCATTGCACCGGCAATGCCCACGTAGGTGCGGCTGCGAAGGGCGCCACGGTGGGGCGACGGCGATAGATCCGCCATAGCGGATAGACGTCCCTCGACAATCTTCGAAGGCTGCAAGGACGGGAGTGAAGCCGTCAGGTACAGGCCAGTTGCTTTTTGATGGCCCGTGCCGTGCTGCCACGGCTGCACAAACTGCCGCGGTCGCAACCCCCCGACTAAGGCGGAGGCTTCCGCGTGCATTCGAGGATTTTCGACGGCAACGAAAGGCGCGTCGGCGCTCGCCATGGCGAGGAAGACTCTAGCGGCGGATTCGAGAGCCTGGCGTCGTCCCGGCTCCCGATCGAGCCACTGGCAACTCACCGCCGACAAATACGTGCACGGCGGATGCGCGACCACGAGGTCCCAACCGAGGTTTTGAATGTGAAGAGCATCTCCGCAGAAGTGGGGAATGTAGTCGATCTCCGACGGTCGTAGATCGCACGTCGCGACGTGCGCTCCGGCGAGTAGGAACATCGAAGACACGACCCCGCTAGCTTCACCGACGACTAGAACGCGGGGTGGAGGAATCCCCTCGGCCGCGTCGAGCGTCACGGCGTCGTGGATCGCCGCTAACTCAGCGCAAAGCTCGTCAAAATGCGTCGGCAGTACGGCAGCGGGTGATGAATGAGTGCTCGCGTGCGGCCGCCGCAAGGCTAGAGCAGCTTCGGCGAGATGGCGGGGCAAGATGACGGAGGAACCGCTAGCCCGGGCACGGGAGGCGGCTAACATTTGGAGCTCGCGCGTAGGGGCGCGGGCAGCTTCAGTAGACTTGGCGGCCGAGGAACAACCAACCACGGCGATCCGGTGGATGGCCTCGGCAGTAGAATTCAGGGGGAGGGGGTCGTCGCCCTGAAGTTTCGGTGGGCTAGACCTGAAGGGGGTTGGCCCCGGCGGGCGATCCCTGGAACGGGGATCCTCCGGAGAGCCGAGAGAAAGAGGAGACGCCGGCGTCCGTGTGGGGCGCGACGAGAGATCGTAATCGACGGCCACTGCGTCTCCCGAGTCTGGGGTGGCCACGGCGTGAGCGCGGAAAGCCGCAGCTCCCTTGGAACCTTCAACTTCATTGACTCCGGAAGCCGACCCTTCCGGGTCGGGAACCAAGTCAGAAACGAGAACGGGTGCAACTTCGAGACGAGAGAATGAACACGATGACGGAGAAATACAACGAACCGGGGAGAGAGGTGAGGAGGAGGCACTAGTCTCCGCCTCCACTGCACGAGAACCTACGGTAGACAACGACAATTTGTCCGCAGAGCGGCTCCGGCTATGGCCCTTGGGAGAGAGGTCTCCAGTGGGGTCCCGCCGGGAAAGAGCAGAAACAGGTAGAGCACCAACAACATTTTCGGACGCGGCAGCGGCCACGTCGGACCTATCCATAGAACCTAGAGCAGAAGATGATACCGAGTCGACAGCCCTCGAGGGCTTCACAACCGATTGTTTACGAAACGAAGAGACCGAAGACGCGTCGAATCTACCTAGCCCACCCCCTTGGGCAGGGCCGTCGGGGGGTGAATCCAGGGATGAAGATGCGTCGAAAGACCTAGGAGAATTAGAAGAAACCGAAGACAGCATAGTATCCGTAGAAATAGATTCCAAGAGGGGCAGCGAGCGAGAATCGGCCCCTAACATCCTAATAGCGTGCGGAGTAATAGAAGAACTTGTAGACGTACACGAATTTCGGAGAGTCGGGTCGCGACTATCTCCGGGGCAAACCTGTTTCCAGGAGCCCGGGTCAAGTGTCGACTCCGGCTTCCGAGATAGCCGTTCGGCGGGGGCTTCAGCCGGCGAGGCGGCTCCCACCGTCGAGGACTGAATAGAGCTAGAGACAGGGGGAGAATCGCCGCGTCGACAGCTCTTCTCCCCAAGCGGCGTAGGGATCGGATCGGGATGGTGGTGGTGGCGTTCAGGCCCACCGCCCACGATGTTCTCCGCCAGGGTTTGAAGGACGGGGACCCCGCCGGACCCCTACTGAGGCTTAACCCGGACCATCGAGCGAAGAAGCTTATGAATGTGCTCGTCCGATCCGCACTCTCCGCAGCCAGCCTCACACAGAAAGCGGATATATGGCTGACAGATGACGGGGTTGTGAGCACCGTCTCCCGTGCCATATTTCCAGGCTTCGCTGGCTGGAGTGCCAGGAGGAGCTTGAGGTCGGAAAGCGCAGAAGGCACAGCCGTTTTCGTTCGTCCATTCGGTGATTCCCCTATTGATATCGTCCGTCCGTGGAGTTTCCATTGAATTATCGGCCGGTCGGCACTTTGCTAGCGCCGCCGAGACCCTTGGGTGCTTGGCATAGCCTGCTACGGCCCAGAAGCGGGCTCGGGCCCGATTCCAAAGCTCGGGCGTCCACCGGGATACGCCCAAGTCAGGCGGTAGCCCTTGGCCGTTCGCCGGCGGATCGCAGCGACGGCTGGGCGGCCGAGACGAGCCTCCCTTTCGACCGGGTGGATCGGTCAGTATAGCCGGCAACGGTGAGTTGGAGTGGTAACTTGCCGGCGGTGCAGCAGCCCGATAATCAGGCTTCGAAGCAGGCGAGTGTCCCTGTCCGCGAAGAGCTTCAGCCACGGTGGCTTGGACGGCTGCCTGCACGGCGGCGACCATGTCCGTGGTCGAAGCGGTCTTCTGGGACGAGGAAGTCTCGTTCTTTGCCTCGCCTGAGGCCTTAGTGCGTACGCTAGCCACGGTTTGCTTCGTCGAGGGTCGGGATTGATGACGCTTCACCCGGGCCTGCTCGTAAGGGCTGAGGTACCGTTGGCAGAGGTTGACGCACGAGAGCGCCGACCGACCTAGCTCGTGGTTCTCTACGCGGAAACGAGTCTCCGCGAGCACCTCCGCAAATTTAATAGCATTGTCGACGCCGCGCTGAGGATCAACCTTATCGTTCCGAATGATTTCCTCGAACCTCTGGTTGATCTCATGGGCCATGTTTGGATGATCCCACACGTTGGTGGAGTCAACCGCGGAATCGCCAAGCTTGCGGATGTAGGCGCGAACCAAATTCTTGCTGAGCTCACATAGATCAGCGCCGGCCTCGCGCTCCCTCATGCGGTCCCACTCCATCGACGCCGAGTCTTTCGCGAAACCATCGGCCCCGTTTGCGAAGGTCCCGTCGCATTTGCGAAGAAGGACGTCAGCAGCGAGGACAGGATTGAGAGCGAGGGCCCGGTCCTCCACTAGATCGAGGAGGAAGGCGAAGATGCGAGAATTGCCGCTGGAATTGGCTCCGGCTGCCGCGAGGAGGGAGGTAAATATTTCGCGATGATCGCAGCCGAGCGCTAGTGCCCGCTCCAACGGCTTGATGAGAGTTAGCCGAAATTCGTTCCAGGCTGTCGCCGCGGTTTGAACGTTATCGGAGGCGAGGGCCTTTGGGAAGCGGAGCTCCGAAAGCTCTTTGCCCATCCTGACCTGATGGTGAAGGGTTTGCTCTGCTGAGAAGCGGCTACGCACCCATTTGAGCAAGTGGTCCTCCTCCATGAAAATTCGGCAATGCCAAACGTTGCCCGCCAGGGAGAGGTTGCTCTTCAAAATGGTATGGATGAGCTCATGCTCGTCGGAGTCGCGGTAAAGGGCGGCCAGATCGCGTGAGGGCAGGGCGAGGAGATTTTTCCACTCGCTTACAACTGCCTCTCGCTCATCCATCCCCACCGCAAGGCAGGGGTCGCGAGGGTGGCGGAACGGCACCACCGGGGTCGGGCCCCGGTGAGGGCTCTGATCCTGGCGGCGGGGTTCCGATTTGGAGGTCGGGTACGCCGACCGTGGAACCCTAGAAGCCGGAGAGGCGTGGCCCTTTGGGTCTAGAGCAGGAGGCTCGCCCATGGGTGGTTCCCTCTGAACCGGCCTAGCAGAATCCGCAGCCGCCTCGGTCCGATCCATGGACGGACTTGAAGCGGGCTCTTGGCGGGCTTGGAGTAGCTGAGTCAGGGCTTTGAACCCTGCTTCAACTTGATCCCGGAGAAGCCCCTCCCTCGCCTCTGCCGCGGCAAGGGATGAATGTAGGCGCTCCACAGCCCCTTTTAGGGTGTTGGTCTCCGCCTGAAGCCTTGCCATTTCCGCATCCTGACGCGCCGCGGCCGTCTCGATCGGGGTGATCTCTTGATCAAGGACCCCTTTTGATGACGGCGGGGCATAGTCCCGGTAAGCGGGGCTTCGGAAGCTGATCCCCTCCCCTTCACCGACCTCAGACTCATCATCTCGAAGGTGAGGAGGGGGGTCAAACTGAATCAGAGGGAGGGGACCCTCCTCCACCTCATTGGCCAACTCAGCGACGCTGAAGTTGGCCTCATGCGGGAGAGGGTCATGCTCCACCATGGCCCGCTGTGATTGCACCCGGTGGGTGCCGAAGGAAGCGGACAAATCCTCGCCATCCGCCACGAGCTGATCGGAGCCAGTCGTGGAGATAGCAGCCGGGGTGATGGGTGCCATTGGTGTAGCCTCAGAAGCCGTGGGATCACTCGGACATCCCACGGGAGCAAAAGCTGCAGCGGGCAGAGAAGGTTCCCTGAGGGGTTCCTCCTCTGCGGCCGAGGACGCAAGCTTCGATTTCGTGCTTGTCGAGTCGAGCGGAGCCGGAGGGCTCTGAGCCACTCCGTCGCGAGCAGCACCGGCGGCTAGCGCGGCGCTTTGGCCCTCCTCCCCACCGGGAGTCGGGTGAATGAAATTCTGGACTGGGTCGGGCAACCCCATTTGGGTGTCTGGACGGGGAACGAACGGCGAACGAAGGGCTGTGGGGCGGCGAGGCGCTCCTAGCGGCCCTAGTGTGATGGGTTGTAAGAGATTGTTAGACCTACAAAGAACTCTTCCCTCAGGGAGGGAGCCTAGGCTGCTTGAGTGCAGCGACGCAGCGAACAACGACGGACAACGGAGCTGAGAACAACAGGTTACACCGACTCACGAACACACCGGAATCATTCACCCAAACAAAGCAAATTATCAAGCAACCGCGACCCCAAATCACCGATAACTCAAACACGTCGCGAGAGACGGAGAGAGAGAGCGAGAGAGAGAGAGACTCCGCAGCGACGGCCGGAGCGTGTCTCCGTTGTAACTTCCCACGTAGCGGAGAGTCCGAAGGGGAGCGTCCTGTCGCGCGACCACGGCGATCACTTTGGATACAGATCGCGACGAGATATCTTCACGACCGAATAAATCTTGCCGTTGAGCGTGAACCTTCTAGACGCTTCTAACGAACAACCCTGAGTAGCAACCAAGGGGAAGAAACACCAAAGGGGCCAAGGCTTGCATGTAACTTGCATCAAGGGGAAAGATTCCCTCACCTAGGAAGCAAACCTACACCGGTCTCCAAGGGGAGATGGCAAATTAAACCTCAAATCTCGAGCGGCTAGAGCAACCGACTCGCTCGCCAAAACCTTGACCGAGAAGAAAGAAGCAAGGACCTACAAGCCAAGGGTAGCGGACCTAGGGAATGTGAGAGGAAATTTCCGAACGCCAACGCCAAACGCCGAACGCGGGAAGGCAACGAAACCCTAACCAGGCCAAGCAGAACCTACGAAGAACAGGCCTGGACGACAACGAAAGTGAGCAGGTCCCAAGAAAGAACCGGAACCCAACAAGAAACGACAAGCCTTGCAAGAAGCTAAACAAGCCTTCACAAGGTAACCTGAGAGCCTGAGACAAGCGCGCAGCGAGTGACAGGCGACCTGGCTCCTTTGGGTCAAGATTACCCGAAAGGAGGAAACCTGGAATCTAGACCTGACAAACAGGCTAGAAGGAACGAAACGAGAACTCGAATTCTAGATTGCTAGGGACGAACCCTACCAACCTAGGTATGCCTGAGCTTCACCGTGTGGCCGCACGGCGAAGGACCTGGAATCAAGAGCCTGGAAATCGCATCATCTGGGATGAATGCGACATGTAGGTGTGTAGCCCAGAATCTTCAGATTTATTTTCTCGCCCCCCATGAGGGGAGTCAAGAGAGTGGGATGGGCGCGCGGCTCCCCTCCATGGGGACGAGTCATAACATTAGTGAGCCTAAGTCTTCCCAAGTATCTACGCCCGCTACCCAGGTCGATAGGCCGCGCTACGGACGCCTGGGTTGCCAAGGATGGAGCGTCTCAGGAGCCTCATCTAAAAAAAAACCTTTTAAAATTCTCGCCTCGCGCGTGGCACTGGGTCGCATATCCGTAGCCACGCCCATACCCCTTCCTCTCCCTCACTTCCCGCCTTGCGGCAACTCCCCTTGTGCTCTACTTAGGGGCCCGGGTCCTGCGGGGTTCACGGGTTGGGCGGAGTGCGCCTGCCCTTAGCGGTGCGTGCACGCCTTCCTCCTACGCCGCTGAGTGACATGCATATCCTAGATGCTTTTTGGTCTGCGTCGTTATCTATGTCGTATTTTTGTTCGTGCCGTGGCTGCTGTCGGTCCCGTGTCCTTGTTTCCGATTGCATAGGAATGCCTCGCTGCTTTAGGCGAGCCTCTCAGCGAGGTCAAGCGCCTGTGCCACGAGGCTGAAGCTCTCGCCCAATTGTAGTCTACCTTTCTCATTCACAGTAAACGCGGGGGCGCTGTGTTCAGTAGGTTTTTTGAGTTTTGGTTTCCTTCCTTGGGCAGCCTTGCGGGTGCGCATGTGGCTGTGAGAGCCTGGTATAGCGAGACCTCTCACCAAGGTGGTAAACCTCACTAGTGTGGCTTCTATGACTGGTATGTAATGATACTTGTACGACTCAAATTCAACTCTATAGAAGTCTCTAAGTATATATTTCCACGCTAGTATATATAGCGTCTTTAAGCTGTCGGGGGTGCTCTCGCCAGGGTACGCGAAAAGTCTATCTTTGATTTGTTGTGCGTGCGACCTTCCGGGGCTAGGCGTGTAGTTGGTGATGGCGTCTATAGTGTCGAATATGTTTTTTGTCTCGGGGCACCACGCTAGGTGGCACGAGTCTTCTCTGTAGCGACGGCAAAATCTGCATGCTCCTGTTGGGCCTTCTGCGAATCTATTTCTCGTGCCTATTCTCCTGTGTGTAATGTGCTTGAAGTGCATGTGCTTGTCTACGTGTTTCAGCAGTGGCAGCGTATACAGTTTGGCTACCTGTTTCCTTTCGTCGCTCGTGATGTTTAGTCTCTTTCCCCATGCGGTTTTCGCCGCTTGTGGGTCGTTTTTCCGGGTTTTCTTGAGTATGGCTTTGGTGATGTCCGAGACCGTGATCGCATCTAGCGCGATTTTGCCTTTCTTTATGGCGTATTTGTCCGCTAGGGGGTATTCCATAAACCTCGGGCCCTTGAGGCCGCTCTCCCATCTTGCGGGAGGGTGATAAAGTTGGACCTCTTCTATTTCCGCTACGCTTCCAGTATCAGCTACCTCTCCCAGGTAGTCAGTTTCGGCATGTAGCCAAATGTTGTTAAATCTACTGACGTATTTGTCTCCCTCCGAGACTCTGATTTCGCTGACTTGTGTCGCGTCTTCTGGCTCTTGGGGTGGGATGCCGCTGTTTTTGTCTTTGTTCCCTCCGGTGTCCGGTGGTCAGGAGCCTCATCTAACATCTAAGCCTTATCAAATTCCTGTGGCAAGTCCCCATCTCCGCACAACCAGATGTGCATGAGAGATGCACTATGGATGGTACATCCATGAGAGATGCACTATGGATGGTACATCCCATGATGATAGGCATCCATCCATAATAGTCCCCCGGAGCTAGCAGTAGTCGCCAGAATCTTCAGATTTTTAATTTACCCTCATGATCCCGTGCGCTCGCCGTCGCCCAGCTTGTGGAGCGGGGCTGTACGATGACGGCCCGCATCGCGACGTAAGACTGCGACTTTCTTACAAGAAGTTTGACCACTCACCTTTTGAAAGCTTCTGAAACGCTTCACACCCTATTTCCACACACACCATGAACCATGAATAGCGGGTGCCGCCAACTGGGAAAAGATGGACGAGCTTAGTCCGCCAAGATTCACGCCCCCGCCGCCATTACTAGTCAACCATACCCGTTCGTCTGCTGAAGTGGTACAGCCTATAGCCTCGCGCACTCCAAGCAGCATGCAACCTAGACATGGCGTTGACGAATGCGTTTCCAAGATGGCACCCTCGACGATGTTGGGAGGAGCAGTACTAGCGCCCACGTCGCCAGATGTGGACGAAGTTGGGTGGGTATAGGGGCAAGCGGCAAAATCACGCGACATCGGCGTGGCACGAGGTGGTGGGGCAAGCGCAGGGAGAGCTTCGAGATCGGAAGTTGCTTGTCGTGTGGCAATTGGGCGGGTGCTTCCGTCACGTACATGCTCACCTTGAAGATACACAGATTGGACTTCTGTCTCCCTGTAGAAGCCCCCGGAGAATGTCAGGTCTTTGAATTGAAGCCTGTATGGGTGGTTGTCTTGGTCGTCTTGAACGATGATGGCACGCTCCCCAAGCCTCATTTCATGTAGAGACGCGGCTAGAACTACGACCTCGTCACCGATTGAAGGTCGGCTTCCGCGCCGCACCAGACGTACCGAGCTTTCGGAGTAGAAGTGGGGGCCGATCTCACCGTCTTCAACGAAGCGAAGTGCAAATGGCTGCAAGTCAAGGTCATCTTGCACAACTTCCGCATGTTGCCCTTGCCGCGCGTCCTTAGGTGCGATGACTTGCACGATATCCCCGAGTCGCGGCCGCTCACGGCTTAGGCGAGGATCTGATTTGGGGGCCCCGCCACCCCCCCTTGGCGAATTGCGAACCGAGTCACCCGCGGCAGCGCTAAGGCGTGAAAAGAGCGTCGCGAGCCCAGCGCCAACATTGACCCCCGGGGCACCTTCAGGAACGTTGTTGTGGGTGCGAAAAACTTGATCAAATCGACCAAGAAGGCGATTCACAACAGTCTCATGGGCCGCTACCGAGCTCCTCGCGCCTATACCGCCGTTGCCAGGCGCAGGGGCCATTGCGGTCGGTGAGCCTCCACGATGAGCGGCGCGCTGGCCATTCCCGCCCACTTTCTCGGTCCAATGTTGAGGCGAGAAGAGGGTGCCGTTGCCGAAAACAAGCTTGTGCACTTGACCCAAATGCGAGCTTGCGCCGACACTCGGACGGGCATCGCTCGCACCAACCCTAGTGCTGACATTGGCCCTCGAATGTGAGGCGTTTTCCAAGCGACGAGCATAGCGCCGCCGCTTCTCGCCCTCAAGAGCCATCGCCTCAACAAAAAGCTCCTCGGACAAGGAATGCAAAGGCTCTGGCAATCGACGGACTACAGAGCTGCGCACGAAAACGCCATGTCGAGGGGCACAGCGGAAATAGCGCACGCCAGCAACCTCGCCGTCGTGTATACCGGCGGGGATATCAAGAGCGACACCGATCCAAGGCCCCCCCGGTGCGAACGGCACTCTCTGAGCTACATGACGAACGGTGGCAACGAAGGTGTGCCATGTTCGAGGAGCGTCAGGCATGCCATGAGAAGGAATGAGTCGGTCCACAGAAACGCGATCGCCGGGTAGCAAGTCGTCTAATGGCCACGCGAAAGCCTTTGAGCTGTCCATGGCCCCGTTGCCCCAAGGCAAGCTTTCATCCGCATCGCTACCGGATACACGAACCAGGCTATGCCCACCGTCAGCTTGCGCGGGGTTGCCGGTAGTAGGGTCCGACGCCTCAATTGCCCCCAGCAGTGCCTCAAGCGGCAAGGAAGAGACTCCTTGCCCTTGCAGCCGAATCTTGTGACCTGCGGGGAAGACTTCGCCTGTAAGCCCAACCCTGAGACCGACGTGCCCAACGCGCAGCGTCACCACGTCATCTTCCACCGAAACGCGCCCTTGAGCCTCGACTCGAGGCGATGCGTCGTTCGGCGGCGGCGCGGCACTCTCCCTGATGCGCGCGACTGCTCGTGCATATGCCACCATCCAGCTGTCGCTCCGTTGGGCACGCTCTGCTCGGATTTCATCTCCATCCTCGCCATGGGAGGTATCATCTTGATATTTCTGCCGTGTCGCTGCCCTCACCGGGGTTGCAATTGGAATCCGGCGCAGAGCAAAGGCTCTTTGGGCCAAAGCCAGCTGTGACTCCAAATGCTTCCACCGAGACGTCAACGTGGGGAAGTTGATGCCATAGAGAAAAGTCGAGACTCGGCCCTTGTCGTGAGAGTTTGAAGCACTTGACGCACGCAACAAGCTGTTTGTTGGGGAGCCCTCAAGCGAGTGTACGCCGCCAAACAAACGACGTGTGCTAGCCTCGCGTATGGAAATGGCGGCAGTGATCGGCATGATGTCAGGATACGACGCGCCCCCCCAGAGCAAGAATTTTGAAGGTTGTACTACTGCTCGAGAGGCGAGAAGGCGTAACGTGCCCCAAAAGGGAGATAGGTGTACCTAGACAGAGCAATGCGCAGGTGGGGGGAGAACAAACCGCGCGCCATGTCAGAGAACCACGCCCGCCATGCGGCGAGTTGTCGGTGCTTGTCTCACCTCGGATTTCTCACGGTGAACGGCAAGGGATTGAGACTGGCTGATAGATTCAAGTTCTCCTCGTGAGGCATCGACTTCAGCCTTTCCATGTCCATCCCTCTCGCCGCCTTCGAGTGGCAAAGAAGTGGCTTCTACAGTCGATACGAGCTGAGAAGCGAGGCGGCGGTTGATGTTGGTTGCATCAGGTTCGTTAGCAAAGATACCAGCTCGTTGCTGCAGAAGGAGTGCGGGCGGTCATAAGGAGAGGTGGCTTCCGCGCTAGCATAGACCAATAGGCGTAGCAAATAGATGTGGGGGGGGGGGGGGGGGGGGAGGGGGGGGGGGGGGCATCTTCTTGTATATATCAGCCTGTGTGCGTCTTGTGGGAGAGGAAGAGGCGCCACGAAGCTGCTTGCGGCTAGGGGGCGCAAAGGTGAAGAATGACGCGCGCGTGCTCTCGGCATCGGCCGCCGGACAATACCGTGCGCATATGTGTGATGTCTTCTCTGATGAGAAGGTATGTGCCCCGGCCCACGTGCAGTGAATGTAGCGTGGTCCTCGGGCACTTAGCACACCGTTAAGGTTGGCAAGGCACAACTGCCAATGAGCACAACACCGGCGGCAGCCGCAGATGAGGCGGTTGGTTGCTCGTAGTCTGGTGAAATGGCTTCAACTGCTACTAGCTCCGCCTCTTCCGGCCCAGGTGACAGGCTTCCGATGAGAAAGCGCTCTTCCTCTGCATATGCTCGATGCGTCAGTTCGGAAAGCAAGTATCCGGGATCGAGGCGCTTGACAGGGTTGATTTCGTCGAAGACGCGGACATCACTTCTCGTATCGCGTATCCCACGGCGCATGTTGCCTAACGCCGCAAGCCAATGGATGCGCAAAGACGCAACATTGACATCGTCCACCGTGGTCAGACCAACGTTAGGAGCAGACGAATGGGACGCTGCTAGGTTGTCTTCCCCGTCTTGAACAGCTTGCGGGATGGTAGCTGCAGCGCTCGAGGACTGTTGAGCATTCTGGTCGACGGTCCAAGCAACTCGGCGGGCGCTGAAGCCGGCTCCAAAAGAGGGCATGTGAACTAAGCTGTCGTTGTGCACACCTAGGGAGACCGGTAGAGGATGTGCTTCGGTTGTGAAGACGTATTTGCCATGGCTGTACACAGCATCGTCAGGATCGAAAAGCAGAAATAGGTACCTGCAAGCAGAGCAATAAAGCGGAAGAGTCTGTAGGAATGGGCCCGGATTGAGACGACGGACGAAATCTCTAGGGGCGCGGGTCGCTGTAGTTCCATCCCAAGGTATTCGTCACGCCAACCATCCTGCCATTCATCATGCGAGCCGGCAAGAGCGAGGGTGAATCGGCGAGCACAAAGGTATTCGGCGCAAATCGAGGATGACTGCAACCCTCCCCTCACGAAAAAGCCCACTCTGCTCCGGATACTATGTATCCCATATCCAAGAAGAGCGCAGTCTAATTACTTGAGGGTTTCCGCCAGAAAGAAGCTCTCCATGGAGTCCTCGCGCGAACGATTGGATACATCACTTATCGCTGCAACACCACAAGGTACCTTGAGGGTCTACGGAAGGAGTATCGGGCGAGTGTCGGCGGTAAAAGGTAATGAACCTATCCACATGAAGGTCTCCTTCCTCGATATGCTACCCAGACGCACCCCATGTCCAAAGTCATATCAAACCCTGTCGCCACCAGTGTCCGCCTCTTGCTCGCCAGCACCCAGTGCCGAATATCACCTCAAGTGAGCGCAGCACATCTTCTCCAGCCCTCAGCCACTCGTCTCCTTCAGTTGCGCGATGCATAAAAAAGAGCGACTCAGCGTGCTCTGGCCTCAGCGGATACCCTGCTTGTCCTGGTTGAACCACTCCTTTAGCCAAGTTGAAGCCCTCAGGATGGGCTCCAAGGTGAAGCCAAAGTGTGTGAAAGGCCCGGAGGGTATCGACAGCTAAATCCATATCGCCAATCATGGTCTGCATGCCAGGCCAAAAGCACTGGAGAGAATTGAAGAGTGGCCATGTCACCTACGTGGTATCAGGAAGTGAGTAGAAGTTAGTGACCACACAAGGCCAACGCACGAGCTCAACGCTGACAGTGTAGCTCGTGTGGAAGATCAGGCAACGCTTCCGGAGTACCCTGCAACGAGACCGGGAGATCTCGGAGCAGGGGGTGAAGCCACATAGCCAACCAAGCCTCAACTCACGGCACCTGTGTAGTGGCAGCGTGGACGTCAACGTACCACGAGCCTTTCTTGAGGTGTTTGAGCGCCGCCGCATAAGCATCATGGAAATAGGCGAGGTAAGCTGACCCTCCGAGCACGAGGTTTGCCTTGAGCATGTACTCGTAAAAAGAATCGATTCCGCGCCCGATCCCGGCGTCAGCTTGCGTCCATTCCCCAGTCTCAAGGTGTATATGAGCTCCCACAAGATCATGAGGAGAACGATGAGACCATATTGCCTCAGCAGCGCGAAGCGCAGCAGCCTGAGTGAGCGGGCAAGAGCATGGTGGTGAGCACCTAACATAGGCAGCTGTAAGGGTGCTCATATTGAAAGTCTTGATGCCCTTTAGCTGGCCTATCCGCAAGGACGGCAAGGATCCGAGGCGCAGGAACCTTGCCCTCTGAGTTTGTTGATGTCAAGCACATTTTCCCGGAATGCGTACCCCAGGTGGCAGCCGTTCAAGCAGATCTCGGCCGAATGGTCGTGTGCGCAGCACACCTCAAATCGCCCGTCGCCCGTAAGTCGGGATAAGGCTCCAAATTCAAGGCTGAGCGTGCCCGCAGCGGCGGTGCAAGTAATGCGCGTCTCATCATGCGCGACACCTCGGCGCAAGTTGACCGAGCCATAGGGTATACCGGTGGGCGTATCGAGCGCGGGTAACAGACGTGTGGCGAGGTCGACGGCGAGCGGGAGAAGCCCGCCCTGTGCATCATATTTGCCGCGCATCAGGTCGAGTTCTGGGTCGAGCGCCAGTAGGTGGGCAGAAAGGAGCCCGCCCAGCGCTCGGATTGTGGTCTCGAAAAGCGAGACGGTCTCGTCAACATCAAAGGAGACGTGCTCCGCAACCCAGTTGACGCGGGTCTCGAACTCGGAGGCGTTCCCCATGAGTGCTAGCGTATCGAGCGAGTCGATCAGCGTCAGGCTGAAGGAGCCCCACCCATCTCTCCCCCCACACGTGAGCGGGAGGAGAACGTCCTTCGGAAAAGCGTGTGCGATGTAAGCGTCGTAGCTGTGGTGGAATAGTGCACGTACCTGCTCGCGTAATGCGATGCGCTTAGAATGCTCCATAGCATGCGCCCCCCCTCCACTCAGCGCGATCGAGACGGCGAGCAGCGTGGACGGCAGCAGCGAGAGGCCGAGGGCGGGCGGACGTCGGCCTCGCATCCTCGCCGGCCGCCCGCGTGGGACCCCAGACTGAGGTCGCGTTCCGTCGAATATGGGACATTCGCAGTGAGGCTAGTAGGCTAGGTGCGACTGGAAGTGGTCTAAATTTAAAGGAATCTTAACCCTAGTACTTCCGTAGTCCGCGAGGCGGACGATCGGGACGTTTTTAGTACATATGGCTATATTGGGAGCCCCAAAGGGCCTCAGGAGGGCCCCAGGGGGCCTCCTGAGGCGAAATGGGGCTCCTCCTAGGCCTGGGTAGATATCCCACTGATAAATTCGTCAATGATGCTTGGTTTTAGAAGCGCGGGAGAACCTTGCCACGAAAGGTTGGCGCGAGCCCGTTTCCCTCCTCTCCCCCCCTCCCCCGCCCTTTTCCCCCACGGGTCCTCTCCGTGACCAAACAACACCCCTCCCTTTTTCACCTCTCGGTCTGAAATTCTTATCTATACACAGTCGCCCCCGTTCCCCGCTCCCCGCTCCCCCCCCCCCCCTCCCCTCCCCCCTCCCGCGAACCACTTGCGCCACTTGCGAGCCCCCTCCCCCCCACCCCCACCCCACCCCCACTCACCATGCCAAGCGCCTACGCATGCAGCACTCAGACCATGCCCTCCCTCCCTCCCTCCCATCTCCCGGACTCGGAGCGCCTCCGCGACCTCTCACCATCAGAGGTCAAGGTCAAGGTGGAGCGGGGCGGCAAGGTGCGCGGGCAGAGCGTGACGAAGACGATCGTGATGTACCAGCCTCCCAACAACCAGCCCAAGTTGTTCGACCGTAGCGTGCAAGTCCTTGACGGCCCGAGGCACGCTCGCCGGCCGAGCAGCGTAGCGAAGAAGAAGGGGAAGAGGAACATTACGGAGGTGGAGTGGGCTGATGAGTTCGATGAGCCAGAGGAGGGCTGGAGCGACGAGGACTTGATGCCCGCGGAGACGTGCAAAAAAGACTGCTATTGGGCTGCTGGCCCGATACCTCGCGGCCTGCCTCCTTTCCGCGGCCCTCCGCCCGGTCCGACAGATGCAACAATGAACGGCAGGACAACGCCGCAGCAGGTGATGCTTCATCAGATACCGCTCGAGTTCAAGATTCGATGGTGCACGTACACGCGGCGCAAGCGGGCGTATGTGTCATGCGGGCAAACAAGCGGGCTGCAAGCAACCACATGAGGGATGGGTGGGCATGGCGCGCGCGCGCGGAGTGCAAGCGAGGCAGCGAGGCCGTGCGATTGAGTGAGGGATGTCTTCAAACTATCGAATCAAGCTCATGCTTGATCGTGGCAAGTCTCAATGGGGCATACTAGGGGCACAGAGTGAAGAGAAGTCTTGAGAGAGGGGGAGGGAGCGCGCTACATTGCGACGACGGCCCACGTGACCACCCCACATCACTCACTCACCAACAAGAAAACTCCGAAAACTAACGCAACATCGCACAAACAAACCAATGAAACAAATAAGGACAAAGAAACACAAATTCGGCGTGCAATACGGCGGAGCTTCGAGACTTCGAGACAACTCACTGGTGAAAACAAAACTCACTCAATTTTCTCACACACTACACATTGATAGAAGCACCGCATCCGCCTAGAGTATATAAAATACTCTGGATGCGACAACGCCGTGCGAATGTCCAAGTGATTGCGCACACGCGCACACCGGCGTGCGCATGTCAAGTGATTGCAATTCATCACACCTGTTTCTGCGCAGCAGAAGGGTGGCGTGGGAGGGCGCGGTGGCGTCTCCTCTTCCTCTCCGTAAAGACGTGTAACGAAACTGTTTTCCTGCATGTAGCATGTAGGATGTAGGCCGTAGGCATGTAGGCGTGTAACGAAAATTTTTGCATATACGCGGCGCGCCTTGGCATTGCGAGGGGAGGACTAAAACCCGCCAGGAAACATATAGGCATTCCACAACTAGATTTCAGTCACACTTGGGAGAGTTCATCCCATCCAAAGAGGGTCCCCTGTTAGAGTCACCGTAGCCTCTCAAATCTGACTGTGTATGCCCTTGGTATGCCCATACCAAGGCGCAGAAAAACAGTTTCGTTACACGTCTATATTGTTGTAAACGGGCATATGGACATTTGACATTTGATGGCTCAACTTCATTCCGTCCCACATTCGACGGATCGCGACCTTCCTACCGGGGTAATACGTAACACGTAATACGTAATACATGGGAGGGCTCAAAAGGGTTTCGAGTCTGAGTGTTCGTACCCCATATAGAGCGGCCATGTGGCTTGGCGTGTTAGTGCAAGGCTAGTAGCAGTAGCAGCACGAACGCTCAATAAATAAAAATCGGAAATCGGAACCGGCTCGTCTGGCGTCTGGTTTTCCTCTCCCTTCCTCCCTAGTGCTAGTGCTAGTGCCGGTGCCCGAGCGTGGACTGCCGCGACGGCTGAGGCAAGAGGATCGCAGGTTCGGCGGCATCTGTTGCTACCTCCACCGACCCCTCCATCTCCGCAGCGTTATCCTCCATCATTCAGCCCTGACTTCTGTCACGGCCTCATAGGTCAGAGGCCCTCGTCGCCCCCCTCCCGGTTGCGAACAAGCGCGTTTCATTCGCGTAATACCGGTGGGTGGGCCCTCTCATGCACGGACCAGGACTTCAACTTTTCGTTACTCTACAAGAGGCTTGGAGTGCCTCCCCCTTGTCCCCCTCTGCGGTCGACCACAGCGGCTGTTGAGCAGCCTATTGGCGCCAGCTCAAAGCAGGTGACATGACAGGCATGACCGAACTCAAAGAGTCACGCATGTACCCAGGGACCTCGCAGCCATTCATCAAGTACCAGCCCGGCAACAATGGCTCGTTCGCGTGGTATCCATCTGGACGTATGGCTTGCGCGTATGAGCGCATGGGCGGTGGCTTCTATTGCTTCTTCTACGCGGATGATCAGGCGGGCACGACACTCTGCGCTTTTGATCCTCAAGGCTGCGGTTATGTTGCCTTCGAGGACGGTCGGCCGAGGCTCACGTCGCGCAAGGAAGGGGGTACATACACAGCTCATGATGGCAGCATTGAGCGCCTCTGGACAAGAGCAAAGCCGCTGAAAGGGGCGGCGATCTCATTCGAGATGTCGAACAACATCTCCTTCACCTTCAAATCCCGTCGGGAAATCACGGCCAAGCTCTCGTGTCTAGGGCTAGTTGAGGAGTATGTACTTGGAGAGCCGTCACATACTGCACAGACGTCGTATGTGAGTCGATCTCTCGGGACTGTGCAGATGGGTCCAGAGCGAGGGAAGAAAATTCTTGACATTGATCAGATTCGATTAGCACAGGCACAGCGGAAGGAGGCTGCCCGGTTGCATGGCACATCGGATCTTGCCAAATTCAAAAAGGGGAAGATCAGAGCCAGCGATGTTCATCCTGAATGCCGTTCTATTGTGGAAGGTGCAGATAGTTTGGCAGCATCAGTGAAAAGGGGCGACTGGAATGTCAGCGTGTGTGTTGATCGTGACCAGCTGCGCTCGACGTTGGGCGAGTCCATCCCTACATTGAAAATGGACGCGTCCATGCTTCGTGGCGACCCCGCCTCGAAGCGTCTGGATGGGATGGCAGCCACAAACCCCGAAACCTTGGAAGCTATGCTCTCAGCTACAAGCTTTGACAAAGGAGTGCTGCCCCTTTCGAAAGATATCATGAAGGCATCTGGACGCTTTCGTCCGGATCATGGGCCGCATTATCGCACGCCGCGAATTCGACTGCGCGAACTCAAGAGCACTGATTACGATTCCTTCATCACCATAGGAGCACCAAAGGACGCGGTCGTGGTTGTGGCTTGCCTTGCTAGTTGGCTTCCACAAGCTCGTCGGGCTGAGGCCATGCTTGAACAAGCTAATTCCGAGATGCATACTCTGCAGTCGTCTGGCAGTGTACCACAGGTCCTGCTTCGGAAGTTTGACATGTCGCACTCACGTTTGTTGAGAGATCGTCACAATGTCAACACCTTGCCTATGTATTTGATGTACGTCAATGGCAAACTTGCATATGCATCAAACACACTCAACGGATATGGAGGTACGAAGGAGGATCTCTTTGCGCAGGTGCGCATGACTGCTGCCGATGCTGCCGCTGGGACTTTTCTTCCCGAGGGATTTAAATTTGGATTGACCGACAACGCTCTCGTTGAGTCTTTCGGAAAGACTCTGTCGGCCACCTCATCAAAACTTGGTGTTACCACGTGATGCTAGAACCAAGCGCTCGAGAGAGCCGTCGGTCTCTGATGAAAGCGGTCTAAGATGGTGCTGGAGTACAGAAAGTCGATATTAGTGTCAAGGCAGCGCGGAGGCTTTTTGACGAGTCTTTTGGAGGAAAAAACACTATTGAAGAAAAAGGTCTCTCACACGATCGAGCCACATGACGCGCGACCTCAACGCAGCAACAAGAGTGCCGCTGACAGGCCTGCTGCAGCCCTCCCATCATGCAAGGCCCAAAGTAGCGCACATGAGCCAAACCCCCGATACCGATGTCGAAGGACTAAGCGTTGTATTTTTAGGCCTTAGTGGCATGAATATTTCGCATTTCGCCATGAGCACGAGCCTTCTTCGTTACATATCGTCTTCTATGTGTGTCGTAGTCATGCAAGACATGAAGATTAGGATTCTCCCTAGGCTCAAATTCTGGTTCGCCGATTTTCGTCTATCGCCCTGGCACCATCATGGTGACCAGGGCGGCCGAGAGGAGGGAGAGCGACGCCATCGCTCGCGCTCTCTTCGGAACGGAACCGGATAAAATTCTCTTACAATCCTCTCACACCACTATGTCGGAGCGAAGCTCGTTTCCTCATTGGAAACGAGCCGCGGAGGCGCACCGGCGACTAGCGCGGCGCACGGTTCATCCGGGGAGCCCGGAACGGGCTCATCGGGAGAACGGGGAGGGCATATGACGGGCATGTGAAGGGGACGGGAGAGTGGCACGGAACGCGAACCGGAGAGACGGAGGACGTAGAAAAGGGTGCGGCGAGCAGATGCCGCTTACTTGGGACTCGTAGTGACTCGTAGACTCAAAAGGATGACTCGGAAGACTCGCTGCTTGGGGGTACTCAGGGGGCTGCAGGTCACCAACAGGCGATACAGTGGGTACAACCACTCAAATCAACACCCTGCACTCAAACATTCACGGTAACAGGTGTCTGGGCTTCGGTCTTTGGCCTGCTGGTCAGCGTGGCTAGCTCCTCGGCGCGGATACCTTTCGCTCCCACGAACGCGTAGTTCATGTTCTCCTCGCGGCGACTGCCGGTCAATGCTTGGGCGTTGATCTCCGCCGCGATCTCGGGGTTGACGTTGGTTCTATCGTTGATGGAGGCCGCGCCGGCGGACGAGAAGACTCGGCGATTGTGGACGCCGTTTGCGGCGAGCGTCCAGACGAGGACGGCGAGTTTAGTACGGTGGATGGCGGAGGCGAATGCGGAGGAGGCTCCGCGATGCGAAGCATCCGTCGAAGGATTTGGCTGGGGCTATCGGGTGCACAGCCCGTCGAAATTACAGTCGGCTCGGACTCGGACTTGGATGACGCGGCGGTGCTCGAGGGGCGCGGAGAGAGCGGCGCTGAGCTTTGGGTGATGGCGGACCGAGGGGGCAGCGAGGGCGTGCTGGTACTTGCTCGTGAACTCCGCGAAGACGGAGATTCGACTTGGGGTGCATCCTCGACGATTTCGACTGAATGGACGCCAGGAACAGGGTTGACACGTGATACGGGGCAAGTGGGCATCGGCCCGAATGTGAAACCCCTCGCCGCCGGAGTTGACGACGAGGACGACGGTTTACTTTGGGACGGCAGCGTAGGAATCGTGGCCATCACCGAGTGGCTCGGCGTGGCCTTGTACTCGGACTTGGCAGCGGGTTTAGGCGCGGATCGGGGATCAGCTATCAATTCAACAGGGCTCGGACTCGGAAACTCGGACAAAAGGGGAACGGAGGCGTGCGTTCCCTTGGGGTGACTGGCCGAGGGTAGCGTGGGCTGGATCGGTGGGTCGGACTTAGGCGTGGCGGCGGCCGCCGAAGGGTTCGGCGCGGGCTTGCACGTGGACTCGGTACTCGGTGGCTCGGATAACGGGGCTCGAGATTGGACAGAACGGGTAGCAGCGTTCGCGGGTGGCTCGCGCTGAATTTCGGAAGGAAGGGGGCCGAAGGTGAACACTCCCGTCGAAGGGGTGGTCGCCGGACGGAGACCTAGTCGGCGGATGGGACTCGACAAAACAAACGGCGGACTGGGTGGTGGGGCTCGGCGGGGTAGTGAAGTTGGGCTCTTGGTTGGACTCGGGAGGGTTACGGGATTGGCAGGGTTCGGGGCTATCGTTCGTGGGTGACAATTACCGTAACGGTAAAAATAAAACTCAGATCTTCGAATTTCGAGACGAAAATTGGCGGACCAGGATCTGAGCCCAGGGAGAATCCGAATCTGCACGCCTGGAGTGACCAAGACGAACATAGAAGACGATATATAACGACGAAGGCACGTACCCATGCCGAAATATTCATGCCAGGAGGCCTGAATACAACACACTATCAAACGCGCAGTCTCTCCCTCTGACGACTCACTCCGGCGAGGAGAGAGGTCAGGCCCGTGCAGCCTGGCCCTCCCCCCTTGAAGGGAAGGGGAAGGGAGATAGCCTCCTCCACCCGGAGGTGGATGAGAGAGGCCGTCAACCCAACTACGAGCAGACCGCACGCCTCGCTCACTTCGTTCGCGAGCGACTCGGCGGCCCTCATCAGCGGTAGAGGGCTCGCAGGAAGGGCGCCCCCGCAGAGGGAGAGCGGCGGCAGCCTCCCCATTGCTGTCCTTGTCCTTGGCCAGCTGCAGCTGCTGCTGCCTCTCAGCCAGCTTGTCGAGGATGGCGTCCAGCCAAGCATCTGGCGGAGCGGTCGGAAGACGCATCGCGCATCGCGCCACCGGGAGACTCCGGCTCAGGCTCGGAGGGAGGGGAGGAGCCAGCCTCACCAGCTCCCTCCTCCGAAGCCCCAGTATCCCCCTCAGAGGGAGGGGCATCCTCCTCCTCCCGCTCCAGACTGGGAGGAGAGGAAGATGTGAAGGGTGCCGGGCTTCGAGTCGATCGAGACCGAGCAGCCCCACGCGGCATAACGCAGCCGGGGCGGAGCCAGTGCGTGAGGCGGAGCGGCCGTGCGCGGCCTGCTCTCCCGTAGGAGAGGGCTCTGTCGCTGGCGAGGGCCTCGCGGAGCGGCGGCACGACGGCAGCGAGAGAGCGAAGGCCGGAGAGGGGAGTCCAGAGCTTCGACGCAGTGTGAACGGGGGTTACTGTGAAACACCACATTTCACCCACCCGAACACGAGGCCACCTTCTCCTCAGTGTGAATTCTGAATTCTGAAAAACTGAAACTCCTTCCCGCGCTCAGCGCTCGCTGGCTCGCTCGAGTGCGCTCCTCGGCAAGACCGCGAGCCCTGGGCGGAGGGGGAAGACTGTACTCGTGGGCCGGTGGGCGGTCGGCCCAGCCAGAGTCACGCGGTGAAGAGCGCTCTGGACGAGGTGCGCCGGCTGGCGAACCACCTCGCTCCCTGTGTCCTACCCTTCCCCGAGAGGTCTCCGACGGACGTGGAAAACGCGGGAAGAGAGGAGTGAGAGAGACGGATGCGATGCATATCCGGCGTGCTGCGAACAGCGAGTTTGCACACCCTGCGTGCGTCTGATCGGCCGAGGCGCTGCATCGGCGTACGGTGGCGTAGCGGAACGGCCGCGAAGCACGCGCCGGGTACGCATGTGTACCGGCAGCTCACCGCGGTCGAGCACGTGCTGCTGCGCCCAGGGATGTACATTGGATCGGTCGAGGCGCGGACTGAGATGGCGTGGGTCTTTGAGGGCGGGCGAATGGTCTGGCGCGAGGTCAAGTACGTCCCCGCACTGCTAAAGCTGTTTGACGAGCTTCTGGTGAATGCAATGGACAATGTGCAGCGCGATGCAGGCACAACCAGTATCCAAGTCAGCATAGGCGGTGCCGTCAGCGTGCCTGGCTCAAAGCCGGATGTGGACCCAGGGGTAATATCTGTGTACAATAGTGGACGAGGCATCCCCGTCGTCAAGGCCAGCGCCGAGGCCCACGGCTTATCAGCAGCTGGTTTGTGGCTTCCGCAGATGGTCCTAGGGGAGCTCTACACGGGCTCCAACTTTGATGATGGTGCTGGGTCCATGGTTGGAGGTCGGCATGGCTTCGGTGCAAAGCTAGCCAACATTTTCTCAGAGTGGTTTTCAATTGAGACGGCGGACACGGATGCGAGGCTCCTTTATTCTCAGATCTGGCGGTCCAACATGTCAGAGGTTGAAGTGCCGCTCGTGAAGCCATTGCCTCCGGAAACTCCAGACTTTACTCGTGTCACAATGATGCCCGACTATGCACGGCTGCTTGATCATAGCGCGCTGCTTTCTGGAAATGCGAGGCTCGATGCAGACACGCTCGCAATGCTTACACGCCGTGTTTATGAGGCTGCTGCGTGTGTATCTTCTGACGTCACCGTAGCACTCAATGGTGCACCAATTGATGTCAATGGCCTCGAAGGCCTCATGGGCTTGTATCCTCGGACCAAAGCCGCGGATGCTGAAGGAGCGGTGTCTGTAGTTAGGCAGCTGGGTCCACGGTGGAAGGTTGGCGTCGCTCCTCGCCCTGATGGTGCGTTCGCCCATGTGAGCTTTGTCAACGGCGTGGCAACGCCCAGGGGGGGCACGCATGTGGAGCTGATTGAGAGGCAGCTACTCCGAGCGCTCATGCCAAAGCTTTCTCGCGCAGCTGGAATGCGGGTGGGGGAGGATGCATTACCGACGTCTGCACTCCGGTCGCACCTAATGCTTTTTGTCGACTCGAAGGTTGAAGATCCCGAGTTCGATTCTCAGACCAAGGAGCGCCTCACGACGCCCGTTGAGCGGCTAGGATTGCCTTTGCCTCTCCCGGCGCAATTGGTGTCTGAGATCGCGACATTGCCGTGGCTTCGGGCGGCCATCGCAGAGGAGAAGCGCCTGCGTGAAGCGCGCTCTCTCGCCCGCGCCGTTGGTGGGTCTCGCGCGAAGGTTCGTCGCAGTTCGAATATTTCCATCGAAAAGCTCGACGACGCCGAGTGGGCCGGTGTACCCGGGCTAGCCAGTGAGTGCACTCTCATCGTCACGGAAGGGGACTCAGCCAAGGCTCTGGCAGTGGCGGGCCTCGAAGTTGTTGGACGCGAGAGGTGGGGCGTCTTCCCACTTAGAGGCAAGGTGCTCAATGTTCGTGGGGCGGCACCCTCTCGTGTGACAAAAAATGAGGAAATCGTGCAATTGATGCGAGCTCTGGGCGTAGAGCCTACTAGTGAGGTAAAAGTGGATCCCACGTCGGGGGCGCCCCTTGGACTGCGATATGGTCGCTTGTTGCTCATGACCGATCAGGACGAGGATGGTGCACACATCAAAGGGCTCGTCATATCAATGCTGGACCATTTTTGGCCCAGTCTGACGCGAGGCGCCTTCGTGCAGGAGTTCATCACGCCCCTGCTCAAAGTTCATCGCACCTCATCTGCAAAGGGGCAGCCCCCTCGCTCCTTCTACTCTATCGCTGAGTACGATGAGTGGCACGCCTCACTTCCACCCGGAGAGGCCGCAAAGTGGCGCACGAAGTACTACAAAGGCCTAGGGACATCGACAGCCTCGGAGGCTCGGGAATACTTCCGTGAAATGCATCGCCATCGCGTGCAGTTGACGCCCGCGGATTCCACCATTGCAGCGGACCTCCTTGACATGGCATTTTCGCCGACACGCACCTCTGATCGCAAAGGCTGGATGAGCAAGGCTATGGCATCAAGCGAACAAAGACCAGAAGATGGTGCAGTCGTAAGGGAGAGAAGAAGGGACGTGGTGCCTTACGACACGCTCGTAGGCGCTGCGGTTCAGACTGATTCTGAGCTGCAAGAAACCATCCACAGCATTGGTGCAAAAGATGCATATCAAGACTTGGGGATGAAGGAGCTACGTAAGTTGGCTCGTAGCTTAAAACTAGCCCGTCTACCTCGGTCCAAGGAGGCTCTCATCGAATCGATCAAGTGTGCATCTGTAGACCAGGTCCGTCGGGATACTCCGGAATGTGCAGCGATGACGTCGACACCTGCTTCAAGGTCGCTAGAGTCCTTTGTACAAGGCGATTTGGTTCAGTTCTCGGTGGCCGCGCTACGTCGTTCGCTTCCATCCTTAGTTGATGGGTTGAAACCCTCACAGAGAAAGGCGAGTGGCTGCGCTGCTTGGCCAAGACCGCTTCCCCCCCAGTCGCGGCTGATCGCTGGTTGGAAGCCGCCTCGCAGGTGCTGCACGCGTGCTTCAAGAAGAAGCTGATCTCGCCGTCGGAGATGAAGGCAAGTGATCGGACGACCGCGCTCAGCCTACACCTTCTCAGCCTCGGTGAAGAGCATACTCGGTCCACTCCTTGTTGCAGGTGGCACAGTTGGCTTCCTACGTCGCCGATGTCACGCAGTACCATCATGGCGAGTCTTCCCTAGTGCAAACGATTATCAAAATGGCACAGGTGAGTGCGCATCATCAGCTGCCCCTTGTCTTCCCAAAAGGACACCACATGCTACATAGGGTGAGCGGGCTAAAGCTGAGCCGACCGTGAAGAGTTTTGCCATGGCTGGCTCACGTGCCGTGCAAACATTTTCAGGACTATTTGGGGTCATCGAACATACCGTTGCTCGAGCCATTGGGTCAATTCGGCACCCGTGCACTTGGTGGCGATGACGCCGCCTCGGCGCGTTACATCTTCACGCGACTCTCCCCAATGGCACCATTGCTATTCCCGCAAGTGTGTGGGCTCGCAGTATCGGCAGTATCGCGAGAAACTAGCCACATGTATGCAAATCTTACGTCTGGCCCATTCGAAATGCGCACGCATATCGCTGATTCGGCCCGGTATCGCCATTGCAGGCAGACTTTTCAACGTTACAGTACAATACTGAGGATGGAGTCCAGGTGGAGCCCACACACTTTGTGCCATTGCTTCCTATGATTCTCGTCAACGGATCTTCAGGAATTGGGACAGGTTGGTCCACCAATGTGTACACCTATCATCCCATTGAAGTGCTTGAAGCAGTGTTGTGCTTCCTCAAGGGCGAGAAGGTGCCACCTTTGATGCCATGGGTCCGCGGATTCAAGGGGCAGCTCAAAATCGATCCCAACACACCTTTGGTGTTCGAATCCCTCGGTCGGGCGACATTGACAGATAAGGGCATTGAAGTGACCGAGTTGCCAATCGGCGTGTGGACTCAAGACTACAAGGCTTGGCTGATGCAGCAGCAGCAATCAGAGGATCCGCCATGGGGCTCCTTTTCAGAGCGACACACGGAAAAGGACGTGCATTTCGTCATCCATGCCTCTCGCCACCAGATCAATACGCTAATGAAGAAGGAGCTTCTGAGTGCCCTTCACCTACGGCGACGGCACTCTTTGTCCAACATGCACGCCTTCGATCATTGCGGCCGCCTCCTTCGGCTCGATTCCGCCGCCGACGTTATCGCGCGATTCGTGCCAGTGAGATCGCCTCCAGTGTGACCTCCCGTGTGTTGCTGCTCATCTCTATCCGCCCCGCCGACGAAAAGAGAGCCCTCCGCTCCCGGCATGTGCTCTTAGTTGCCCCATCACACACACCTCTTGCAGGTGCGCTTAGCCGCATATGATGCGCGCAAGGCTCATCACCTTGCTATGCTCAAGAGACAGCATGACAGGCTATCGACCCAAGCCCGATTTGTCTCCCTCGTGGCTGAGGGGAAGATTGAGCTGACCGGACGGCGTCGGGGCGAGATTGAAGCCCAACTACGTGCGTATAGCTTCCCGCCGCGCGACCCTACAGCCGGCATACCTGAAAGCCAACCAGGCGATGTGCGGGGGCACGATGACCAAAATGAGGTGAATGATGTCATTCAAGGACAACAACTGGGAGCACGCTCCGCTCCGAACTCTAGGCCACGGCCGCCAGAATTTGATTATCTATTGCGAATGCCTCTCGTGGATTTGACGGTGGAGAGAGTGGCTGATCTTCAGTCCAAATGCCAAGGCATTGCAGAGGACATGGAAGTGCTCAGGCCAAAGACGGCCCGGCAGATATACGAAGAAGAGCTCATCGAGTTGAGACCAATACTGCGCGCCTTCTTGCTACAAAGTGAAGGAGATAGCACTCCTAGCACGAGTCGCAACCAAATGCAAGTCCCGCCCTAAATGGCGACGTCACACACACACAAATTCCAGGACACACGACTCCCACCGGTTGCACACCCCGCTACCCCACGCACGACATACGTATCCCCTAGATCACCGCATCACGGCGTACGAACAATGGCAAATCAGAGCCAAATTGTGGTGGGTGAAATAAGCAATGTTCAGAAATTGTGTACACGTACACGCCGAATAATGAGTTCAGATGAATAAACAATACGCTACTGCCACTAGCCTGGTACTAATACGACAAACCACAACTAAGTTTATACTTAGTTCAGCACGGGGGGGTGCCTCGCGCCCCCCCTCTCAGGCACCAATTCTCCCCTCCGGGGGGCCTGTCGGTCAACCCCATGCTCTGCCTTCTAGCATGTTCACCCACGGCAAACATCGCAGCACGCAGAAACAACGGAACCCTGAAACAACTCTATGATAAACAGGTCACCCAGCAGCACAGGAGGGAGGTTGAGAACACGCAGCTGAGGACAGGTGCACCCCGCTCCGCTCGGACCCCCCACATGACCCGAGCCCCTAAGTAGAGCACGAGGGGAGTTGCCGCAAGGCGGGGAATGAGGGTGAGGAAGAGAAGGGGGCGTGGCTACGAGAAAATGGTTCAGTGCCACGTGTGAGGCGAGAATATTAAAATGTTTTTTTTCTGTCTTCTAGCATGAGCAGGGCGACCAACACAACCACCTAGACCCCCAGTGGGCGCGGGTCGCGAGCCGCATTCCGTGGCTGGCCCGCTTGGGCCTGCCCTCGTACTGACTCCCCCCCCACCCCTGGTCGCCAAGCAAACAGGGGCCTCTGGGCGGCACCCAGGGCCAACGAGGCAAGCGAGGGAGAAGCTAAGCAGGGGGGGCCAGGGGCTGAGCCCCAGTCTCCACGGCCCCCTGAGCTGCCCTTGCTGGCCCCTTGGGTGCCCCCGAAGGACCTCTGAGAGCAGGCCGTGGCGCGCCGCATGGCGACGCGCCGCAGGGAGAGAGGTGGAAGAGAGTGAAGCGAGGGAGAGGGGGGGATTCGCATCCTCCCCGATGGAATGTGGTGAGAGACGAGACACGTTTACGTTAGCTAACCGTTAGCATACGGGCGGGGAGGGGCGGCTGGCGACAGGAGGGAGATGGGAAGGGAGCGGCTCAAGACGTCTTGGGATGATGATTTCCTTCATCTCAAACTTGTAATTGCGCACGACTAGATGCGCGGACACGTCCTTGAAGGCGCTGGCTAGCGCTTTAGACGAGGCCTGAGGGAGTTCTCGGGCCTTATGCCGTAGGGCGGTCAAATAGCTATTTTAACTTCTAAGGGTGAAAATTGACCAAGTCAAGATTGAGGATGAGGATGCATTACGAGATTTTTGGATATGGTGACCGGATAGAAAAAAAAAAGACTTCTGAAGATTCAGGGCTACACACCTACTATTTACGGGACTTCCCTTCGCTATTACATCGCCCTTGTCTTCCCTCCCTCCACTTCTTCCCCTGCCCCCCTTCTTTCCTTTTTCTTTTGTTTCCGGGGTCCGGCCTCGGTGCGCTACCTGAGGCCTGGTTCAGAGTGTGGGGTCCGGGCAGGCCTTTTGGATTTGTCGTCGTTGTCGTGCCGGCGGCTCACAGGCCCAGAAAACTGGGAAAAGAGACTTCGGCTACCAGACAACGTATGGGCGCACCTCGCCGACATATACACCTCGCCCATGCTTACGGCGAGAGACACGCACCTCCACTACAAACACATCACGCACAGGCGCATCGCCACGGCAAACAGATTCGCGGACCGAGAAAGCACATGCCGTTTCTGCAAGGAAGCGGACGAGTCCTCCACCCACTTGGGGGAATGTTCGCGTATATCGAACATCTTCGACGCTCTAGATGCGATAGCAAGACACCCTGGACGATCAGACACGATGAGGGAGGAACTATCAATCAGAAGACTCTTCCTCTGCCCCGACGGCACGTGCCCCAAAGCACTACCCATATTATACCTGCTGGCTTGGAGATACATCATCACAGACTTCTACAGGATACATTACGACAACGCCTTTTTCTCGGAAGAATCGGTGCTAATCCGCACCATAGAAAGATTTACGAAACTAAGTTGCGCATTCATCTTCGCAGACTCGACGGATTCATCGAGGACCGCCCAAGCGGGGCTGGGACGTCAACCCAAAAAGAGAATCGACATGAGCGCGGTGAGACCTCTATACGAAGCGGATAGCAAAGGTAACCTCACTCCCAGCGCGGAACTGCTGGCGCTAGCCTCACGACTAGGGATAGAATATATGGTAAAGAACGCCTCGGGGACGGGCTCGGTGCCAAACCAAGCAAACAACTGATCGAATAACGTAGAAGTCCAGCTCAGACGGAACTAAGCACAAGCCCCGAACACATCCCAAGACACACGAGCACCATAAGGTCGATCGAGAAAAGTGCCACGCGTGAAAAGTACAACAGGCCTGCCCTGAACACGCGTCCGTAACCGGGCCCATGGTAGCGTACCAGGGCCGCACCCCCGACACCGAAGGCAAAGGAACGAGGGGGGGAAGGGGAGGAAGTGGAGGGAGGGGATGAAAAGGGCGATGCCCGCCATGTGGAGGTAGAGACCGAGTAGCGATAGGTGTTTAGCCCTGAATCTTCAGATCTTTTTTCTTTTTTTTTGTACGTCTCTCCCCCTTTGGGGTTCTGGTCATGATGGTGCCGGGCCGGCACCTCGCGCCGGAGCGCGAGGGCGGTACCGCGGCTGTGTAGGGTCCAGGCCCGGGGGCCTTCCCTGATGGTACGTCCCACTGGTGTGGTGTGACTGGTGTGGCTGTGGGTTGTGGTTTGTGTGTGCAGCATGCTGTCAACCAGCATGCAGGTCGTGCTTTCGCTGTTCTCGGTGGTGCGCGGGCGTGGCCCGATGGCTCCTGTGCCCACCTAGCTGGGGGGGTCGTCCTGGCGCGGTCGCTTCGGCGACAGCGGCGTGTCCATGAAAGCTTCGTCCATCGCGGCGAGGGCCGCGGCAGCGAGGGCGGGAGGCGGCGCGCGCTCCATGACCCTATCGTTTCAACGATAGTTGATGGTGACCGGATAGATGTAACTAGCACATATCCGGTGCCCTTTGGGCCACACAGAAAACAACAGAAAATGAAGGATAGATTATTTGCATATCCTGGTACGAATACTCCCGAGAGCCTAAAAGCGTTATACGTAATAGCGTGGAAATACATACTAAGAGATTTCTACAGAGTCGAATTTGAGTCACACGAGTACCACTACATACCTATCCTAGAGTCTACACTAGTGAGATTCACCACATTAGTCAGGGGCCTCACCCCGCCAAAAGCGCACTGCTCTGTACGCACGCATAAAGCCGCTCAAGGAAGAAAGCCCAAACTCAAGAAACCGCTAGAACTCAGCACCCCCGTATTCATTGAAAACAAGAAAGGCCACAATATTCTGTCTACCGATCTCTTAATCGTCGCGTGGAACGACCTCGGGGCTGCCAGCGTCTGCAGCCAGTATCTCGGGATAGAGTATATATGAGGAAGTTGGCTACCTTTGTTTTACCATGTGCCTTCCCTTTGGAAGCGTCCCACTGGTGTGGTGTGGCTGGTGTGGCTGTGTGTTGTGTTGGAGGTGTGCTGTATGCTGGCTGCTGCCAGCATGGCAGCCTTGTTCGTGGCGTTCGCGGTGGTTCGCGGGCGTGGCAGGCTGGCTCCTGTGCCCACCTGGTTTGGAGGGTCGTCCTGGCGCGGTCGCTTCGGCGATAGCGGTGTGTCACTCAAGCCTTCGTCCATCTCGGCGAGGGCAGCGGCAGCGAGGGAGGGCGGCGGCGCGCGCTCCATGACCCTATCAGTTTACTGATAGTTGGCCATCCATCAATCTGAAAAACTTCAGCGTCTCATACCGCTGGAGAGATACCGACTTTCGAGGGGCTTGCTATGGGCACTCAAACTCCTCAAGCGCCTTGAGGAAGACATTCCTCGATTGGCGAGGCGGAGTTTTCATATTCAACTCGCCAGCGGTCCGGCCTCTTCAGCAGAGGGGGGGAAATGCTGCGGCCGCCAATCGCGCCCCCCTGGGCCTCAGCTGGCTCCAATGTGGGCCTCACTGGTTTGTCTTGCTGAGTCTTGCAGCAGGCGTGCTGCAGGACTCAGCATGTGCCGTTGTGATGGTGGTCTTCTCGACCGCCCGGGCCTGCGCCTCGTGCTTGAGGTCAGTGCCGCGGCGTTGTAGCAGGGGCCCAGCCCGGAGGCTTTTTTGCTGATGTGTACAGGATGGTTCCCTCGTTCCAAGGGCACAGAGGCTCTTGTGTGTGCGCGCACCCACCGCAGCATGCTGCGCGTGAGCGAGTTGTGGGTAGCCAGAGCCGCGTGCGCGGGCGGCGAGAGCACGTGCTAAAATTGGTTATCGCTGTCCCCATCCCTTTCTTACTGCGCCAAAGTAACGCTGGAAGCTTCTTTCTCACTCCGACAGAGTAGCACGTCTGCGCACTTCGTGTCGGCGCCACAAACGAGAGTAGTGTCAGAGCCGAGAGCTTATGTCCCGCGGATCCCCGACCTTACCCCGATTTCGTGTTGGGTGGTCAAGAATGAATTTAACCTCGGCAGCCGGGATCGAACTCAGCCATACATGGCATCAATTACGCCTCTACCACTGAGGTCACCCAGCTGGACGTCCAGAACCCGCATTCGTTTCCCTTGCAACTCCGCCGCGGCAAGACTGAAAGAATGAACACCCGCAGTGCGCCAAGACATTGCAACCGCCTTGGCTTCTCGATTTCGCAGAAGAATGGCATCGTGCGGCCAGGTCAGGGGACCCGTTTCGAGCACCACACAACCTACGTGCAGGTAGGCAGCAAAGAGAATATTTGAGCGAGAGGCAAGGAGTTCGAGGGGCGTCCTCATACTATGTCAACCATCGATCCCACAATCTCAACATCACAATCTCATTGATCCCACAATCACCGAAAGTGAAGGCTGCACCGGGTGAGCTTCACGGATTCTTGGCACCGGGCGTTTCCTCTTACCAGTGCTCGAGCGAAGAACAAGTGAGCTACCCTCCGAGACAACAAACAAATCTAGTTCGGCGTCGTAATCGATGGAAGAGACGTGCGCACGCCATGGCTGGACTGATTGTACGTATTGACTTCGCTCAGCTCCGACGCGCGAAACCCACTCCGCACGCCATTCTCCCATGGTGGTGAAAACCTGGCAAGAGTGGGTTTAGGGTAGTTCCAACATGAGTTGCAAGACCAAGCAAAGTGCAACGCAATGCGAGCCTGCAGGACGGCGAGGTCGCAGTGCCGCTCCCGCAAACAGCTTGAGTGTTGGCAAAACTTCGCAAGACCACATAGGGAGCTACTGGCGGCGCGGGTATGGTTCAGGCAAGCCCCCTGCGACTGGCACCCGCTTGCCAGTTGTAGAGCACACACCTGGACACGTGCATTCTCGCGATCTGCAACGTACACGAGTCCCCGAGAGTCAAGCGCAATGCCGTGAGGAACGTTGAATTGCGCCTCGCCGGCTCCCGGCCCCCCCCATTCTCTTAGGTAGCTGCCGGTGCGGCTGAACACAACCACCCGCGAGTTTCCGTATCCATCTGCAACATAGACGTCGCCGGACGACCCCTCGACTGCTACATCGGTCGGCTTGTTAAAGCTTGAACGGCCCGCGGCTGCTCGTCCGTCTCCAAGAACGAGAAGGAGGCTTCCATTAATAGGGTCGAACTTGAAGACTTGGTGACTGCCCACATCGGTGGCCCAGATCATGCCGTCGCGGTCGACCGACAGTCCATGAGGCACCGTAAAGATGCCGCGACCGAATGCGCCAGCATACACTTGGCGGTATCGGTCATACCGCACAATTGGATCGAAGGCCAGGCGCTCCGTGTTGGTGAAGTCTGTAGGTCCACGATGCAAAAAGTAAAGGTATCGCTTATCCGAAGCAACAGCTGTAACTTGACCCAATGGAGTGCCCGATGGGGAGCGGCTGTAATGTTCCGCCGCAGCTGTGATGGCTGAGACGGCCGCGGCAGATTCAGTGGCACGCTCTGCATCGCACTCAAAGCGCATTCCCACAGTGGACACATAATACTGATTGCACATTTCATGAGTCCGTTCGTCCAGTCCCAAGAATGTCACCCGATTTGTCTGCCTAGCGTCGTATTGGCAGTGGAGCTCGACGACCTGACCCGCTGCAAGCGGCCGCGGTGAAGGAAGCAGGCGGATGATCTGTGGTTCCTGTGCAGAAAGTTTGCCAATTGTGGCCTCCGGCACTCCGACCGTACTGAAAGGTTGGGTCCAAATATCTTGAGCAAGGCGATGCGCATGGTTACGAAAGCCAATGACTGACCCTGCCCGAGTGATGCGGCAGGCCACGCATTCGTCTTGGAATACGCGAGGGGGGACTTTGACCTACGGTCAAGAATAGGTTGACATGCAGTCTGATAAGGTCAAAAATGGGTTGGTGTGCAATCTGACTGCGCAAGCACAAGATGTAGACGGCAAAGCCAGGCAAGCATGCACCTTGGTGCTCATCATGACGTCCAATCGCAGTGGAATTTGAGGCTCTGAAGGGGTGAAGGTCAGCTCAACTCCCGAGCGATCGTGGATGTACTTGCTCCCCATATTCTGATAGTGAAGCTGGACTGCCAGCCACGATACCCTCGAGCCTGGCCCAACAGCATATCCAGCGCCTGGTGCTGGGCCTTCGCGCGAGTCGAGAGAGAGACCCTGCGCCATTGTCTGCCCGGTACGAGCCCATGCATACAAGATGTTGCCCATGTTACAAGCTGGCGAGTCAGTCACTGAGCTATGCCCGGCCAGCTTGGCGCTGCCGGCGAAGAGGATGAGGTGGTGGACAATCTCCATGTTGACGCTCGGCTGGAATCGCACAAGTGACCGCGCGGCCCCAGGCACGGCGAAAGGGCCGTAGCAGAGCAGGTGCACCCCCGGTGGCACAGCTGCTCCAGGGTTTGCGACAGTGAGATTCATCGCCAGAAGAGCCCCACGCCGCGAGCGGCGGGAAAGGGACGAAGGCTGAGAGGCAATCGGGCGCGGCGCGCCAGCGGCCGTCGAGAGCGCGATGGTGATGACCGGAGGGGTCTGTCAGTCGGCCGTATGACGTTATTCACGTCTTTACTGCGGGTGAGAAACATTACAATAAAAAAGGTGCCTCACGTACCAGGGGCAGTGTTAGTGTCGCATCCAGAGTTCTACTCTAGAGGCTAGGGCTTCGCAGCCAACAGCGCTTCGCAGCCAGCACGCGCCGGCGCCGATGGCTCTGGCGGCCGCCAGGGTGCCTGTGGA